>JASPKZ010007351.1:600000-930000 GCA_030220185.1 Diploptera punctata | reverse complement strand
CTCACAGGTTGCGTACCTGTGAGGTGTTGTCAAGTAATGAGTCTTCAAATCCTTCGAACTAACACTGATCTTGAGACATAATTAACTAGCCATTATGTGAAATGGCATCATTTCCGGACATTGGTACCTTATTAAATATGATCAATTTAACTCAACATACTACCTCACCTCCGTTGTTGGTATTGTTTTGCAACATCCTATATGTATATATACACACACACACATATAGTGGGGTGCATTCAACCCCAGCTACCCCAGCGCTGCTGGGGCAATTAGTACCGATATATTAATAATTTGGATTAAAATAAAATAATATATTTGCTAAATTCCTTTCAAATCAATTACGTGTGAACATCAAAATTCAAAATTCCCGCCGCGCCAGTAGACTATTGCATTAGGTTTGGCGGAGCCTTCTGCGTCACATTATCTCCATAGAGGAACACAAAGAGTGTTTTTATGTTATTCCCACCAACACCAGCTATTTCGTTGCAGATAAATTAGCGATAACCCACTAAATGAATCTGCCTGCTAAGTCCAGCGATAACCCACAATAGACAGCGATAACCCGCTAGACGAAGCTTGTGTCTTTCTCCATCGATTTTTCATTGAATACCAGCAAGCTGAGCCCAGAAACGTCACAACTCGAATAAGTATACACAAGGTCGAATGAATTTTCGACTTATCGATTCATGAAACATTCACATGGCGAAGAAATGTGATTGGCTGACTTGGACTGCGTCAATTCCCCAATAATATAATATTTTGCAAACAACATTTTTTTAATAAATAATATTTAATTTATGTTAGTTATGTTTTTACAAAATACAGAACAAAATTATGAGGTACGATTTGTCAGCTATAGCAACCTGTTAATTTAAGAAGCTTTATTTATATTACATATCTGATATAGTCCACCGCTGTGGTTTCGAGGTAGCGTGCTGCCTTGTCACGCAGCGGGCCCGGGTTCGATCCCTGGTCGGGGCAGCTTTTCTAGGTGAGGTTTTTATCGGAGTTTTTCCTCACGTGTAAGACAAATGTCGGGAAAAATTTAAGGCCCAAACGGTCCCCGAAATCATATGGCCATCATTATCTTCAACATCCTTATCATTATCATCATAATCATCACCATCATCCTTCACCGGTGTGGAAAGCAACGGGAAGTTACCACACCTACACAATTCCCTAGTAAAGCTGCAAGCATAGCATGAAAATGGTATGATTGCAGTGAAGGACCTGCCTTCGGGCAGAATTAATATGGATGGATATATATGATTAACAATTGAATTATTACGAACGTGTATATATCATTTATGGAAAGCAACACATTTATCTAATATTGGCACTGTATTCGTTCAAATGCGTTATTAATACGTTTTAAAGTGTTAGTGATAAAAGTGATTTGTCAAATTAGTAAAAATAAATGTAAGTGACTTATAATTTACATACTAGATCATTTTCGTGCAGACCTCGTACAACAAGGTAGGCCAACGCAGATTTACCGGATCTAAAAAAAATACAAGGCAGTAAGTTTTTACAAGCTATAAGTCGTATTTTCGTCATACAGCTGGGGTAACTGCTCTGACACCACCGCACGCCACTGATATATATATATATATAAAGCTTTTGTGAAATAAGATTCAGTAAAACTGGTTGCTACAATACCGATGTCTTTTTATTTCATGAAACTTGTTTTTAAATACTTAGGTAGGTAGTCCCGCGCCGTAGCCGAGCGGTTAAGGTAGGAAGCCTTGGCGCAGAGCTACGGGACTTGCGCTGGTTCGAGTCTCCATGGGGGAAGAAATTTTCTCATGGTATTTCCGCCAGTATGGGACCGGTGCCCACCCAGCATCGTGAGGCAATTGGGTAGCTACAATAAGTAGCGGCTACAGGTTGAGGAACCAGCTATAACGGCTGGGGGGCTCACATGCTAACCACATGTCACCCCTACACTGGCTGTTGATCATCTACCTCTGTGATTGACACATGTGGATGTGAAGGGCCAGCAGCCGGCTGGTAAAAGGGTAACCGCTGAAAAGTGGAAAGACCCTCAATCGGAGGTTGTACCTTTAATAGTGACAACTATTTATTTATTAATAGTATACAAGTGACAGACCTGTGAAACTTCTACAATCCTTCAATGTAGTACCCAGCATTGTCCACAACTCGTTGCCAGCGGTGTGGAAGTCACAGTATCCCTGTCGCAACTCCTGTTCTGTTGATGTTTCTGATGGACCGCCTTAATGCCAGCAGAATCTCGGAAACAGTCTGGAATTTAACGTCACGAAGTGGTACCTTCAACTTTGGGACCAAATCATATTCACAGGGGCTTAAGTCCAGAGAATGTGATAGATGGAAAGACACTTCTCACTCCCAGCGATGATACAGATCAGCTACAGTGTGTGCAGTGTGCGTCCGAGCAGTCCGGTATGGTAATGCCATCCCCCCATATGCTTCCACAAGACCTTCATGACATTGTCGTGCTGTATGGCCATGGTACATTAAATTTTCAAACCAAGATCACTGTTCCTGATTTGTAAACATGGCGAAACACAATATCTTAGATCGGCAACTCAGAGGAGACTAACTTTCTCTCTCCAAAGCGCATGCGCTTTGAGACATAGGGACAAGTCAATTTACTGGGGTAAGATAGGTCGGACATAATATATTATATTAACATGTGGCAGAAGTTACAAAAATTAACTCTGCCTGGTTTCGCTTCTACAGCAGTGTTGCCACTATTTTTGTTACAGCCCACGTACAACCAAAAGATAGGACACAACACTGAACATATACTTGAGAACATTAATCGATTACTGAGCCCCCATGCAGTTGTTAACAAATTTTGTAGTTCCTGTAATACCTGTAGGTGCAAGTTAACTGCAGTATAGTACAGAAAGTTCAATATGATGGGCCACAGAACTGAAATACCTTACAAGAACTCAATATCATTATTAATTTAGCATTAAAAGACAAAATATACTGAGAAATTGGAAAGAATCATACTGCAGTACAAGGAATATACCTAATTTAAAAAAACTCCACGGCGTGATAGGTCTGCCAGTCGGCCTCACATACACATGTGTTAACCACGGAAGTAGACAAACATTCATCAGTATAGGGATTTCGAATGGTCAGCATATCTTGTCCCCTGACCATTATAGCTGCTTTTCTCAACCTAGAACCGTTACTAATTGTAGCTACTCAAATGCCTCACGATGCTGAGTGGGCACCGGTCACACACAGACCGAAATCTCATGACAATATTTCTTCCCCCAAGGGGATTCGAACCATTGCAAATCCCTGTGCTCTGCACCAAGGCATCATGCTTTAAACTAGTTGTCTACACTAAATTTAAATATGAAGGAAGATTGAAATATAAAGAAGCTCTTGGTCGTATTTTTTTTAAAATCGAGATATATGACAAATTGTATACGAAGTAAAGTGAAACCCACAACAAAGCATCCTTAAATTGACATCTTAAGTAACCACCACAACAGAACGACCCATTTCTACAGAAACAGTTTGTCGAACACTGTGAACCTGAGTAGCCCGTAACAAGACCTGGATGAGTAAGGTAAATAGACCAAAATTAAGAGACTGGAATTTGCCAAGATTTTATTCTATAGTGTTCTGCCTTATGGCAGGTTTTTCACTGTAATCATACTATTTTCATGCTACGCTTGCGGCTTTACTAGGGAATTAGAGGTGTGGTAGCTTCCCGTTGCTTTCCACACCGGCGAATGATAATGATGATGGTCAGATGATGTTCGGAGAACGTATGGGCCTCAAAGCTTCCTGACATTTGTCTTACAGGTGAGAAAAAAAACAGAAAAAACCTCGCCCAGGAAACCTGTCCCGACCGGGGATCAAAACCGGGCCCGATGCATGAGAGGCCTAATCAAGGAGAGTATTATTTTGGAGCAACACAAATGTACAGTAAAGTCAAGTTAATGTTACAAATGTTAATAAAAAAGTATGTCTCTATTATAATTGGCAATGATTACAATGACAGGTGCTACATTATGTACATGATAATATACTGTATGGAGTTATGGTCTAATGTTACGTGACAGCAGCAGATTTATTTCCACCATTATAATTTACATATCGTCACTGTAGAATGAACATTATCTAGCAAGCAAGTGACATTTACGAGGTAAATTGTAGTTAGATTTATTTTTAGATTAAATAGCCAGACCGCACGGACTGTATCTGGGCTGGTACAACGCCTCTCTCTCTCTCTCTTTCTGGCTATAGACAGTTCAACTTCAGGATTCCTTATATTTCTTTTACATTTGTAATCTTGTTTTCGTGTTCAACTTTATAACTTAAAGAAGGAAGAAACAAAGAAAAATATAACACTTTCATTGACAGTTACACGGAAGAGAATAAGCAAAACTATATTTGTTGCTGTCGCGTGGCACTAAAGGAATATATAGAAACAACCATTATAATAAGTAATTCCACGAGTGATTTTCAATTAATCTAGAGGATTTGGAAATCAAGAGTGGTATTTGTTAGGACTATTTAACGAATGAAATGAATCTCTTTACTCTCAAATCATTATTTAAATATAGCTATTTTAAAATATTTATATATTTTATTAAACGACTACGTTTGAAAATAAATGAGAAATATTTCGTTATATTTCATTTGTTCATCACTGCAACTTGATCATATATTTATTGCCAAATAAGATCGCAATATTGTAAGAATGCACCCTAGTGGAGAAATAATGAAACACATCAAACTGTATATTATAATCAACATTATAAGTTATTAATTTACTGTTTTAGTAACAACTCAGTAAAATCAAGGAATCTGTTCATTATTCGCTACATTCAATGTATTTATTGGAGAAAAATAATATTCTGAGCTGTTCAGAAAAAAATTAAGCTGAAAAGAGATATCGATAAAAAGCGAGGTGAAACGCGACAGTCATTAGTTGTGAAACAAAATTAATTGAAACGTGATTGGTCATTGAATACCATTTGGGACATGAGTTAAATAGTCAAACTAATCATAGGAATTAGTTAAATAATATAAATTGAATAATTGTTTAAAATGGTAAATATTATAAAATGACAGTATTTAATTTCAACCCCATGAAGGTCGATTTTTTTCTAAGAAAACTCCATGGCGCGATAGGCGCAGAATGTCCTTCCTACAAACTAACTGCTGGCCTCACATCCGCATGTATTAATCACAGTGGTAGACAATCGTTGAAGCAATGCAGGGGAGATATGTAGTCAGCATTTCAGGTCCCCCAGCTATTTCAACTGGTTTCTTAACTTGGAACCGCTATTTATTATTGCCACCCAAATTCATCGCGATACTGGATAGGCACTAGTCCCTTATTGTCCGAAATTCCAAGAGAAATTTTCTTCCTCTATCGGTACTCGAACCAGCGCAAGTCTCGTATCTATGCACCAAAGTATCATATCTTAAAGCAAACAGCTATGACGCGGGACATTTTTAAATAAAATATTTTATAAATATAGGATTTGAAATAATTTTGAAAGTTAAAAAGACACATGTTCCCAAATAATTGAGTACCCAATTCGTAAGTACAAAATATGTGAATTTCTAAAATAATCGAGCATGCATATTCATAAATTCAAAATTTCTTTGTCTCTTGCACATTATAAAAATCTGAAATTTCCCAACGAATGTAATTTTGATATCTGACAAATTACATTCGCTACTAAATTTTACGTCCGTTTTATAATCTACTACAGAGAATGTAAGACATTTCGAATTTCAAGATATGGTTACTCATTTACCTGAGAAAATAAGCGACCTTTTTAAATTTCGAAATTGTTTCAAATCCCGTATTTATAAAGCATACGAAATGAAAAATAAGTAAAATAATGTGATGTTCTTTGCTATGTAATGACCTAATGTGATCATGTTCAAAATGCAGGACTTATGTTATTGTAAAAGTCGCATTTTCATTCGATGTTATTAAAATATCGGGCCATTCTGGTATAAAATATTAAAAATATAAAATTAATACCTGATAAATCAGTCTTACTCAACTAATATAAAGTTCTGTCAGAAAACTTCAAGTAGTTAATATATGAAGGCCTTTCTAAACAATGTTTCATCTTCAGCATTTCAACTGGTACTAATGTTATTGTAGGCTATATGTTGTACATATGATTCAGGTCTGCAGGCATGTTCTCGTTGAGGAAGTCTGCTTTCTCAGCTTCTTTTAAGATTGCTGTATCTTGTAGAATGCTTATCTTGTTATTCTCTCTGTGTAATGTTAACATATAATTATCGATTTTGTCGAACTGATAACCCGTTTCTAGTATATGTTTGGCAAAACTTGATTTTCCTTCGTTATTAATAATTTTTTTAAATGATCAGTGTACCTTGTGCTCAAATTTCTTGTTGTTCTACCGATGTAAAACGTGTCGCAGTTGTTGAATTTTAGTTTATAAACGCCTTCGTATTCATTTGTTACTCCAATTTTGTTTGATACGATTTTGTTATACATTCTGGTATAAGATTTCTGCTTCGGATCCTGTGGACTAGTAGTTAAGTAATGTAATATACATATTATTTAAAATTATATATTATACCACACTCGCTTCTGATTCTAAAGTTCGGGAATTTTATCCCCGCCTCGGTCGACAGATTTTTCTGGAATGTAGGAGAGAAGTAAAGCCGAGGGTCAGATATCATATATGTACGACACATATAAAAACCTCAAGCCTGAAATAAAATAGTTCTGAACAAAATTGGTCTGCACTTACTTAATAATTGGGAAATTATTAATTGCGACATGCTTTTAATTGTACAAAAATTAGGGAAATTTTGAGGAAGTGGCTGAATTCAAATACCTAGGAACAATAATCACAAATAGGACTAAGATGCAAAAAGACATTAAACATAGGCTCAATTCTGGAAATGCGTGCTATTATGCATTACAGAGACTTTTGAGGTCCCAACTGCTTTAAAAAAACATTAAATTGAAAATACATATACTATTATTCTACCAGTCATATCATATGGATGCGAAACATGGACTCTTACTTTAAGGGAGGAAAGGAGATTACGAGTATTTGAGAATAAAGTTCGTAGGAAAAATTTTTTTTGGACCAAAGAAAGGAAAGATGAACTCAGGTGTGATGGAGAAGAAAAATACCGTAACAGTGAAACTACGTTGTCTTTATAGGAAGCCAGATATAATAAGAACAATTAAGTCTCGTGGACTGTGATGGGCTGGACATGTGGCAAGAATGGGGAATGAAAGACGTGCATGGAAGCTTCTTGAAGGAAAACCAGAGGGAAAACGCCCAGTTGGTAGACCAAGAATGAGGTGGAAGAATAACATTAACTACGATTTGAGTGAAACATAATATAGAGGATGATTGGAAAACATTAGGTCAGGGTAGGGATGCATGGAGAGCATATGTCCGCATGACCATGAACCTACGGGTTCGATAGTGCCACTGAGCTAGTTAGTTAGTTTTTACATGTACAACGTAGATCGGTCTTATTTCTTTAACTGAATGACAAACTTTGGAGGTAAATAAACTGATGACTAACTGTATCTTTTACTGTTTCACACTTCTAAATAATAATGCTTTCCACGGAGAAAACACATCAAAATCTATTTCGACAAAAAGTGACTTACCTGGTTCTTTCCCCGTACCCTTTGTACAATGTCTCGTAAGATTGTATGAAGAAATTTTTCTATCTAGCAACACGTTTAAAATGTGATATAAGCAATAATAATATAAGCATGAAATTAAAATAAATAATAATTTATTTAAATACAGTATAATTAGCAAAACAATATTTTTAAATAAACTATTCGAAGGAATGTTAAAGAAGAGATAGGACGTGGATTTTAACATAATAAAATTAAAATGCAATAAAAAATATAATTAATGGTCTGTCCCTTGTCCAGGGATAACGACGTCGCCTCGTATGCAGCGGGCTCTGTGCAGAACCCCGACCGGGACAAGTTAACTAGATGAGATTTCCCATCGCCTGTGAGATAAATATCAGAAACTGTTAAGGCCCAAATAATCCATGAATACAGTCTGGCCATCATAATACCCATATCACATTCGCCTTGTCCATTATGAATATTCTATATCGAATGAGTCCACCGCTGTGGTCTCGAGGTAGCGTGCTTCCTTTGTCACGCAGTGGGCCCGGGTTCTATCCCCGGTCGGGACAGTTTTTCTGGGTGAGGTTTTTATCGAGGTTTTTCCTCACCTGTTAGACAAATGCCAGGACAACTTTAAGGCCCAAACGGTTCCCGAAATCATATGGCCATCATCGTTATCATCATCATCATCATCCTTCACCAGTGTGGAAAGCAACGGGAAGCTACCACACCTACAATTCCCCAGTAAAATTGCGAAGCATAGCATGGAAATGCTATGATTGCAGTGAAAGACCTGCCCTCGGGCAGAATTACTATGGATGGATATCGAATGATTTTTTACACGCTTTATATTAGCGTGACCTGTATCTATCTATGTAACTGAATTTTTAACGCAATTTTCGCCCACTTAAAATCATTGGATCGACTTGAAACATTCTATACGTGTAAAGGACCCGTGACTATACAATAATTTCATATCTTGTTTCTAAAATCATGGCCAGAATCATCAGAAATAAAAAAAAAAAAGTGTCTTTGTATCTATGTAACGGAATTTTTGAACACGATTTTCACTCACTTAGAAACATTGGATCGACTTGAAACTTTGTATACGTGTCAAGGACCGGTGACAATAAAATAATTTCATATTTTGTTTCTAAAATCATGGCCAGAATCATCAGAAATAAAAAAAAGGGTCTTTGTATCTATGTAACGGAATTTTTAACACGATTTTCACCCACTTAGAAACATTGGATCGACTTGAAACTTTGTGTACTTGTAAAGGACCCGTGACAATACAATAATTTAATATTTTGTTTCTAGAATTCTGGCCAGAATCATCAGATAAAAAAAAAAAAAACTGGTATAATAGGTTGCGGACTTGTCGACTTTTTAGAAAATCGTTGTAAGAGCTCAGTTGGTTGAGCGGTACACTCTAGTGGTACATAATTTCTGTAATCCATAGGTCGCTGGTTCAAATCCGGCTGGGAGGTTTTTTTTAGGAGAGTATTACTTTCAGCTCATACTACAATAGAATCGAATTTAAAGATATTTATATTTTTATCTTATTCTGTAAAATATTAAAACTAAAAAATAAATAATAGTTTTAAAAAACTAAAACAACACGCTTTATTAGAAAACCAAACTAAAAAAATGAAAAAGTAATTTTAATTTCCAAAACGCTTGGGATAAATAATTTTACCTTCAAAAGCGTTGGGTGCTTTTTATGATTTTTACATTTTCTTCTTAGAGACTTTACTTTTACCAATATATCTCTATTATCAAATATATTAATTGATAAAGAGCACCCCACGCGTTTTTTATCCCAAGCATGTTGGAAATTAAAACTATTTTTCATTTTTTTAGTTCGGTTTTCTAATAAAGCGTGTTGTTTTAAGTTTTTTAAAACTATTATTTATTCTACTGAACTTCGAGGATGTGGTAACAATCTCTGTTCCGGCTCAAATGTATGTCAGACAATATTTTCTTACTTTCTCAGGATATGTTCTTCCATTATGATTTTAAATCAGTACTATTCTTGGGATCCTTTTCTGTCGATATGCAGCCCCCATTTAAGTAATTTCATTTTTTTTACAGATTTTTTCACGCTTTATATTAGCTTGACCTGTATCTATCTATGTAACGGAATTTTTCAACACGATTTTCACGCACTTAAAATCATTGGATCGACTTGAAACTTTGAATACTTGTAAAGGACCAATGACAATACAATAATTTCATTTTTTTTTCTAAAATCCTGGCCAAAATCATCAGAAAAAAAGTGTCTGTGTAATTATGTAACGGAATCTTTAAACACGATTTTCACCCACTTAAAATCATTGGTCAACTTGAAACTTTGTATACTTGTAAAGGACCAATGACAATACAGCAATTTCATTTTTTTTCTAAAATCATGGCCAGAATCATCAGAAAATAAAAAAAGTGTCTGTGTAATTATGTAACGGAATCTTTCAACACGAATTTCACCCACTTAAATCTTTGGATCGACTTGAAACTTTGTATACTTGTAAAGGTCCGAAGACAATACATTAATTTCATAAATGTTTCAAAAATCCTGGCCAGAATCAGCAGAAAATCAAAATAATAAAAACCGGTATAATAAGTTGCGGACTTACCAACTTCACTCAATCGTTGTAAGAGGTCAGTTGGTAGATCCGTAGACTGTAGTGGTATATAATTTCAATAATCCATAGGTCGCTAGTTCAAATCCGGCCTGGAGGATTTTTTTAGTAGAGTATTACTTTCAGCTCCTACTACAATTGTATCGAATTTAAAGATATTTACATTTTCATCTTATTCTCTAAAATATCAAAATTAAAAAATAAAAATAAATAATAGTTTAAAAAACTAAAACAACACGCATTATAAACCGAACTAAAAAGTGAAAAATAAATTTAATTTCCAACACGCTTGGCATAAAATTAAAGTGGTCAACAAAAAAATTATCTCCAACACATCTAGAATAAAACTAAAGCTATCTACAAAAAAAAAAAAAAAACCATCAAAAGCGTGGGGTGCTTTTTATGTTCTTTACATTTTCTTCTTAGGGACTTTACTTTTGCCAATATCTGTTTATTATCAAATATATTAATTGATACAGAGCACCCCACGCTTTTGATGGTAAAATTATTTTTTTTGTAGATAGCTTTAGTTTTATTCTAGGTGTGTTGGAGATGGTTTTTTTGTTGACCACTTTAATTTTATCCCAAGCGTGTTGGAAATTAAAGTTATTTTTCATTTTTTAGTTCGGTTTTCTAATAAAGCGTGTTGTTTTAGTTTTTTAAACTATTATTTGTTTTATAACTCTTCTCATATTTTATTAGCACACTTGAAATTCTACCTAAAGGAGTGTATCAATTCACTGATCTTAAGAATATTATTTGAAAAGCCATCGTAGTTGTTTTGTTTGTCGAGATTATAAACTATAATTCTTTCATAATTTTTACAATTTCATACATTGCTCTCAACAATTTTTCTTAAGTAGCCTATTACTTAAAACGATTTGGTCACCAGCAAATCTACGGTCCCTATTAGAAAAACAATATATATAAATATAAATGCATCCATTAATTTTAAATTCAATTCTCTATTCAAATGTTGTGCCTACTCTCAATTATTAGTGTGGTACCGGCATTGAACTGATCAATCTTAATGAAGGTCCTCCATGTCCTTGAGTGGTCACAAATATAACTCACTGGCTTTATCGAAACCGTAGGTTCATGGCCGCGTGTACATAAGCTCTCCACACATCCCTATCCTGAGCGAATGTTTTCTAATCATCCCCGAATAATCTTCTTCCCTAAAATAATGGTTAATGTTATTCTCCCACCTCATTCTTGGTCTACCAGCTGGGCGTTTTCCCTCTGGTTTTCCTACAAGAAGTTTCCATGCCCCTCGTTCATTCCTCTTTCGTGCCACATAATTATACGTTCAAAAATTAAAAATGCTCTCCCAAGAAGTCGTGCCCAATCTATGACACGTTTGGCGTGAGGCATGTAAAAGTATCTACATTGGGAGATTTTAAACCAAGGCGGGGAATGAGAGAAAATATTGCCTTTAGAGTTTTGGAATTAATTATTTTATGATGGAAACTTTGATAGTCATAGCATATTATCCAATTATGACGGTGATCTGCATAACCTAATACTATATTTTAAATTCTCTAGAAGAAATATGAACCGGTAAGATAATCTGCTATCTCAAATTAAAATTAAGTTAATTATGGATCTCCTTCACTAATTTGTAGAATTCAATGACTGTTTCTGAGAACAAGAAGGTCACTTAGAGCTTGGGCAACCCTGTTTCCTGTCTCTAATACACAATTATACATGTCATTAATGCCAGCACTTACCAACTATGCCAATGAACCAGTACATTTTCCTGGCTATTTTTACTTTTCCAAGAATTGCTGCATTTTACTCACCGAAGTCGGCTCGGCAGAAGTTGTCTAAAATATTCTCATAGGTCTCCACCTGATTGCAGACGAGGCAGCGCTCCTCTGAAACAACAAATACTTGCATAAATAGCGGCTCCTTGCTCAAGGTCAGCCTGTTGCTTCGTATTCCAAAAGTCTGAGGATCGAATTCCATCGCAAAGAGATGATATTATATCTCACACATATTTTACAACATTATTTTATTTAGCGACGCACTTTAACAACTCTTGCCATTAACGCCGCAATTCTGATCTGACCGTCAAAGAGCCGACAAATCTTACTCAGATGTCTCTTATTTCAGGTTTGAGGTACCTTTACATGTCACAAATCTATAACACGTAACTCAAGGCTATACGTCCCTTCCGAAGGAAGTCGTATAACTTGTAGTCTAGTGGGACTATCCCCCCTCTCCCTCTCTCTCAAGCATAAATACATTTATATAAGCGATCACCAAATTATGAGAATCTCCTAGGTACTGCTTTGCTTAATAAAATCTATATTTGCGCCAACTATCCGAAATGTAAACTGTCGTACAAAACTACAGTTTCAGAATACACTATATTTGCGCCAACTATCCAAAATGTAAAATGTCGTATAAAACTACAGTTTCAGAATATGAAAATTCACTATCAAGTTATAAGATTTAATGAACATAAGCTATGACGTGCAGTTAGTTGAATATGGAATGTAATATCTGAGAAGTATATTTTTTCAATCTTTGAAATAGTATGATGCAAGAAATTTTGTAAAAGAGGCATATTCTTTTCAACAATTTAAAATTGAACTCCGAAAACAGAAGTATTCCATAACTGATAAGAGCAAAATAAATAAATTAAATGTTTTACCATCCAGCGGTGAGCACAAAAAAAATACTCTTAATTACACATACAAATGTTACAACCTATTTGTATTCTGAAAATTAGAAAATAGGCTAGTTCCTCATATACTTAATTAAAAATTTGTGGTGTGATTTCGGTCAACTTGTATATATTAAATCTTAAATTATACAGTGGTACAAATGTATTTCTGCTAACATTTCGAAACACTGATATCTCTGGTAGCCTGTGTTGTATGACATCTAGCATTATCTTGCATTAGAAGAAAAATTAGGCTCCATACCATAAGCAAAGGATTAGCAATATGTTGGAGGCTAATTTGCATTAAACGTAGTAAATATCAGCATTTAATGTTCTGTGGGACAACAAGCTCTGTCCGAGACTCAATAGTAATCCCAGCCAAAACCTTAAACCGAACCACCTCCAAATCTGTCACGGTCAATAATTCGAGCTGGATACAAAACGTTCACCAGGACGTCCTCCATACACGTGTACGACCATCAGAACCTGTTAGACGAAATCTTGATTCTTCCGTGAATAAAAAACCATTCATTTGGCGGTGTGTGCTGCCAGTTGGAATAATTCTGAGCAAATCGCAAGCCGGGCTTCTTTGTGCTGACGTGTTAAACGAGGGGCTTTAAAGGGGATTCTAGACCCTCAACCTTGCATTTCTCAGTCTATTTCTTGCAGCCTGATCAGAAAATTACCGTCCCAGTTGCTGTGCGTAAATTATTTTGTAGATTTATGGCTGTAGATTTTTTTCTGCGCAAAGCTGATAAGACAAGAAATCTATCCTGTTACGTCTGTAGTCTTCTTCTTACGACCTTGCCCGGGTCTCCTCTCGTTATCCATGTGTCTCTCTATTATCGTCAAACACAGCCTAGGGATTGATTGAGAAATCGTAATGACATCAAGAATCCTAGAGACGTGGCGAATGGAACGACCATATTTAATCAATTTGCAACTGCTCGTGTAACTGATGTGTTTCATTCAGATGTCTAATTGCTCTGTATTATCTTCAGAGAACACAAAAATAACAATTCCCTACCACAGATTATTCTTCAAACCTGTTTTTAAAAAAATAAATCAATACGCACTCACTTCGGTTTCAGCAACTCTTGGAATTTCAGAGAAAAATTAAAAAAACCCAAAGATCTTCAATCTGATTTTAAACAATACTGTAACTCAAAGCATCTGACTCTCAAAAATTTAATTGTTATAATATTTATTTTGTGGCTTCAGGTTTAAACATGTGTTCCTCTATTTTTAATATATATATTATCTATATATATATATATATTATATTATATATAATAATCCGTAGTTATAAAAAAGTTCTAACCCCAATGTGGCCGCTTTGAATGGAAGGACATTTTGAAAGCCCTAAGTGACTAGCATCACTTTAATTTAATATTGGTCCTTGCGAGAAAGCTGGTCGAAAAATCAAACACAATGTTTGAAAGAAAAACATTAAGCCTAACCTGTTAATTAACCGAAGAAGAATAAAAAAGAAAGACTGTAAACTTTAGGCTTTTAGCGGTTGGAGGTCAAAATAATTTATTTCCGGGAGCTTGTCAGGTATACAAAGGACACTAAGGAAAGTTTTTGCAAATACACAATAATCCATGGTCAGACAGGCCTGGAGTCATTAGGGGAAGAAAGAGGGGTTCAAACAGGAATAAAATTGGGGAGCATTCTTTCACAGATGCATCTGCATGAACTTCAAGGAAGCAAGGGTGACCCAGTTAATCCAAAACCTATTAGACCAAAGCCAACCTGCCTACGGCTAATCTGTTTTCTGCTGATGGAGGGCGCGCTGCTTCTGGATGCTTACAGCATAGAAAATTATCACAAACTAAAGAATATACAAACGAGGGTATGATAAGCCCCGAAACAGCTGGGAAACGACAGACCTCGGATCCGTCCCCTCCTGCACACGGTTCTGGGATAGACTGGGCCGGGACCCATTTGGATTCGGGTTGGGTTGCGAGATGATGTAACCCGACAGGGGCTCAGATTCTCCACGGATCTACACACGGGGGCAGGATACATAAAAGGGGACACTGCCTTCCCCAATCACTTCCAATCAAATCACATATACAGTTTAAGTTTAACAGCAGAAGTGAATGTTTGTAAGAATGGCAAGATGGTCCACACTTGAGTACCATACCATTATTCAAAACAACATTTCTCGTGGTATGACTATCGATCAGTGCTTTGAGCAGATGGCTCCTGTATTGCGAAATTATTGTGTACATCCCATGACCATATTCCGCTGGTACAGAGAATTCAAGAAGAGGAAATTTGGCCTTGAAGATGATCCTAGTTCAGGGCGGCCGGCCGGCCGTGTCAGTTGTTGACAAGAACATCGAGGCTGTGAAGAAACTGCTTGCTGACAAGGACATCGAGGCTGTGAAGAAACTGCTGGAGAAGGAGAGGCGAATAACCTCCCACCAGATAGAAGTGTCCCTCCACATTCCTGCACCAGTCATTCATAACATTTTACATGAACATCTTCATGTTAAGACGTTTTGTCACTGTGGGGTGCGACGTGCGCTTATTGCGGAGCAAAAGGGCGCTCGTGTCACATGGTGAAAAATGCTGTTGAAAAGTTTAATAACGGGCTTCTCCTAACGTAAACAGCATCGTCACAGGTGATGAAAGGTGGCTATAATACTATGACGTCCAAATGAAAGCCCAGAACAAGATGTGGCTATTTGAAGATGAGGGTAGACCAGTGGCAGTGAGAAAAACGCGATCGGTGAATAAAATAACGATAGCCGTCTTCACGACATGATAAGGGGGATTTTGGAACGGGCTGTACTGTAAAAACAACCCACAGTTATTGCGAAATGGTACACAAATGCCTGCAAAAGATGATTGCAGCGCTGAAGAAACTCCGTGCAAGGTCAAGGCTAGACACATGGATGCTGCATCATGATAATGCGCCTTCCCATAGGGCCAGTGATATCGCGAAGTTCTTGAAGAAACAGAAACTTCCGCCGCTTGAACATCCACCCTATAGAACAGATCTTGCTCATTGTGACTTTGGACTGTTCCCAAAATTTAAACTGAAGATGAAAGGAAAGCATTTCCCTTCGAAAAAGGAGCTTCTGTGACAACGAGTGCACGGAGCTCTCCGAAGAAAAGTGGAAGCAATGGTTTTGTGATTGTTTTCGACCTATGAAAAGGTGTATTGAGTGCGGTGGAAGTTATTTTGATAGTTCGTGAAAAATATGCTAGTAATGCAAAACTTTGTAAGAAAGCATTCACCGGAGGCAATACTTTTAAGGTTCCGGCCCCATCTGCTGGTGAAATATCGGTACGCACAAATACTGAACTACGTTCTTGTTTTGTAAAGATAATCTACTTTTGTTAGTTACACTATTATACTAAAATATCGTTTATTTTCTATAGCTATGAAGATGTATGATTGTATGTGCTTCTACTTTTTTCTTTCTCCATACACATTCGGTACAAATAGTTCGCTAATGTGAAAAATGTAACAGTAGATTAACTAGATTGACCTGTATGCGGATATGCATTTCATTTACGATAGGGCTAATGGCATTGCACGGGAGGCTGCACGCTTGTATCAAGAAACATATCCTGATCGAAGACACCCCGAAAGTCGTACATTTACAAGGGTCCATCAGCGCCTGAGAGAAAATGGGGGTTTTGCACATGGCAGAGCAGTAGGTAGGCCTGCTCGCATTACGCCTGAGGTTGAGGATATGGTGTTGGAAGCAGTACAGCTCTCTCCAGGAACCTCGACAAGAAGAAGTGCCTGTACTAAGCCACAGTAGCGTATGGAGAATTTTACTGCGCAATTTACTGTACCCTTACAACCTCCAATGTCTCAATGATGCGGACTTTGTTCCCTGAGTGATGTTTTGTCAGTGGATGCAACAACAGACTGTAGTCAACCCTCGTTTCGCATGTAACATTTTATTTACAGACGAAGCAGGATTCACACGCGATGGTGTTTTTAATTATCGTAATACACATTTTTGGTGTGAAATAAACCTACATGCTGTTCATGAGTCACCACATCAGCACCGTTTCTCACTGAATGTGTGGTTAAGGGTACTAGGTGATCATCTCATTGGGCCACACATTCATCCACGAAAACTTAATGGTCGGAGGTACCTTAGGTTTCTGCGGCGTCATCTTCCAGGATTGCTTGATGTTCCCCTTCAGCAACGTCGGAGTTTGTGGTACATGCATGATGGAGCTCCGGCACATTTTGCTGCTGCTGTGAGACGGCATCTAACGCGCAGATACGGCCAAAGATGGATAGGTCGAGGCGGATCTGTACCTTGGCCTCCAAGATCACCTGATCTAAATCCTTTGGATTTTTATGTCTGGGGTCACCTCAAAAACGAAGTGTACAGCACACCCGTTAACACGGTTGAAAAACTGGAGCAGAGTTGTACATGCTTGTCAAGAATTCAGAAATGATCCAGGGGTTTTCGAAAGAAATCGACATTCATTGCAGAGACGAGCACAGTATTGCATCCAGATGCAAGGAAGACACTTCGAACATCTCCTCTAGCAGGTAGCCGATAAGTGAAGTCAACGGTGAAATGTGAACTAAATGAGATGAAAAATTAATAGCAAAGTCTAAATTCAAATTAATTTGTACTAACTAGGACGATGTTTACATGAAGTCAGTGGCGGCTTGTAACCATACATTCGTAATTACCTGGCAAACGGCTCGTTTGCGGACCCATGTTTACTGGGACATTGTTGCTTCTATTATCGTGTACTTTCAACCATGTAAGTTTGCGCCATCCTTTTTGATACAACCTGTATATGGCAATAATTCATTAAATGTTCTTTTTTTTTTCTTTCTTGTACAAACTCTTGAACTGCGCAAAATTTCTCCAACAAGATGTATGGAAAACAGATTAAGCTCTATTTCTCCAAAATTGTTGCCTCAACAACGAATTATATGGCCAATTCAATTTACCTAGTAGGCAATTTTACAGATTATCTGAAGGATAAATTTTCCAAATTGGTTCATTAGCCTTTGATGGTTATATAAGAACTAACTCTTATTTTGTCCGAGTCCCTCCTACTGCTTCAATATTCCATGACACGAATGGCTTAGAAGACCCTTGGTCTATCAGAAAACTGGCTTCACATCCACATTTGCCACATTCAATGGTAGATAATCATATAGCCAGTATAGGGGTGACATCAGAATACCTGAATCCCCAGCCGTTATAGCTGGTTTCCTCAACCTGGAAACGCTACTTATTCGATCTACCCAAGTGTCTCATGAGCACCGGTTCCAAACTTGTCTAAATTACATGAAAAAATATCTTCCCCTATGGGGACTCGAATCAGCGCACATCCCACAGACATGCTCAAGAGAATGGTGGCTCAGACACTTGGCTATTGCGGAATACTTTGTCTTAGATAGTGGGTTTAATATACGAAATTGTTCGTGTACAGCCCCTCCATTACCATGCATGTATTCTGGGTTTAATAATAATTTACACCCTGCACGTTCAACGCCTCATTTGTATAACAATGTATTAGGTATTTTTATCAATTAACCTTTCTATAACAACGTATTTGGCATATTTTCCACTCGAATTTCATATTAAGCTAATTTTCACCAAGTAGAGTATTTACTTGCTCCTCGTAAACTCGAGTAAATCTAACAAATGAATGTTAAATCTTTCAGCTACAAAAAAATTATATAAACCGTTTAAAATTTACAACTCGGAAATACTAACTCGCGTTTTCATTAATATCCGACAACTAATGAAATAACTGCCACATAGTGTAAACAAGTAATTAATACTACTAAAATGTAACAAGAAAAACACACCACAGCAGGAAGTATACATTATTTCTTTATTGCTTGTTGAGTGTAGAGAATTAAGTTACCATCGATAACAAGGAAGTGGACTGTATGTGCTAATCATTCAAAATGCCACAAATACCAACGTCCATGTGTTTACGTGTAAATGTGGCAGATTAGCTGTAGGCAAATATATCTATTTGTTTATTTATTCATTTATTGGCGCGCTTTAACAACTCAGGTCATTAGAGTCATTATTTAAATATACATGAAAGTCTGACAATTTTTTTTATCAGATGTCGCCTATTTCATATCTCGGTAACACTATATGGGGGTTTGTGGAGGACGATTTGGAGACATGGGTGGTTTCAAGGTTGCCAGGATTTTACCGTTAGAAATCTGGATTTTTATATAATAGAATTAGGCCTAGTAAAAAACATGAGTCGCATCAGCTGATTTTTGCAAGCACAATAATAACTTCAACATAAAACGATTCAAAGTAAAACCGCATTTGCTGAATAATAAATAATTAAAACTATAGAGATCAAAGAAATAAGTTGGTTTAACCTTACGGGTACTTCCGCTCGCTTTTCAACCTCTTTAGCAGTCTCTTCTGCTGTTAGACATGTGGAAGGCGAATGTCTGACCACTTAAGCAAAGGCTAAATAAATAATATAGTATTTCTTCGTGGTACATTACAGTAGCATGTCTACTGTGCTTAGTTTACCCACAAGAAATAGCAAATAATATTATTATTTTAAGACAGAAATAGAAATAAAAAGGTGGCAATTATACCAATAAGTAAATGTGCTATAAATTCCCATAATTTTATTTAAAACTTTAAGTTTCTACTTATTAAACTATTTTTAGATTCTTCTACTACTGGAACTTCCTACGGCAAATATGTATTAATAATTAATCATTCCACTTTTTTTCTCAGAGAAAAGTATACTTTAAAGCCAATATAACTTTAACGTCTCTTTTATGGACAGACAAAATAAAACCCAACATAAGTTTTGCGGTTACCGGCATGAAGTTCTCTTTTCTTCATTTTAGAATATTCTTATTTTAAGTTCCACCTTCAAGAAATGTTTTATAGATCTAATTATCCGCTCTGTGAATACTTCTTCTTCTTCTTCCGAATGCAGTATTGGGTGATGATGCCCGTTCTGCGACTACAAAAACTGATCTTTCCATCGGTTGAAGGGTCTTCCGAGGTCTCTTTTGCCTTTAGGGTTGAGGTGGTAAATCATCTTTGGTAAACGGGAATTTAACATTCTCTGGACGTGTTGGAACCATTTAATCTGATAATTTTGTATATGTTCAACCATTTCCCTACTATCTGTGAATACTTATTTAATTATAATCTACTATTGCCCATCACGACTAAATAGCATTTTGTAACCTGTGTTTTAGCAGAAATATGTCGTCCTCACCTGTTCATAACGAATTATAAAATTATAGTAGCAATGGTGATGGTGCTGTAGTAATAGAATAGCAATGATAGTGGATGTAACAGTAGTAATTTATTTACATCGCTCTATAACTACTAAAGCCAAAAGCATGGGTATTCAAATCTAAGCGAGAAAGGGCCGCGAAATTTGTTGAGAGGCCTCTAATTTCAGACTTATTTTTTTATGCCACAAATATGAGACACGGGACCCACGACTTTACTTCCCATACAAAGGAGTCATATTCATCATTTTTCGTCCTTAAAAATACATAATCTGGAGACATATTTCTACCTGCTAACCTCGGAAACACAAATGACAAAAGTAACCAGGTCTCTTTCATTGTAATTTATTTATGGTTCTCAGAAATAAAAGGGTTAATCCATCTAAATGTGCAGAAAAATCAGTTTACAGATCCATTGATTATAATGAAAGTTTAATCATAATATTACCCAACTTTTCTTTATAGTGATACGTTTAACCAGTCCTGCGACATAGCCGTTGGTTCAAGACATCATGCCTTGGGCATAGCTACTGGCCTTGCCCTGGCTCCAGTCCCCATTGACGAAGAACTTTTCTCAGGGAATTTCGATCAGTACCGATATTGGAAAGGTGTCCTCCCAGCAACGTGAGGAAATTTGGTTGCCAAAATAGTAGCGGCTATAGGTTGAGAAAATCAGCTACAACAACTGGAGATTCACCATGCTGACCACAGGTCGTCACTATACTGACTTTAAGAACGTCCAACTCTGCAAATGACAAGTGGAAGTGAGGCCAAAAGCAGGCTGGTAGGCCAGGGCCTTCTAGGCCTGTCGCGCAATGGAGATGACGCGACTAACTTCAGATATTTTTTTAACATTTGTAAAACGGATCATAAAATTGTTTTAACTGTCAATCCTTCAAATAAAAACATTTACGGCAAAGTATAAAATATTAAGAATAAATTCGAAGCTCGCTGTCGGTACTAGTAGTCTGAAGGTTACCCTGCCAGCTTCTGGTTCCGTGGTTCAAACTCAGACAGTGTCGATGGATTTTTAGGGGCATAAAAATCCTGAGTGTGGGTTCCTTCGGAACGGATAAAAAATCTGTGGGTCACGTGTCGTAGATTTACGGCACGTAAAATACCTGAAACCTGAGCAAAATTTATCTAAGATTATAATTTCCACACTATTGATCTGAAATGTTAAAGATCGTCGTTAATTGAAATAATATCAATCAATCAACGCTAATTAGAAAACCACCAGAAATTAAATTATATTTGTTCTGAAGAATTAAAATATGACGCATCTTGTATTATTGTATTGAACTAGCCTCCCTTGCACCTGCACCTTGCTACTCACCTCAACGACTATGAACATGAGGTAGACAAAATAATGGAAACACCGTCCAAATCTTCAGTAATATGATGTAGTCTTTAAAACAGCTGCATTTCTTGATTTCTTTAATTGATTCTTACAAAATATGAAATAATTCTATGGATATATCTTGTACCATTCTCCATGGAGACATTTTTCTAGCTCTTAAAAGAAAATAATGATGTGTACATCTTGTCCTTAATCTAGTTTACATACAATTCACACCACAAATCCTCAATAATATTCAAATTTTGAAATTGAGCTGGCCATTGTATACGTTTGACTTCTTCATTTACCTCAAACTTGTCTTTTACTCAACCAGCAGTGTGAATGCAGACATTATCATTTACTCAGTCTACTTGCCATTCACTGTGGCAATATGACCTACAGAATATCAGGACACTGCTGTGGAAACTATACTGACCCTCCACCATGTTTAATTGTAGGCACTAAGCAGTCTGAGTTGTAAGCTTATTTTGATGTTCTCCTGACAGACTAACCAACCAGTAGTAGGAAAAGGTATAGGCCTACATGTTGTGTCACCAGATCATATTTCTTTTTTTTTCAATCGTCAATAGGACTTGTGTTCATAACACAACTGTTTCACTTCATCGCATTCCTGTCTCTGTAATCAATAGTTTATTAATTTATGTTCTAGAATTCATGATAAAAAGGTTGAAACACTCATATGAATCATGGGGGGTCTCACAGTAAATTTATAAAAAACAGAATATCGGCAATAAATAGCAATGAAAGAGAACATCTAATATTGGAAGAAGGAATACAAATAAAGCAAGTGAAACAAACTAAATGGGAATAATTATGGATAACATTGAAGGTATAGGCGAAGAGAACATAAAGAATAGAATTGAATTGAGTAGCAAAATAATATCATCGTTAAATTCCATATGGCGGGATAAGCATATTTGAAAGACACAAAAAAATATATTGGTAAAACATTGATGGAATCTGTTGCAGTGTATGGAAGTGAGGTATGGACAATCATTAGGTACTACAAGAATAGGCTAATAGCACTATAAATTGATTATTTACGCAGAAGTGCCAGAAAGTCTAAATTAGAAACATAATGGAAGCAAGCAAAAGAAAGCATAATTGAGAGAATTGAGGAGAAGGAATTAAATTGGTTAGGATATATTTTAAGAATGGAAGATGAGCGATGGCCGAAACTACTATATCAATGGGAACCGAGCAGAAAGAAGAAAAGAGGGAGACCAAAGTTAACATGGAAGGAAAGCATGAAGATAATAATGTAAGCAAAAGAGGGTTAAGCATTGAAGATGCCTAAGATAGTAGGTTTTGGAGGTTTGGCACGGGAAGACGGCAACAGCTGAAGAAACCCGAAGATAGATATAATTGATGTTCTATCATAAATATCTAATTTGTGAACAATCATCTTCAGAAGTCTGTCTCTTTCATTTAGTTTCTGTTTGCGACCACTATTCCTTTTTGGAGAAACTAGTTTATCTTTAGACAAGTGAGGGGTTCAGAACTAAGTCCAAATTTTACTATTTTGAGAAAAAAACGTAGGCCCCAATATAAATTTGAAGTAATACATTTAATTGCAGACGAAGAATATTAAACGTGAATTTTTTTAGAGAAAAAGAAGAAATACAATACTTGATTCACTATTGCTCTGCAGAATTATTATATACCTTGCTTAACCTGGCAAAGAGAGAGATGGAGATATAAGGGTAGATCCTTGACCGCTTTCATCCAGTTACAAAAGAATGAACTCATCATGCTCTCAGTTTTCTAAACACTTGTCAATGAGTGGTTGCGCGCAGATAGCAGATTGAAGTGTACTAGTACAGTAAGAGCTCCTTATTCGCGGGTTAAAAATTGCGACACAGTTACTGTATTCGCGGCTAAAAATTTATTTATTCGCGAACTCAATCGGTATATTAGGAGGAATAATACCCTTTATTAACGCATCGGTAACTCTTTTTACTGCAGGCACGTGTCAAGGTGGCTTTTACAAAGAGTGATTCAATCAAAATAGACATTAATATCAAAGTAAAACAATCCTTATTGTCACTAAGCCTAAAGTTCGTTGTTAGAAGCCACCGCCGCTGTACTTCACGTGCCGCTACGTCCGTTGATAAATGCCGCCCTCCCCATGATCGATGTTTTATTGTTTCAACTTGTCATTCGTTGCACTAATTTTGATTGAATAACACGCGTCTCCTCTGCTTTGTTGCCAATTTATAATGTCGAGTAAAAGGAAAATTGTTCAAAATCTTTCATTAATTGGTTTTAATTTAATAATTTTTATTTTATTTTGGAACCTTGGAATGTATCCCCTATATACCCATACAAATTATCATTCCATACTCGCGGTTTCTGTATTCTCCGCATATTTGCGGAACATGTCCCCCGCGAATAAGGAGCTTTACTGTATTAATATTATAGTGGAAGTAATAATTAGTAAAATGTCACTAACATTTTTTAATTATTTGCTGTTGTTTTCAGTAGTAACTGTGATACTTTTAGTTGATCCTATTTAGCAAAGTAAAGCTTTACATTCCGACGCTAGGGAAGTGGTTTCCAATGCTCATAAGCTTCTTGCGAAGAGTATGAAGCTTTAAAAAATGGAAAACCAACTATATCTGTAGCCGACTTCACTACAAGGATATCTGCAGCTACTGGAGTATCTCCCCGCACTGTATCCAGAATAATACATGAAAAGAAGAAATGCGATGCCAATGGTTCTGTATTATGCACTCCTGGAAAGAAGCGACCAGCCAGAACCTCCACGAAAACAGTTTCTGATACGTTTACTGCGTCTGCTGTAAGACGAACAATTTATACTCTCTATAAAGAAGATATTTTACCATGTCTAGAATACATGAGGGAGGCTTTGCGGAAAGAAAATAATTTTACAGGAAGTAGATGGCTTCGCGAGAAATACTGAAGAAACTAAAATTTTCTTATGTATCTAACAATAAAGGTAGGAAATATGTAACGGAAAAAACTGACGTAATATAAGAGATTTGATTTGCTGAGGAAAATGGGCGACTTGCGTTCTACAGGCCATCCTATAATATATCTTGACGAAACCTGGATGAACGTAAATCACACAAACAAGAAGGCGTGGACGTGTGGGAATGCTGATGTAAATTATGACGTTCCTCTTAAAATTCCAATCGGAAAGGGACAGCGATTCATAAATGTTCACGTCGGATCTAAGGATGAATTTGTTTGGAATGCATTAAAATGTTTCCGGTCAAAATCCACATTGACTACCACGAGGAAATGGACGCTAATGTCTTTAAAGAGTGATTTACGCAGCAACTTCTTCCCAACATTTCCGAGAAAAGTATTATAGTCATGGATAATGCTTCCTATCATTTAAGGGAAATAGATAAGGCACCGATATCATCCACTCTAAAAGCTGATAAGCAAGCATGGTTACGTATGAAAAATATAGCATTTGACCCATGCGCAACAAAATTAGTACTGTATGAAGTCACAAAAATGGAGAAAGCAGCATTAGGAATTACGAAATTGACACTATCGCTAAAAATGCAGGTCACGATATAGTATGGTTGCCCCCTTATCATTGTGGTTTTAATGCTTATTGAATTGATACGGGCTCAAATTAAGGGGGATGTAGCGAAACACAACGTATCATTCAAAACGTCTGATGTGGAAAAATTGTTTATGAGCACTGTGTTAAAAGTTACCCCAGAGAAATGGAAGAATTCGTGTGAACATGTAATGAAAGTGGAACAATTTTATTGGGAGAAAGACGGTTTGTTAGATACTGTTACGGACAAATTTGTTATCAATTTGAGCCTTTCTGACGATGAGGAAGAAGAAGAAGACGCCGCCATTGCTTCTTCTAGCGAATTCATTCCTGGGAATTTTCCTCTTCCCCTTTCACCCTATTAAAATTTGGTGAAGAAACACTAACAATAGTGGTGCGAGTGATAGAGGTGAGTACAGCTGTCTCTTTCTATAAATTTCTTGCCAAGTTAAGCCAGGGAGACAATCATATTTTGAAACCAAATTTACAAATAACTAGGATTTTAAATGTTTAGGACTTGGTCCATTTTTGCTGTGAAACCATCAAGGGATGCTGATATAATCTTAGAAACTCGCTCAATTTTACAGTTTTGATCCAGGTAACCGCACCAACAATGTATCCTCATTGAAATTCACTCAGGTCAGATTTCGTAAAGCCTGGTTCCACAGCTACACCGAAATAAGAAGAAATGCTTATGGACCATTCCATGTAAACAGCGAAAAGTTGTTAAAAAATAAATTGTGGTTCGTGAGGTATGTTGTCAACAATGATTTTTCTTGCCAAAGTCAACTCGTTTCTTCTAAAACTTATTATTTTGTGAAGCACTTGTTAATGCCATTCAAATTGCTGATTTGATCTATTTCTAGGTAAGAAAACAACGCAATAATATTTAAAACTTCAAATAGATTATATAGGTCAATTGCCCGATTTGGTCGAAAATTACATTAGATATCGAAACATGTTTGGAACAAATTTCTAGTTTCAATTACTTAGGTTGTCACATAAGACAAGGATAAATATATAACTAATAAGCTAGCACACTTTCATAAAATAGCAGGGATTATAGCTAGAACATTATAAAAAAAAAAGAAAAAAAAAGAGACCAGAAAATATATAAGTTTAAAATTTTATAAGGTTATGCCTGTTTCAGTACGGTTACATGGATGTGAAAATTGGACATTGAGAAAGGGCTATTGGAATAAAATAGTCAGCAGAAATGAAATTCCTAAGACCCATTTAAGGATGTTCTAAATTAGATAAAATAAGAAACGAAAATATCCGCAACGACATCTGCATCTATCCCCTCCATGAAAAAAAATGGATTATAGAAGTATATGATATTCCTATTTACTGAGAATGCCATCTTTCCTCATTCCAAGACAAGCATATGACTACAAAGCAACAGGAAGACGGAATCTGGAACGAAGAAGGAAGCGTCGGAAAGAGTTCGTTTAACCTAAACTTTGAAGTGGTGATGATGATGATGATGATGATGAAAGAACACTTTTTCTTCTT
This sequence comes from Diploptera punctata, assembly GCA_030220185.1. Lineage (NCBI taxonomy): Eukaryota > Metazoa > Arthropoda > Insecta > Blattodea > Blaberidae > Diploptera > Diploptera punctata. The sequence continues at coordinate 903,401 of JASPKZ010007351.1, read as the reverse complement.
ATGTTGTCATAATTATAAATCAAAATATTTCACGATATTTTTTTTTGTTCAATTCCACCTGTTTGTCATTCGACATTTCAGGTATTCTCTCCTGGCATTGGCGTATTGTAACCCACCTCTGAGGTTGGGGTACCTGGAAGGAGGGGTTACGCTGCTCCGATGATACGATGGGTAATTATGCGCCAGGAGATACCTTTAAACCTAAACTTAATCTAATGAGATGAATATGATATTGATGGCCAGATGATGTTTGGGCCTTAAAGTATCCTCACATTTGTCTTACAGGTGAGAAAAAAAACCGAAGAAAACCTCACCCAGGAAACTTGTCCCGAGCGGGGATCGATCCAGGCCCGCTGCGTGACAAGGGAGCACGCTACCTGGAGACTACAGCGGTGGACTTTCACGAATATATTATAAAATATTATCTTCTTAATCTATTGCAAATGTGTTACGTGAGTTACCAATCTGCAATTTTTAATACTATGTACAGACAACTAACTCACTGGCACTATCGAACCCGTAGGTTCATGGCCGCAACGGCATAAGCTCTCCATTCATCCCTATCCTAAGCTAATGTTATCCAGTCATTCCTTCAATTCATGGTAAGCTGTTAGGTCTCCCATCTCATTTATTGGCCTGCCTACTGGGCGCTTTCCCTCTGGTTTTCATACAAAGAGCTTCCATATCCCTTTTTCATTTCCCATTCTTGCCACATGTTCTGTCCATCGCAGCCTACGAGACTTAACTCTCCTTTTTATATCTAGTTTTCCATAATATTATTTATCTCACTGTTATGTATTTTTCTGCATTCGCCTACGTGTTCATCTCTCTTTGGTCCAAATTTTTTCTTAAGAACTTTATTCTCAAATACTCATAAACCTTTCTTCTCCCTTAAAGTAAGAGTCTATCTTTCGCTACGTACATTATATAAACCAAAATTAAATTGATTGCTCGCATCATTACACTCAACAGGCAAATGGTAAAATATGGGCAGGTACCGGAAAAAAACTTGGAAGAACAATTGCAAGAAAAAAAATGAAAAAAAAAGAGAGAAGGAGCTGTTGCCACATTCAGACTGAACACAGGACATGACTGACTTGCTGCACACCTTTACAAGACGAAAATAAGAAAGTGAAGAATCCACATTGTGCTGTCAATCAAATTCAAGAATGGATCAAGAACATCTGCTACATTGTACAGTTTTCCAGAACTCTTTAACAGTCCAAAAACCTAAACGGACTTTACTGTGAGGCAAGAAGTAATATGGATTAAAGGATACCAACTACAAGCCATTGAAATATAACATTTTCCAGTACTCATTATAATATTATAAAGCTATTGGAAAACAACAACATATCCTTTGCCGATGGAAAATTTACTTTGTATATTTTTCTTAAGATAGATGCCAGTAATTATCGGATGTATAAAACTTATTTTCATCTTGTAATTGTTTTCTAGTATGGGAGAGGTTATTTTATATAACATGAGTTAGCATACTGCTATATTTCTGGATGCTTAAAAACTCCATAATATGTCATAATAATAGCCACATGGTGCACGTATAATGACCTCAATCATATAATATATATATATATATATATATATATATATATATATATATATATATAATCATATAATATATATTATATTATAATGTATGTAGTTTTGTTTCTTGTAAAAGTATTTCCAAGTTTATCCAGTTGAGTAACGAAGTGATATTCGATTTAGCTGCTGTTGAAAAGATGACAAGGAGGAGATAACTATAAGATGAGAGTAAATATGATGAATACAAGTAAAAACTAAATGATCGATGAAAACATACAAACAAAATATGAAAGAAAAGCAAAACATTCGAGCAAAAGCAAACAAAAAAGAAACACTGAGATAGAAAAAGACAAGGAAGAGAAAGATTTATCAATTGTAAAAACGAGAGCAGATTGTTGATTTCGGAAGTGTCTGATATCAAGGAAACTCCAGGATACATGTGAGCCATGTGAAATGGCTAATATGGCAAGAAAATATGACAGACTCTTGATAGTGCAGGAAGAAGGAACCTTACAAAATCTAGTAATTACACATTGAACATGTATGTACATATGTATGTATGTTCTATTGCTACCCACTACACTTTACATGCTTCGGGTTCCGCGCTGGGCAGAGAGATAGCGTTAATGAGGTCTATTTTCAATTCACGGACCACTTCGGCAGACCACTTTACGTAGATGATGTATTCTTGCATTGTGCACAGGAGTTTAGTATGAGTGTAAGCTTAAGATTGTGTAGTGTAAAGTGTGATGTATGAGGGATGACGATGAAGAGAAGGGAGAAGATGAAAGTCTGTGCCGCCACGTAGCCTACTCCTACAGAAAAGCACCAAGGGAACCGCCAGCTTAACATCCCAATTCGACGGACGAATCGCTATCAACAGTATCAAATGCCTTCTCAACATATGTACTGCCAACATATGTTTGCAACTTAATGCAGGAATCTGGTACAAAACATAGCGATTAAGAATTGGCCCCGAGATTGAAAATGTTGTAATGAAGTGAAATAAATTAAATTAGTTTAAGAAGTAACATTTTCAACCCCACCGCGTATCGAACCCGGGTTCCGCTAGTAAGTAAGAAGCCATGGTACCACCTGAGCCAGCACTACTGCGGACAACAGGACATAAGTTAGAAATGCATAATTCACAATGCCAAAAAAATTGTAGAAGCTATACATCTCACTTACAAAGTGTGTAAAAAAAGGTAAATGCTTCAGCTATGGTAAATCACTGCCAATTTTTCATCGACACTGGCAAAGTCCATCACATTAAACTTCATAACGATGAAGAAATTAGCTATAGGCTATCACATAAAAAAACAGAAAATAAAAGGAAGCAGAGAAGAAAATAAGATACTGGGAGTTGATGAGCCTATGGTTATAGAGCGTGATGTAAGCTCTATAATGAAATATTTTATCTAACAAGTACGGCAATGTAATCACTAAAGAGAAATCAAAGAGTTTACAATTGTAATTCTTGATCATGCATTATGACAATGTAACGTGAGTTACCAAATTATTGTTTAAGATTATGTATTTAAGTTTAAAATACTTTGGGGGTCAATATACATTTTATGGTCCTAATTTAATGTACATAAATTTGATTTTATTAGAATTTATAACAGCACATTCTACACTTTCTATATTGTATATGAAATACGTTTCTTTCAAATGTAACATGAGTTACCATTGGTAGTAATTAATTTTCTTTCTAATGAAATAACGTAAGAATTGTTACTCCAGTTTTGTAGAGTATTGAATTTGTATCGTTTGTTCTTCATGAGAGAAAAAATAAATTGCCCAATTTTATCCAGTCTGATAAGCATAATAAAGTATATATTAATGTCAATATGTAACGAGAATTGCCATGGAATGACTCTTATGTGGTTAAGTACAATACTAAGTTTAGGTAGATATCTGAATAAAAAATGTATTTCTGACAGTAGGCCTACCTTCAGTTCTTGAAAATAAACGTGCGAAAATGTGGTGTTTCTAGTATTCTATATACCCCCTTTGTCACTATCTACCAATTACTAGCGACACCAGTAGCGACACATTCACGTTTTTGGGCCTCTTACATTAATTAGATGGCCCCTGCTGGTAATATGAGCATTGCATGAAAACAAAGGGACGCGACCCTGTACTGTGTTGCTTCATAAACATATACATTTTCAACCATGTAATAAATTAAAAACCGCTTGCAGCAGCAGTAAGGATGGTGGTAACAAAAGTGAATAGAATACATTTCTGAAAGTGCTATACAAAAAAACCTATGTACCAATTCGATATAACCGGTTATTTAGGGAAAACTATCCGACCATTCCAGGTACAGTTACTCCTTTAAGCTACAATAAATCAATATGTCTGCCGATAGCCTCTGAAGCTCTTAATTCTAATTAAATCCAGACACACAGACTATTTGGAAAATTTGTTGGTAGTGCCTAAATGTAAAACAAAAACACTATTAATCAAAACTTTCCTGGCGCTTATCCATTAGGTTTACTTTTTAAAGGTAGAATCGTGTCACTTCCTAGTATCGCTTATGATTTTCCCCTAATAAGTATTGGATTCAGTTTATTTATGATTTTAAATCGTTATTAGCAAATTTCTTCGTATGTGCCAATATTATAAAAAAATACAATATTTGTAATCATTAAGAACAGCAATAATAATGTAGGTCTGGGTTTGCATTTAACAATCTGCCATTTGATGTACAGGTGAAATAATATTTCCAAATTTCCTAATCATTATACTATAAATTCTAATGCGATACAGATTTACAATAGCCTATATATATAATAATAATAATAATTAAATGTTTAACATTGAGCAATGCAAGCTTAATATGGTATGATAAGAAAAATAAATGCCTGGACGGGATTCGAACCCGGATCTCTGAGTCTGTACCTCAGCATTACACTACCAGGGGAATCCAATTCAAACACTTATTTTTCTTATATATGTATTATACTCTCCATTATTGTTAGATGTCGCGAGAACACTGTCTTCACTGAGGTACAGACTCAGAGATCAGGGTTCGAATCCCGTCCAGGCATTTATTTTTCTTATCATACCATATATATATACACACACACACACACACACACACACACACACACACACACACACACACACACACACACACACACTGAATGCTTAATAGATTTTAACAAAATCACCCAGGGTCACAATTATATACATGCAAAATGAAATTATATACCTTACATCAGCAATAAGACCAGTAGTAACAAAAGGACGTGGAACTTGAGACATAAAAAAAAGTCACTGTAACTAACTCATTGGCACTAACAAAGCTGTAAGTTCATGGCAGCGCGGACATAAATGCTCTCCAAACACAACTGTCCTGAGCTAATGTTTTCTACCCTGTATTATCTACTTCTCTCAAGTCATCCATATAATATCCATCCATAGTAATTCTGCCCGAAGGCAGGTCCCTCACTGCAATCATAGTTTTTCATGCTATGCTTGCAAGCTTTACTAGGGAATATTGTAACTGTGGCAGCTTCCCGTTGCTTTCCACACCGGTGAAGGATGATGATGATAATGATAAGGATGATGATGATGATGTCCATATGATTTCGGGGACCGTTTGGGCCTTAAATTTTTCCTGACATTTGTCTTACAGGTGAGGAAAAGCCCGATAAAACCTCACCCAGAAAAACTGCCCCGACCGCGGATCGAACCCGGTCCCACTGCGTGACAAGGCAGCACGCAACCTCGAGACCACAGCGGTGGACGGTAGCGGATATAGAACATATTAAGTCGTATTTTAAGATTGTGTGATGTGACAATGAACACAGTAGAAAGTTCCAAATTGTTTCTTAATTTCTCATCTATGGTGCAATAATTCAATATAATTAGGCTCTACCTCTTTGTAAGATTCAGAGTTTTCTAAATGGCAGCTCCTGTTCGGATAAGAAACACACAACGAGCGTCTATTAGGTAGCTAACAATGTACTTGTTTGCTTTAATATTTTCTTTATGCTTATCCCTATTAATTTAATTTTGATAGCCCGGCTTCGGGACTCTTCAGTTCTAGTGTTTCCAAAATTATGTAGCGCTATTTCACAGTTACCATGGATTTCAACTAGTTCATGACGTTTTTCAGCGCATGAAAACTATTTACACCAGAAACCCCCTCTGTAGTCCAAATATTTTTGTCCGTTGAAAATAGAAGGCAGGGCTAACAGGGATCAAGACTTCCTGCAGTCACATGCCATGTTCATACCAACATTCATGTTCCTCATTAAACGACGAACTTTTGTCTTTAACTTATAATGATATTTAAATGAGGAGTTGTTTTATAACACCTCCATGGTATCTTTACCTTGTCGTGGTGGAGTGGCTTGCGTACTTAAATGATCCCGGGAGCTATGACGGCGGTAGCATTGCTGCCGATAGGGTTATCCATGCCGGACTGGTCGAAGGTGATAAGCCTGACGAAAAAAGTACCTTGGTCGAAAGAGTGACGATTTTTCACCGTAAAAATACAACCGTCAAGAAATACGGACATGGGTTCAACTGGGGTAAAATTTTCCGGAGGTCAAATAGTCCCCCATTCGGTTCTCCGGGCGGGGACTACTTCAGGGAACCCATGCAAAAGACTCAAACACAGGGACATGTTCCTAGGCACTTGGAATGTTAGGATTTTATACAATAGCGGAGCACTAGAGATATTAACGCGGGAATTATATAAATCGCCCTTGGATATAGTCGCTTTAAAGGAAGTTAGGTGGCCAGGAGAAGGTAGTCAGGAATAAGGAAGTTTTGCGTTATACTACGGGGGTGCAGAAAAACCTGCATTTGGAACGGGGTTTTATGTCAGAAGGAGGATCCTATCCGCTATCCGAGATATTAAGTTTGTGAGTGATAGGGTATCCCTACATAATTCTAATGGGTAAACGACATGATTTTGTAATCGTAAATGTACATGCTCCCACAGAAGATAAAGATGACAAGATCAAGGATGAGTTCTATGAAGAATTAGAATGCTTATTTGATAGCCTTTCACGATCTCATATGAAAATTGTCCTAGGAGATTTTAATGCAAAAGTGGGACGGGAAGATATATTCAAACCAACAATAGGCAAATTCAGTCCTCATGAAGATAGTAACGACAATGGGGTTAGATTAGTCACATTTGCCACATCAAAGAATCTCATTGTTAAGAGCACAACATTTCAGCATAAGGATATTCATAAATACACCTGCACGTCTCCAGATGGCAAAAGTCGAAACCAGATAGATCACGTATTAGTGGACAAACGCTGGCACAGTAGCATCATCGATGTTAGATAAGTTAGAGGGACAGACTGCAATTCGGATCATCATCAGGTCAGGGAGAAAATCAGACAACACCTATCACTTATGAGAGAAACAAACGCTAAAGATTATTCTGAAAAATTTTATTTAAAAAACTTAATAAAAAGTTAAAATGCAGTAGGAATACCAAATTAAAATTGCTAACAAATTTGAAGTACTGACATCTTCAGATGACAATGTGGCAAACGAAGAAGAAACTGATAAGATAGAGAATGGATGGGCGTAAAAGAATATATTAAATTGTTGGCATCAGAAATCATTGGTTATTTAAAAAAGAGGCAAATAAGAAACGGTTTAATGAGGAATGTGCTGACATTGTAAAGAAAAGAAAGCTAGCAATAATGAAATGGTTATACGATCCAAATGAGGTAAATCTAGAGCAATTGGGTAGTATTAGACGGGAAAAGACGAGGTTACTAAAAAGTAAAAAGAGGGAATATTTGAGAGAAGATTAATGATCTTGAAATTAATGCCAAAAATAGCAACATCACAGAATTATATCAGAGAATTAGAATAGAGAAGAAAGGGTTTTAGGCTAGAACAATCATAATTAAGAATGAAAATGGGGATATGTTTGCAGATTCCAGAAGTAGACCTATATTAAATAGATGGAAAAGTTACTTTAATCAACTATTAAATATACATTCAGAACAGGATATCGAAGAAGATAATTTACAGAGAGCAGAAATGCCAATAGTAAAACCAAGTGCATTAGAGGTTGAAATAGCGATAGAAAAATTGAAGTTATATAACGCATCAGGTTAAGATGAAATTCCAGCAGAACTGATAAAATTAGGGGGAGAAAAATTGATGGACAAGATACACCAGTTGCTTAATATGATTTAGGATGAAGAAGCTCTTCCAGATGAATGGAAAGAATCAATTATCGTACCAATTTATAAGAAAGGGGTTAAAACTGATTGCAACAACTATAGGGGCATCTCATTACTTTCAACTTCGTACAAAATTCTAACAAATATATTAGTAAGCAGACTTACTCCTCATATTGATGAGACTATAGGAATAATTTAATGTGGATTTAGAAGAAGCAGGTCTACAACAGATCAGATTTTTAGCTTAAGACAGATTTTAGAAAATAAATGGGAATATAATGGTAGTGTACATCAACTATACGTAGACTTATAAAAAGGCATACGATTCAATTAAGAGGGATGTGAGAAGTGAATTTATCTAGAGAATTTGTAAATCAGGAGTGGCATTTGTTAGGACTATTTAACGAATAAAATTAAGCTGTTAACTCACAAATCATTATTTAACTATAGTTATTTTTAAATATTTATATATTTAATGTAAACGGCGATGTTTGAAAACAAACGAGAAACGATTGGTACGCTTTATTTGCTTCTTTTGTTCATCACTGCAACCAGATCATATTATTTATTGCCAAAGGATCGCAATGTTGTAAGAATGCACCCTAGTGGAGAAATTTATAACCAACGTTATAGGTATCAATTAATTTCTGATGTCCTATTGTAAATATGTGAATTACATTTTTCTGGAACGTCATTTCCTGGAAAATAATTCTTTTAAGAAAGTGCAAACAGTGGTTTCTTTTTTGTGGTATAATCAATTGTTACAAATATTTTTATATTATCTCTCGTATGCGGTTTCTGTTGACATTCATGCACTATATATACAATCTGGTAAGCGTATTTCTTAGGGAGTCAGTCACTGCAAAATAATGCTAATACCTATTCAGAATGTTAAAAATAAGGTGCTTTCTTTATTATGATAAACTTTAGTTGGTAAATTCTAGGCGAAATACGACTGTGATTGGTTGTAAATAAAAAAAATCACTGAAATGTGATTGGTCATTAACTCCCATTTGGGGCACGAGTTAAATAGTCATAAGTAATGCCACGAATGATTTCAAAATTATGTGAATTTATCTAGAGAATTTGGAAATCAAGAGTGGCATTTGTTAGGACTATTTAACGAATAAAATTAAGCTGTTTACTCATAAATCATTATTTAAATATGGTTATTTTACAATATTTATATATTTAATGTAAACGGCGATGTCTGTAAACAAACGAGAAACAATTGGTACGCTTCATTTGCTTCTTTTGTTCGTCAGTACAATCAGATCATATAATTTATTTCCAAAGGAACGGAATATTGTAAGAATGCTTTCTAGTGGAGAAAAAATGAAACACATCAAACTATATTAATTCATTTCTGATGTCCTATGATGCAAATATGACAATTATATATTTCTGGAATGTTATTACCTGGGAAAAAATACATTTAATAAAGTGCAAACAGTGGTTTCTTTTTTTGGTGGTATAATCAATTGCGGGGCCACGCCGTAGCGTAGTGGTTAAGGCATTGCGCTATAAGCCGGAAGGTCGAGGGTTCAAGTTCCGATAGTGTCAAGATTCTTATACTGACCCAAACCTTCTGGCGGCAATATGGCCCTGGGGTTGACTCAGCCTCTAATGGAAATGAGTACCAGACACTTGTTATGGGGTAAAGGCGGCCGTCACGCAGGGCTGACAACTCGGCTGACATCAAGTGCCGAATGTCCAGAAAAAAAATTGGGAGCCTTAACTTCCTGCTACCCCAAGGGCCTCCTGAGACCTGTAGTGGGATCCCTTTACTTTTTATAATCAATTGCTACAAATGTTTTTATATTACCTCCCGCATGCACTATGTGTTGACATACATGCAGTATATGTACAATCTGGTAGCCGTATTTCTTAGAGAGACAGCCACAGCAAAATAATGCTATGACCTATTCAGAATGTTAAAAAGGAGGTTCTTTCTTTACTACGATAAACTTTAGTTGGTAAATTCTAGGCGAAACAAGACTGTGATTGGTTGTAAATAAAAAATAATTGAAATGTGATTGGTCATTGACTCCCATTTGGGGCATGAGTTAAATAGTCTTATCAATAATTCACTACCGAAGGTAGAGACAGGAGCAGGCCTACTGTCCACAGAGATGAATATTCGCGTGGCATTTTAAATGCTATGTAGAGAATTAGTCCCGCTCCGTTGGGGAATGGTTAAGGCATGATGCCTTGGCGCAGAGCTACATGACTCCCGCTGGTTGAAGTCTCCAGGGGGAAAAAATTTCTCATGGAATTAGGGACAGTATAGGACAGGTGTCCACCCAGCATCGTGAGGAATTTGGGTAGCTACAAAAAGTAGCGGCTCCAGGTTGATAAAACCAACTATAACGGCTGGAGGACCCGACATGCTGACCACATGTCTACCTCTGTGATTATCACATGTGGATGTGAGGTCAGCAGCCAGCTGGTAGGCCAAGGGCCTTCTAGGCCGATCGCTCCTTGGATTTTGCTTTGTTTATATAAATAATTAAATATTCTATAATGAATAAGCTATGTGTGTTCTGCAGCTTACAAATCGGAAACACTCGCGAGTCAGGTTGGGCAATATCCGAACAATTGTGTAAAAGATAAGGAGATTTCATTTCCATGATAGACGACCGTAATAGGTCCAAACTTACATGGGTTGTAAATTGCATTGTTCAATATTCAATATCTAGGGTTTGAAAAATAAAATATAGTTGACTTCGCTAAACACCAGCCAGGTGGTCAATAGAAATGTAATTCTTCGAGCCATTACAAACCAAACTGAGATTTAATAGAATTAAGATTAAGTAATTTTAAACACTACGTGCAGAAACAAATAGCACAAAATGCAATTAATTAAATGAGTTAGAGGTATGGGAGCACTTAAGATAGATAATTATAAATTACTCCATCACAAAACGAGAGTTATGGTGCTGCATTGACCACACAAGGAAAGTAGAATGTATTTTTTTCGATATTCTGATAATAGTAATAATGCATTAATTGAATTGGTCATTGCAGAGAGGGGATAAGTCATAATAACTTACTCTTAGATAATTGTTTCCTGCTCCCAATAATGGAGCAATCATTATTCTAAGGTAGTCTGCTTGCTTTAAGAATAAGCCGATACCTCCCATTTACGTGCGGAAATGTGTGTAGATAGGAAGAGTAATTGCACTCTCAACTCACCTTTTTTTTATTTTTAAATGTGCTAATATAATTAAGAACAAATTACACAAATATTATGAAAAAACTTCTTGGTGAAGAGCAAAATGGTTTTCGGAAAGAAGATGTTTTTGTGACGGTTATTTTTCATTAAAATTGTTAGTATAATAGCACGCATTTCCAGAATTGAGCCTATGTTTAATTTCTTTGTGCATCTCATTCCCATTTGTGATTATTGTTCCTAGGTATTTGAATTCAGTCACTTCCTCAAAATGTCCCTCATTTGTCATTAACTGCCCATTTCCATTATAGGCCTATAATGTATTTCTATGCGTGACCATATATTTAGTTTTATTCATATTTACTTCCAGTCTCAGTTTCTTAGTATTATTCAATAGTGTGTGCGTGTTGTCCTTTGGTATTTCTTCGCTATCGCCCAATAGTACTAAAAGACATAGCAAATAAAATAATTCATTTTAATAAACCATGGGAATGGGGCACGCCATAACGTAGTGGTTAAGGCACTGAGCTACAAGCCGGAGGGTCAAGGGTTCGAGTCCGGATTTTTAAACTGACCCAAACCCTTTGGCGGCACTATGACCCTGGGGTCGACTCAGCCTCTAACGGAAATGAGTACCAGTTGCTTGTTCTGGGGGTAATGACGGCCGTCACGCAGGGCTGACAACCCGGCTGACATAAAGTGCCGATTGTCTAGAAAAAGTGGGAGCCTTAACCTCCTACTACCCCTAGAGCCTCCGGGCCTGTTGTGGGGTCACTTTTACTTTAAAACCATGGGAATAAAAAATTCAGTAATGAAACCTTCGCTAGTCCAGAGAGATACCAGAATACGGTTATACAAAACCTTGGCAAGACCTGCACTTTGCTATGACAGTGAGGCATGGACTTCGAGGAAAGGAGAAGACAGCAGGATAACTTCTAGTGAAATGAAATTCATGAGATATACAGCAGGATATACCAAATGGAATCACAAACGCTATATCTTGAAGGAACTACGTTGAGAACCGGTCATTGAATACATACAAAGATACCAGAATAACTGGATGGATCATTTGCGACGAATGAGTTCAGATAGAGTTCCCAAGGCCATACTTCGTTATTGTCCAACAGGGAGAGATCACTGGGCCGTCAAATGAAACGCTGGATACAAAATTCAAGACTTGTTTGGATGAAGATTTTTAACCATGACCGATTTCGGGGTAGCGTCGCTGCCTCGTACACAACGGGCCCGGGTTCGATCCCTGGTTGGAACATGTTTCCTGGGTGATTTTTTTCCCCTTAACTATAAGACAAAGTCTGGAAAATTTGAGGTGCAAATGGTCCCCGAAGATCATCTCGCCATTATAAGCATTATCATATCCGCCATATTTAGTATGAAAGGAGTGAATGGTGTGTTTCGTCTTAAATGTTTGTGTTGTCTCGGAAAAGGTCCTGAATTCAACTGATCACTCATTCTACATGCTCTTTCGTTCCTTGTTAACTAGGTGTCTTCACTTTTTTAACGGCTCATGTTCTTCCGTTTTTCACTATTGAATCCAGATTTGCCTTTCGAAATGTGCATATTTTTACCACATGCATTTAGTCTTCCTACCGATGAGAAAAGAATGAATATTACTCTGGTGATCGAAAATTCATATTCTCACTCGTATAAATCTAATCAAATTTTATTATAATCTCGGAATTTTTATCAAGTTTTTCTAACATAAAACTTCCTACGATTTTTTAACATTACATATTTCTGTATATTAATATTCTTACAAATATTGAGGATAGATCTACAATGAGACCATTGTTCTAATTTCCGTGGTTTAAATTTATAAATATTTCCCCCAACCTTCCGGATAACCATCCTCCTAATTTCTTTCGCCGTAGAGCTATCTGTTTACGACACCATAACGTCTCTGATTTTTTTTTGCAAATTCCAAAGGAATGGTAGCTATCTAGGTTTCTCTTATGAAATATTTTTCAATTTTTTTACAAACCTTCATCGATCCTACTCGGTAGACACCAGAAATGACCACGACACACACACACTATATATATCTGTGTGTGTGTGTGTGTTTTAACGCTCTAGCGGCCGAATATTTTCAGAACCAAACTCGGCATATAGAAATAAAAAAATAAAGATGAGTTCTCTAACCAGCAAAATAGGGCCACTATGAGTGCAAGTTTACTTGAAGCGAATATTTAAAAATCGCTCTAGCGACCGCAATTTTCGATTTTTTACAACGAAACAGGACATATTTCATTCAAAATAAAACGAGAAACGATCATTCGGTTAAGAAACTTACTTAAAAGTCGTACTTTAAAAACCACTCTAGCGATCGCCATGTTTTTTTTTTTTTTTGCATACATACGATTTAATTAACAAAATAAATGTATACAGTAACAGAAAAATAGGATCTTAAATTCGATGTTCTGAGGTTCACGTAGTTCATGCGTGATGGGCTTTTTAAATTTCAGCCATCAATAAATTAGTAGCATGAACACTACAGAATTTAGGAGGGAGAATGACATTAAGGCAATAACGTATATAAACAATCGCCACAACATATCGGGCATGACAGCCGTATTTATCATCATAACATGTGTCTGGTCCTCATTTCAGTTAGAGGCTGTATCGACCCCAGGACCGACGTGCGCCAGACATTTTAGGTCAATTTAAAAATCGTTATCTCATTAGTAATCGAGCTGATATAAATAAAGAATGGGAGTCTATATGATATAGGCTACTGATAAGAAAACATTGGTTATTTAAAAGAGATGCAAAAGAAGAAATGGTTTGATGAGGAATGTGCAGACATTGTGAAGAAAAAAAAGCTAGCAAAAAATAATTGATTAGGCCTACATGAGCCAAATGAGGTAAATTTAGAGCAATTGGTTAATATTAGACGGAAAACCACCAGTTCTAAAAAGTAAAAGGAGGTAATTCTAAAAAGTAAAAGGAGGGAATATTTGAGAGAGAAGATCAATGATCTTGAAATGAATACAAAAAATAGGGATACCGGGGAATTAGGATAGAGAATAAAGTGTTTCAGGCTAGATTAAACATAATTAAGAATGATGATGGGGAAATTTATTGCAGATTCGATGAGCATATTAAATTGATGGAAAAGTTACTTTAATCAGCTAATAAATGTAAATGCAGAACAGGATATTGAAGAGGAAAATTTACAGACAGCAGAAATGCTAGCTATCAGGTTCAGATGGGATCCTAGTACAACTGACAAAAAAGGGGAAGAAAAATAGATAGAAAAGATACATTCGCTTAGTTTGAATTGAGAAAAAGAGGATCTTACAAATGATTACAAATAATAAATTTATCGTATTAATTTATAAGAAAGGAGATAAAAATGTTTGCAACAACTCATGGGCATCTCTTAATTTTCAATTTCGTACAAAATTGTAACAAATATATTAATAAGCAGACTTACTCCCTATATTGATGACATTCTAGGAAATCATGAATGTGGATTAAGAAGAAACAGGTCTACAATGCATCAATTTTTTTAGTATAAGACAAATTTAAGAAAAGAAATGGCAATATAATTGTACTGTACATCTACTCTATGTAAACTTCTAAAAGGCATACGATTAAATTAATAGGGAAACGTTATATAGTATCCTGCTGGAGTTTGGAATTCCTAAAATGTTAGACTTATACGAATGTTTTTAAAATAAATTACGAAACTCCGTTGAGGTCACTGTGTTAAAGTTTTAAGAAATGAAAACAGTACCTGATATTTTAGACGTCCTCTATAATCAGCTGTGTTGTTTCGTAGGAGGCTTTAACTTAAGTATCAACTTCTGCTTTCAATTTGGTACTCTGAAAGTACATGAAAGTACCAAACTGAAAGCAGAAGATGATAATTACGTTATGGAAAGGCCTCCTACAAAACAACATTGCTGATTATTGAGGACGACTGAGATATCAGGTACTGTTTTACATTTCTTAAAACTTTATACGAATGTGTCTAAATGACACAAGAGTAGAATGCGTGTAGTCAAATAGTTTTCGGATAGTTTTGATAATCACAATGGGTTAATGCAAGGAGATGCACTATCACCTATTCTATTCCATTTTATACTAAAGCGAGACATCAGATCGTTAGAAGATGAAGAAGGCCTGAAACTCAATGGTATTAATAAGTTGTTAGTTTATGTTAATGATGCAGTACCATTGGGCGATAGCAAGGAGATACTTAGGCTCAACCCGCACACTATTAATTAATGCTCGTAATTGGGACTGGAATTAAATATCATTAAATCTAAATATATGATCACACATACAAATTCACAATACAATGGAAATGGATACCTAATAAAAAATAAGGGAAATTTTGAAGAAATGGCTGAATTAAATACCTATGAACAATAATTACAAATAGGAATGAGATACACAAATTAATTAGATATAGGCCTAGGCTCAAAACTGGAAATGCATGTTGTTATGTACTCGTATTACAGGAATTCTTGTCGTCCCAAATCCTTTCAAAAAACGTAAAACTGAAAATATATAAAACTGTTATTCTACCAGTTACAATATATGGATGCGAAATATGGACTCTAGTTTTCACGACCGTCGCTAGGACATGCGAGGCCTGTAGCGAAGCTAAGCGCAAGGCCTCAGATTGAACAATTGCCAACGGAGGGATACTTTTGTTGAAAACAACCTGTTTTCTATATTATCCAATGTAATGATACGTTTCTAGAAAACACACAAAATCACGAAACATAAGAATAAAGCAGCACATTACTATATTTGGCAATCAGCACATTAAACTAGACATTCGGAAAAAATACAATTATCTTTGAGCACGCTTATAAAAATGCAACTTTGCGCGCCTTACGCAAAGCACAAATCCCGAATTATACCTTCTTTCTTCAGCTGAAGCACTTCATCACTTTCGATGGAGAGAATAGCTAGCCCGTTAAGGCGATCCCGCACTATAGTAGAACTCAGATAGTTCTTAATAAGTTTTAGTTTTGAAAAACTTATTTCCCCTGACGCGTCGGTGACAGGTATCATCAGCAAAATGCGATAGGCTGTGATGACATTGGGATACGATTCTTTGAGTGGGCCTAAGTACTTCTGTGCGTCCAACACAGTCTTCACTGTGGGAGGAATCGTAAACCGCATCAGTTTTACTCCTGAGATGAGGTCAGATGTGTCAAAATCCTGTAAGTCCCTGTCTTTCAGTTAACTCGCTACTTTTTTGACAACCCACTTTAATTTGCTCATTTTGCATGTCACGAAGTTTGGACGTGTGAAAAAAAATTCTAATTATTCTGAATAATTAGTAATCTCAGTGAACTTAAATCTCATGTAGCTTAAAGCTTCATTGGCAACAGCCAAGAAGTATTCGATTTTAATATTTCACCTTCTTCTTCCTGTTTTTTTTGTATCTCGTCGGCGATAAAATCTGGATCGCCTTCAGTCTCGTCGAAAAATCTTTTACGCGTTTTTCTTTTTTTGTGCCATAAGAGACACTCAAATTGGATCAGGCACCATATAGAACACATATTGAATCACTTTGTAAATAGTGTGACGGGGAATGCACCCATTACTCTAATGAAGGGAGTGCAACCGGACAAACTAGTCGCTAAAGTACCCGATGGGATCGATATCGATGATGAAGAACTTACCGATAAACAAAAATGCGAAAGAGCATTCCTTAGTACGCGGACAAAAGAAATAAGCGTATCAGACGCTATAAGAACGTTCGCAACCCTTCTATCGGCGATAAAGTGTTGGTAAGGAACCATACGCTATCTGATGAATTGCGCAAGGCCAACGCAAAGATGGATTTGCTATGGAAATGGCCGGGGATTGTATATTCACCCATTACTCTAATGAAGGGAGTGCAACCGGACAAACTAGTCGTTATCGTACCCGACGCGATCGATATCGATGAAGAAGAACTTGCCGATAAACATAAATGCGAAAGAGCGGACACTTGCGGACAAAAGAAAGAAGTAGGCCTATACCAAACGCTATATCGGCGATAAAGTGCTGGTAAGGAATCATACACTATCTGATAAATTGCGCAAGGCCAACGCAAATAATGATTTGCTATGTAAAGGGTCGGGGATTATATCTAAACAATTCGGTACTCACACGTATGAGGTGAAGTGGGCCGACGCCGAGTACAAGGTTATGGGACGTTACCACCTACAGATACTCCGACCACACAAGGAGAAGGCGTGAGTCAGGTAATGCACAAAACCTATCCGGTCCATAGAAAACTTACGTAATGGTGTGGAGAGTGACATACGACTAAGCATCATAACCGTACCGTAAAAATAATAATAATGCGCCATATGTTTACGTTTGATCATAGTGCCGCATAGAAACCGATATAATACCCAAGCTCTTGCGAGTTAACAAACTGTGAGATTGATGTAGGCTAGTATTAAGTGTAAAATGGAGGAGAAATACCGACTGTGATAAAAAAGTGTGACGAGAGTATTACAATTAAGGAATGACGCATGTAGAAATGTACACGTAAGGATGCCAACTGTATAGAAGTATTGTGTAAGTATTGTATTGTATGCACAGCATAGTGATGTTGGGACGAGGTAAATATCCTTGCAAACACTGAAATTGACCAATACCCACTTTTTACTAACATATTAAGAGGCCAACGTATCACAATAAAATACACATGGGAATCATACCTGATGCCAAACATAAATAAACACAAGACAGGTTATTAACCTCGTCCGGTGGCGAGGTGTACATAGTTAAAGGGGCAAGCGACAGATCGAAATCTACACCTCCCGCACATAGTAAGTTGTCAGACGAGACGTACATTTCACTTGCAATTTCTGAGGATAAAAGATTCTAGAGGATGAAGAAGGCCTACAACTCAATGGTATTAATAAGCTGTTAGTTTATGCTGATGATGTAGGCTAGTACTATTGGCTGATAGCGAGGAGATACTAAAGGACAACACGCACACACTATTGAGTAAAACTAAGAAATTAGGACTGGAAGTAAATATTAATAAAACTAAATATATGGTCACATGTAGAAATACATTATATAATGGAAATGGACAGCTAATGAAAATGTGGGAAATTTTGAGGAAGTTGCTGAATTCAAATACCTAGGAACAATAATCACATATAGGAATGAGATGAACAAGGGAATTAAACATCTCAATTCCGGAAATGCGTACTATTATGCATTACAGAGACTTTTGATGTCCCAACTCCTTTAAAAAAAACGTTAAACTGAGAATATATAAAACTATTATTCTACCAGTTATATTATATGGATGTGAAACATGGACCCTTACTTTAAGGGAGGGAAGGAGATTGCGAGTATTTGAGAATAAAGTACTAGGAACAATTTTGGACCAAAGAGAGATGAACAGACAGGTGAATTGAGAAGACTACATAACAATGAACTACATGGTCTTTATAGGAAGTCAGATATAATAAGAACAGTTAAGTTTCGTAGACTGCGATGGACAGGACATGTGGCACGTATGGAGAATGAAAGACGTGCATGAAAGCTTCTTGTAGGAAAACCAGAGGGAAAAAGCCCAGCTGGTAGACCAAGAATGAGGTGGAAGAATAACATTAACTATGATTTGAGGGAAGTAGATTATACGGGGAATGATTGGAAAACATTAGCTCAGGATAGGGATGCATGGAGAGCTTATGCCCGCGCGGCCATGAACTTACGGGTTCGATAGTGCCAGTGAGTAAGTAAGTAAGTAAGTAAGTAGGTAAGGATAAAAGTTTTTAATCTCAAAGCAGGATATTTGTAGCGATATACCCCGCACCCGAATAATATATAGCCTAGTAATAATTGAGTATAATACCGTTCTGCATTTTACAACTTATTTTTTTATGGCTGACAGGTGATTCTAAACGGATTTTTTTTTGTGCTGAATTCGAAAATGATCTCCATTTCCTCCCATCACGTCAGGCTTTTAAAGTATTCATGAATAACTAGAAATTAAATTATACGTTTTTGAAGCATTATATAATATTACTTTCAACAAGAATTTTGCGTGAGAAACTAGGCCAGAATGCTATTTGCCACTAATTAATTATTACCTAACAATAATAATTAATAATTATAAGCACATTGATAACCATGCTTCTCGCATGTTGTTCAGAGAAGTCCCTTTTTAAAAACTCCACTTCCATTGATACCTCATTTCCATATTTTTTTAAGATTTAAGATTTTAAGATTTAAGATTTATTTAGCCTGGTGGAGTTGCCATGTGGCCTTCTCTTCCACTCACCAGGACAAACATATATTACATAAGAATAAAACAATCTTAATTAACTCTAATATTAAACACTAAGTAAAAATTTGATCAAAAGATAATATCTAATATACATATTACGATCTATAATACAACCAGTTAATATTAGTTAAAATTAAGACTAAAACTAATAATAAAATGTATACAAGCAAGACATATTAAATTGTTCCTGTCTAGTGTATATAAAAAACAGGAAAATAATGAGATATAGAAAACTAATTTTACGATTATACAATATTTAAAACAAAACAAATAAAAATATTTGTTATTCTTAATATTATTTACATAAATAATTAAATATATTAATATTGCTAAAATAATACTATCAGTGAGGTGTATATTTTTATATTCTGGTCGATTTTTTTACCCTTTTCCTCACCAAAATCTCCTAAATTATTAGGGTAATATTTGAGATGACAATGAAAGAAATGTACTTTGACACTCATGTTGCAACCAATATGTGTTGTTTTTTTTAATTTTGTAGCACTCATGTTGCAACCAATCTCTTTGAAATTTTGTAGCACCACTTTAACTATGTTAACATAATTCCGGTATTTTTTATTTCCAAGGAAATTGAAATCAACGTTTCTGAAAGCATTCCAGGTATACTTCACTTCTCGACTCATAGCATTCTCGACCTGACTGTCCATCATCAGTTTTCGAATTTGTGGGCCAACGAATACACCAGCTTAATTTTTTTCATAGGATAATGAAGTGAATATAGCACAAAGTTATTTAAAGCCCACACTGCCTTTATCTAGAGTTTTCACAAATTGTTTCATTAAACCAAATTTTCATGGACAGGTGGCAACAATACTGTTGAGGGATCAATAAGACGTTCACTTCTCATACTTTTTTTTCACCCCGTATTAAATTAGTTCTACGTGACCACTGTTCCCTTTCCCAGTGTTCTGTCCTAGCTCTGCTATCCCATTCAAATGAGAAACAAGGGCATTTTGTGAAACCAGCTTGCTGACCAAGTAATAGTCTAATAATATTCCAATCTCTATGGACTAGCCATACATGATTTTATCGTACTGCAGTTTTTGTAACAAAAACGTTCCTTTTCATATGTATCCTTTAAAACAAAAGAGTTGGCCATAGGAATGGAAGGATGAATGTTTCCATTATGGAGCAAAACACCTTTAAGAATTTTTGAGAAGAACCTACGAAGAACCTCCACTCTTTGGAATTATAGTTTATGTTATAAAATTTTAAGACATGAGGGATGTCTTGGCAATACACTAAATGTTCTTCTTCAGCAAAAAAAAGGGACAAGTTCCTTCTCACGATGTCTGTACCATGAAAAATATGTACCCTCAGCCAATACTTTCTTTTCTTTTAACCTAGAGCCTAACAGTCCTGCTGATTCTTTAGCAAATTTAAATCCCTCTCTAAATCATTAAGTTCAATTAGATTAAAACATCTATCATGATAGATAAAATGAATGCAGATAGATAAACATCTCCAAGAATAACAACGGATATATTAAGCCCTGTTAATTTTAGGGGGAAGACAATTTTTTGTACGGATCTAGGAGGATATAGTTATTAGATTTTAATAAATACAAACAGAATGTATAATATAAACATAATAATACATATATTATTAGACATTTTAATAAATAAAGTTGAAGTTATAAACTGTCAGGCCTTTCTAACGAACGATAAGCACACTGTAATATTACTACAGTTTGTATAGCCTTTGAAATAACTGACGGCGCACAGATAATTTTTAAGTCTCAGAACGAAGCCACTGCGCATGATCAGAGATCAGCTATTTGGTTCACAAGTATACAACTATTAGAGAAACTAAATCCGATCTATTCCGTTGTGTGTCGTGCAATGGAAAACAATTTTGTGTAAATAAGTAGTGCAGTAAATAATGAAAATAAAACAAAGGAAAAGAAATGAAACAAAAGAAAGAAAATTAATTTAAATAATGACGAGAGAGAGAGAGCATGGCAGCAGTGTCGAACACGCGACCTCATGCACGGGAAACAGAAGCTCCCTCCATTAGGCCCAACCATATAACCTAGAAATTGTTTGTATGAAGCAATGCAGTACTTCAGGACTTACTTGTATAATGAAATTAGATATTAACTCAATTTAAATTAATGAGACGCATTTTATATTAGTAATGGAAATAAACGTCCCGCGCCATAGCCGAGTGGTTAAGGCAAGAAGCCTTGGCGGCAGACTTGCGCTTCTTCGAGGCCCCATGGGAGAAGAAATCTTCTCTCGGAATTTCGGCCAGTTTGGGACCGGTGCCCACCGAGCATCGTGAGGCATTTGGGTAGCTATAATAATTAGCGACTCCAGGTTGAGAAGACCAGCTATAACGGCTGGGGTAACCGATATGCTGACAACATGTCACCCCTACACTGGCTACATGATCGTCTACCTCTGTGATTAACAATGTGGATGTGAGGCCAGCAGCCGGATGATAGGCCGAGGGCCTTCTATGCCTGTCGCACTTGGAGTAAAATGGATATAAATAATTTTATTATGCCATGTGTTTTGTAAACAAAGTAATGAGATGTTACAATCGTAATTAATTTTCTATATATATATATATATACATATATATAGTCCACCGCTGCGGTCTCGA
Organism: Diploptera punctata; assembly: GCA_030220185.1. Lineage (NCBI taxonomy): Eukaryota > Metazoa > Arthropoda > Insecta > Blattodea > Blaberidae > Diploptera > Diploptera punctata. The sequence continues at coordinate 881,596 of JASPKZ010007351.1, read as the reverse complement.
GGTAGCTTGCTGCCTTGTCACGCAGCGGGCTCGGGTTCGATACCCGGTCTTGGCAGTTTTTCTTGGTGAGATTTTTATCGGGGCTTTTCCTCACCTGTAAGACAAATGTCATGAAAACTCTAAGGCCCTAACGGTCCCCGAAATCATATGGCCATCATCATCACCATCATCCTTATCATCATCATCATCACCATCATCCTTATCATTATCATCATCATCACCATCATCCTTCACCGGTGTGGAAAGCAACGGCAAGCTACCACACCTACAATTCCCTAGTAAAGCTGCAAGCATAGCATGTAAATACAATGATTGCAGTGAAGGACCTGCATTCGGGCAGAATTACTATGGATGGATATATATATATATATATATATATATATATATATATACACACACACACACACATACATATGAGCTGTTTCCTATAATTTATTTATTTCCATATAGGTATTCCATTCCATAGTAATTCTGCGCGAGGGCAGGTCTTCCACTGCAATCATAGCTTCGGCTCTAAGCTCCCTGACATTTATCTTACAGGTGAGGAAAAATCAAGAGAAAATTCTCACCCAGGGGACTGTCCCGACCGGGAATATTTCAATATGTACATACAAATTTATTTATAAAACGAAGCCTGGTAACATGTAGTCATTATGAAAATTAACGTCGTTATTAAATAATAATAAATACAAAAATATACGTGACCAGAATCGAACATGGGACCTCGTCGTCGGTAAAAGAGCATTTTACCGACTGCTCCACAGAAGCGAACGATACTAATACTGTATGAAGAGAGACTTACGCCGTCCGCTTGTACTCAAACGAATCAGAACATGTAAGAACGTACTGGTGTTAATCGCTATTCAAAACTCGGAACTTTCCATCATCAAGAGTTGCGCCATCATTTTTTTCAAAGGCTGTACATACAGTCGAACAAATAGTAATATATATGGAAGAAGACAGTAGCAGTGACGACGATGGACATTCTGAAGGCAGCGGCTTGATGAATTGTCATAACTTTACGTAAGTAAACACCAAACCTTCTGCTTTTGTAAAATTAACATATAATATAAAACACATTTAAACATAATATTGTAACCGCCAAAAAACAGAGTATTATTATTATTCGGACGTATTCCAAATTACATTTAAACAAATACAATTTATTTATGCTCATAATACGTAATGATTAATATTTAAGATTTTTCGTTCTAAATAATCTCTTTAATTTTTCTTTCTTCGAATATAATTTGTATTTGTTAATTTCTGTGCCATTTTTCTTTGAATTGAAGTTTGAAGTTTTCAAGATGTTGCGTGAAAAAATCCTCACAATTTTGACATTTCATTGTGTCAATTCCATATGAAAATGAAACATTTTGTTTTAAAATTTAACATAATAGTATATTAATTTTACCAATACTCCTAAACATTATTCATAAACAATATTCCTAATAGTTTGTTTTTTTTTCATTTTTTTGCACACTCTCGGTGGTAGTGGTGGATCTTCCCTTTTATTACTATAATACTTAAGTGATTCATAAAGATATATACTATTTACAATCCATTGCCCGGGGCCGATAAGAGGCAAAGATTGATCCATCTTTCCTATGCTGTTTTTTTAACATACGTTAATAATTACAATGAAATATTAAGTATTTTGCAGTAATTTATAAGTTCGTATCTGATGCTTAACGGTATTTCAATCATACGAACCAGAAGGAAAAAAGGGAGCTAGATTAACTTGAGAAAGCTATAATATAGGAATCAATACGAATCAGCAATATCATAGCTAGTTAAACAGTTAACAAACATTTTTTAACTAAAATATGTTTAATATATAAATTATTAGTCAGGTCTTGAAATACAATTGAATTTAATATAAATTACCTATTTGACCATTGTATAAATATGTAAATTTAAAGAAAAATATAAGTATATAAATAATATTAACAATATAAATTAACTATCGCGGTCATCAATAAATTCCAGCCTTATGGAATTACAAAATAATAGTAATAATAATAATAATAGCCAGAGGGAAAACGCCCAGTTGGTAGACCAAGAATGAGGTGGGAGAATAACATTAACTATGATTTGAGGGAAGTAGATTATACAGGGAATGATTGGAAAGCATTAGCTCAGGATAGGGATGTATGGAGAGCTTATGTCCGCGCGGCCATGAACCTACGGTTTCGATAGTGCCAGTGAGTAAGTAAGTAACCATAAACACTCTATATATACATTCACTCGACAGTCCAACCAAGGGTTATGGTCCACACCCCGGATGCCCTACCCTGGCTTACAGGACCGACCAACCAAGGTAGCTCTGATCCACTCGAGCTGTACCAGAACTGATCAAGACGACGATGAAGATGACCATGACTATGCAAGCGTGGGAATTGTTGAGTGCGGCCGCAGCACGAAGTGTTGCGCGGCTACAGTCGTCCCTTTTGTATGGTCTGGGCCATCCGCGGGTTCCAAGGCTGTCGCCTTTCTGTCCCGCCAATTTTGAAGTTGATCCTAAAGAATGTTTAGATAATGTATGTGAATGTAGCCATGGCAGAGATGTAGAGTTGGTGTTGATTCTGGTGGTCTTCGGAGTGGTGAGCTGCGATTTTTATCCGTGGTTGATGAAGAGATGTGACGTAGTGTGTTACTGTTGTAAAGTAAGGTGTTACATATTATCTGTTGCATGGTGTCCGGATCTTTCAAGCCAGGTTGCAAAATGAAATCCTCTTTGGTAATCACAACTCCCTTTTCCCGGTCGAGAATTTTGAAAAGTGGGGAATATCTTTTTATGTGGTGGTACAAAGGGGCCACTCTAAAATTTGTCTGTGGGCTAAGGGAAACCACATAAAAAACCTTAGCAGAGTGGGTTGACTTTATTGTTGGCGGCCAAAATCGGACGCTCTCTCGGGTCTAATCTTTATTGAAAAAGTAAATAGATACATGGTTAGTATATGAGATACATGTTACATTGTATGTGTACAGAGTGTTGGAGCTTGCGAGCTCCGTGCTGGCCCACAACAGCTGCAGAAGGCGTCCCTGGGGGCGCACCAGGGCTCGGCGCGGAGCAGTCCAGCGGGGAGCTACTGTACTGGTTCCTGGCTTGGCCTACGGGCCCGTCGACAAACTGTGGGGTCGCCAGGAGATGAGCACCTGGATGTACTAAAAGTCTCACACTGTTGGGCTTGTAGCCCTAGCCGGTCTCACAACGGCTGCAGGACACGTCCCTGGAGGCAGAACAGGCGAATGGTCGGTGGATCTGCGAGAGTAGTCCTCCCGGCTAGGCTCATGGAGCCCGTGGACCAACTGTGGGGTCGTCAGGATTGAGTGACCTGATGTACTATGTAGCTCAGCAATTCCCACAACTGCAAACTCCAACACTCTCTCCCTGGGGTGTTGGTTTAAGGACCGTGAACTTGAACGTGGACGCGAACATAGGATAGGGAGGACTAGAACTAGGACTTGGGAGTATGGTCATGACGACCGAGGTACCCCAAGGGGTGGACGGCTGGGCCTAGATGTATGTGTACAGAGTCAATTAAATGTTTCATATTCATTCACTGTGTCCACTGTTTTATGTTGAAATGTTATGGTGTTCTATTGTGTATTTTTAATACTTTACATACATATCACTGTTTGTTGTTATTGGTTGTTTGATTATGTGTGGATTATGTACGGCAGAGGTCACTGAGCCACGCCTCGGCAAGGATGGATGTGGGGCGTTTGTGTTTTGTCGCATGTAATATTGTAGCGACCTGTGTGAGCTATCAGTGGATTTCTGTGCCCTTCGCATCTGAAGTGGAAGCCGCAAGTTTGGTCTAGAATGAACTCGGTGATTTAGATGATTTTCAATTGGGCCTCTAGCGTCTTGATGGGTGTACCTCGGTAGTTTCGAAATCATATATATAATTTTGTTTTGGAATTTAACGAGTTTTGAGATGTGTATTTTTGCTGCATGTGCCCAGATTGGGCACGCGTATGTTAGTATGGGTCTGATTAAGGTTTTATATAAATTAGATTTCAGTTGATAATTGAGTCCGCTGTTATGATTTGAGAGCGGGTATAGACGGGAGAGTTGAGCATGGGCTTTACTTATGGTGGTGGTGGTGGTGATGTGTTTTTGAAATGTAAGTTTAGGGTCAAGGGTGACTCCCAGGTATTTGATTTTTGTGTTCCATTCAATTGTTTTGTCATTAATGACGAGTGGGGCTGGTGGGTTGTTGAGATGATTATGTCGTCTCGAAAAAAGAATAGCCTGGCATTTCTCAGGGTTTATTCTAATCCTCCAATTCGCTAGCCAGTTTTCGAGAACGTCGATGTTTGTTCCGAAATATTTTGCAGCGAATTTGGATTGGGTGGATTGTCCGGTGATGAGAGTATCGCCCGCATTCATGTGTAGAGTGCTATTGTTGTGGTAGTTGTTGTGAGGGTTGTCATTAATGAATATATTGAACAGTGTAGGTACAAGTATGCTACCTTGGGGAACTCCATTGTGTATGCAATGCGGATCGGAAACTGTTTGATTGTAGGTCACTTTGTATTTTCGGTTTTTTAGGTAATTTGCTATTCATTTGATAATGGAGACATCAATGTTTAGCTCTATGAGATTTCTGGGAGGCCTTCTTGCCAAACTCGGTCGCAGGCTTGTTTGATGTCCAGGTAGAAACCCAGGTAGTTCTGTGTTCATTATATCCGCGGGTTATGTGCTCGATGTATCGAATGCGTTTTGTCGTAGTGTCATGTTGTGGACGGAAGCAGCATTGTTCATTTCTTAGGATGTTGAGGTTATTTATGTTTGATTGGAGACGTTTGTGGATGATTTTTTAAGCAAGTTTGCTGAGGTTGTTAAGTAGTGTTATAGGTCTATAATTGTCAGGATCTGTGGGTGGTTTTCCTGTTTTGGGGAACATGACTCTAACTTGCTTCGTGTATTTGAGAGTTCCTAGGAAGAGGGGAAGTTGCGCAACCACATACAGCGCAGAGGGGGGTAAGTAGGAGAAAGGACAAAGAGGACAGGAATTGGCACTGTTCTAGAATTTAACTGTAGAGAAAAGATAAGATGGCGTAGATGTTGCGTACCGAAAATGTACTTTCGGTACAATTTGATAAAAAAAACATTGTTTTAAGATTTGTCAATATATTTACCTAATGCCTTGAGTAATAAATGATAGATTAATTCATTATAGTTTATTGCTTTCTTTGTATTTGTTTCTTTTCTTTATATATATAGTAGGTTCGAGTTGTTATTCCTTTCTGTATACATTCTATCATTAGTTTAATTTTAATTGTATTTAATTGTATTGTAGTATTAGACAATATTTTCCTTAATATTCAATTTGACAGATAATTAATTGTTTAGTATGTACTATTATTGTAATTTTTTGTATTTATATGTAACATATGTTTGTCTTGGTGTGTGGAAGAGAAGACCATGCGTCCTTAACTCCATCAGGCTAAATAAATCTAATCTAAATAAATCTATTCTAAACACCGGTCAGCTTCAACATTTTTTAAGTATTGTTGCATTCTCGCAACGGAATGCAGAACTTCGAGGGTTATATAATTGTCCAGCGTTCACCTGCAGACTGAATGACTTGGAAAGCTCTTAGGTTTTGCCCTACCCCCTCAAACGCGATGCGCGAGTTTCTCTACATTTTCCGCGGTCAATTAGGCCTCTTCATAAATTATTTTAGATCTCAATTACATCCTAAATTACTAATATATTACCACTCAACACTTGCACATGTAACATTATCTGAATCAACATTAAAGAATGGGAGTGGTAACGCAATAGGATCGTCTGCTGCAACCAAAATCTAGGAAGGTGTTGATTTTGGAATCTAAATATAAAACCCATTTTTCTCGATAACTACGTGTCGGAGAAACTTACGGTTTACGCCAAAATTCTTCATGTTTTGCTCTCTTTCAGGAAATATATAGGTATACATTTATTTTTCGTACATAGCCCCATTAGCAGATTGAATCTTAACGATTTGTAGAAAGAAGGATGATGAACACATTTTTTTTTTTGAGTTGGGAAATGATGGGAAGTCTACTGATAGCTTACATACTTTTTATAAGCTATCAGAAGTTAATAAAATATACATTAGATATTTAAATATTTATAAATATAATTAAAAGTATAGTAATAAAATATACATGTACAGCTGCAAAAAAAAAAAATACCGCACTCTTGTACAGATTTGAAAAAAAGATGGCGCAACTCTTGATGGTGGAAAGTTAAAGTTTTGAAGAGCGATTCACACTAGTAAGTTGTTAGGTGTGCTGTCTCTTTTGAGGTCAAATCCGGCGGCGTAAGTCTTTCTTCATGCAGTGTTCGTGTCGTTCGCTTCAGTATAGCAATCGGTAAGATGCTCTCTTGCGACGACGCAGTTCCAGGTTCGATCCTGGTCAGGATTTTTAAAAATAACGTCGTTAATTTTCATAATGCCTGCACGTTACAAGGTTTCATTATATAAATAAATGTGTATATATATATATATATATATATATATATTTGATATGAAAAGAAAAAAGAATGCTTGAGTCGGGATTTGAACTCTAGTCTCTAAAGTCTGTACCTTTAGCGCTCTAACCAACTGAGCTACCCAAGAATTCCAAGACAAACATACAATTTTCTTATACATGTAGTAATATATATATATATATATATATATATATATATATATATATATATATAGGGAAATTAATTAATTAAAGTAAACACCTGATATATATAGAAAATTAATAACGACTGTATCGTCTCATTACTTCGTTTACAAAACGGAAGGCATAAAAAGATTGTTTGTTTCCACTACTAATGCAAAACGCGTCTGATTAAATTAAATTATGTCAAGTTAATATCTGATTTCATTATACAAGTAAGTCTCCGATCGACATAACATCCGTCGCCAAGAAAGTGCTGACGATGAGACGAGGCCGTTGTGGTCTCGAAATCGCGATCTACTTAGAAAATTTATATGAGGAGAGGTAAGAAACATTTAACTTCACCATAAATTAAACCTCATAGTGATTAAACCCTATAAAAGTTTAAAAAAATGTCCTGAAGTATTGCACCGATTCATACAGACAGTTTCGAGCAGGAACGATTGTGGTCTAGAGCTTCTGTTTCCCATGCATGAGGTCACATGTTCGATCCCGCTGTTATGATTTTTTTCTCTCTCATCCTTTTTTCAATTAATTTTCTTTGTTTTGTTTTATTTGTTTTGAATGTTTTATTAACAGCATTTACCGCACTACTTATTTACGTGAAATTATTTTCCAATGCACGACACACAACGAAACAGAACGGATTTTAAATTCTCAAATAGTTGTATACCTGTGAACCAAATAGCTGACCTCTGATCATGCGCAATGGCTTCGTTCTGGGACTTGAAAATTATCTGTGCGCCTCAATTATTTCAAAGGTTTTAAATTGAATATATTCAGGATTCACTTGGGATCACGGTGCTGCTATATAATGCATCTGCTTGTAGATCACAGTTGAAGTAGTTTATGATCTGTGGCATTTAAAAAAGAATAAGGCAATATCTATCTCTCACAGAACAGCGGTAAAGTGCTTACTTAACGATCCGAAGGTTATGAGTTCGAGCAGTATTCAATTTTCATTTTTATGAATAATTGTTCTGTGGCTAATTTCAATTAGACTATATGACGAATTATCTCTGAACAATTTTAATTTTATGAGGAACTACCTTTAACCAATTTTAATTATGTGACGAATTAACCGTTTGAACAATTTTATATATATGATGAATTATTGTATTATAACGAACTGTCTATGACCAACTTTAATTAAATGAATTATGTCAGTGGTCAATTTTACTTACCCGTGGAATTACTTACTGGTTAATTTTAATTGTCTGTGACAATTTCAATTATATGGTCAATTATTTTTCGACAACTGATTTTAATTATAACGAATTATCTATGTATGCAATTAAAAACATATGAAAGGTAAGGAAAGAACCGGGTAAGTAACTTTTGTCCAAACGGAGTATGAGGTGTCATTAGATTCTCCATGGAAACCACTACCATTCAGAAGGGCGAAACAGTAAGTGCCGTTTTCACCAACATAGGTAAAATTTGTACCTTACGAACAATTATATAACCGGTGAAAAATAACTAAGCGTGTTTGCGTTTCACCACGCCATATATGACCGACGAAAACAAATGGTGATTTTTCCGCGAAAAAGATTTTGAATCGTATATTTCTCATACCTCATATTCAAGCAGAACAAATTTGAAGGAGGAAAAAGAAATCCTAATGGTTGTTACTTGTCGCGTTACCATAGAAACCAAAATAAACACACTGAACCAACACAAACACGTTCCACAAATCACGTCGTACATAGTGCACGTGGTTCATGGTGCCAGAAATAAAGAACATGCCCAACGGAATATTTTCAAAACTATAATTGAATTAATATAGAAACGTAGAAACTATAGGAAATAAGAAATGACCCATAAAACATGAGGAACGGCGAAACATATTTTTTCTTGATTAGGGCTGTTTTTAAATTAACCTAATGATTGATTTAAAAACACTGTTTTACATTAATATAATATGATAAAGTGTTATTATTATTGTTATTGTCATTATCATCATTATTATTGTTGAATGCTTTAGTATATTTGGGTAATATAAAGGTTTTCATGGAACAAGCCATTTTAATAGCATAAGAAGAGTAATTATTTTGGTTGGGACCAGGTATTACAGTGTTTAGAAAGTATCCTGACAACGTTGCTGCTGTCAACGCTCATTTTTGGAAGAATTATTTAATAACATGCAAAATTATGATAATAATGCAAGCCATGTTATATATAAGCTAGAAATCTGTTGATAGGTTCTTCAAAAAATTCCAACATTTCTCCCTCTCAATACATAGAATTGCTAGATTACAAACCCTTGTGCTTCAAGGTTGTTCCTTGTGTAATCATAATGTAGGAAATTCCTGTCTGCGGATGAACTTGTGATAGTACAGATTGGTTTAATTTGTAAAACTTGGAGTAGATCTTGGGAAGCTCAATTTTTTTATTGTTCCTGAACCATTTATAGGAACGTGAGAGTTTTCTTTTTGTTTGCATATATTCACTATTTTCATTGTTGCACTTTGGAATACTCCAACCCAGTCTTAAGGGATTTCACTTAAAATTGTTGACTTTATCAGACCCATACCCTTGTCACATTCTAGGTATGTAGGTCCACTTATTGGGAATGTGACAAGAACTGACTGCAAACGTGTCTTCTCGTGAACAATGTAGTGTAAATATCTAAAGAACGTGCAATTTTTATTTGCCCTCCTGCAGAGTCACAGAATATATTTAAATTCTGGTTTTTTGGGTTAAGGATGTTTGTAATATAATGATAAAGAAATGAAGTTACCTTATTGGCTCCTTTCCTACCATGAGCTTCAGAGTGTATATAGAAAATGGCCTTGTTATCAGACAACTTGTGAATGTTGAAAGAAAAGTAGCTAATTTGTTGCTTGCAATATACGATGTTTGGACAGGGGAGCTTTTTCTGAAAATCCATGGAAATAAATTCAGTAATTCCCTTCCTAGCTTCCCTCTGGCCATTATAAATAATCTCAGTTCATGCTATGTGAACCTTATTTTCAATTTCAAGATACATTACCTTCTTCTCTATCTCCAGCCTCATCTCTTCATTTGCAGTGGTACTTAACTGAACAGGAGCGACTTCTTGTTAGCAGTAAATTCATCACAGATACTATACGAATCGTTTCTAGGGTATCCGAAGGAAATGTTCAACTGTGTTATGAAAATGGTTTAATACAATTCATAAGATAAAAAGTTTTCAGAATAATTGTCTTTATACATGTTATACATTGTTAAAATGCACAGTTCCCCAGGTAAATACAATTTCTCTGTTTTTTTATGCCAATGGCTTTCAGGACCCTTAAATGATGAGTATTCCATAACCAGCTTTGGATAATTTGTTCTGCCTGTTGGTGTGTTTGCCACAGATATCCTTGTCTATCTCTGCAATAGTATTTATAGATTTTCGGATATTTTCAATTTTCTTTTTTTGAAATGGCATTTTATAAACGTGAACATTTTTCGACATGTCTTTATTTCATTTTCATCTGAAATTCTTACCTTGTATTTGAAACCTTACTATGAAGAAGAGCATTATCTTCCATTTCTTTTTTGCCTCCTCTGTTTAATACAGGGTGGACCGCTCGAATGGACCTAATTTCAATTGCTTGTTACTGGCAAACGGTTGAAGATAGAAACTTAAAACAACGTTCATATTACAGAAAAACTCACCAAGTTTTGATATCCAGATCACCACATCTCTATATGAGCCCCAGCAGTCACTGTGACGATATCAAAGCGATGAACAATTTCTTGCCAAGTACGTTGGAGTATGTCTTCTGGAATGTTCTCAATAGCCTCTATGATGCGCTCACGAAGATCACGAAGGTCTTTGACTGGGGTGGTGTAAACTTTATCTTTGACATAGCCCCAGAGAAAGAAATCCAGTGGTGTTAAATCGGGAGATCTCGGGGGCCACGCGATTGGTCCTCCCCTACCAATCCAACGGCCAGGGAAAATGTTGTCCAAAGTCGTACGAACTTCATTGGACCAGTGGGGAGGAGCACCATCTTGCTGGAAAACGATGTTAGGCTGCAGTTGTTCAATTTGTGGAAAGAAGAACTGCTCCAGCATGTCAAGATATGTGGTACCACGAACAGTTTTCTCGGCGAAGAAAACGGTCCAATGACCTTATTATGTGACAAACTGCCACCAAACATTCATCTTCGGACTATCACGAACATGCTCTTGAATAGCGTGAGGATTCTCCGATCCCCAGATCCGCACATTATGCCGGTTTACCTTGCCTGACAAATGGAAAGTGGCTTCGTCCGAGAAGAAAATCTTGGTCATGAAGTCAGGATCAGCGCCGAGACGGTCCAGCATCGTATTGGCGAATTCCACTCGTTTCGGCATGTCATTCGGCTCCAGACGTTGCACTAACTGCACTTTATATGCGTGCAGTTTGAGGCGTTTGTGGACAATCCGTTGTAATGTCGATTTTGGTATTTGAAGTTCCCGCGAAGCTCTTCTTAATGACTTCCGGGGGCTTCGCTCAAATGCGGCTTGAACATTTGCTACCATTTCATCGGATGCTCTGCGACCACCACCATGCTTCTTCAACACAGATCCTGTAGCTAATAATGTATCACGCCACTTCTTTATGCTTCTAGCAGTTGGAGCATCACGGTTAAACACACGCCGGAACTCCCTTTGAACTCTAATGATTGATTTAAACTCCACATACCACAAAACAGCTTGCGCTTTCATCTGCGGAGTCGCCATTTTCACAAACAATTAAATCTAAGAACGAGAAACGTATCTTGTGCCATCTACCGACAGGATTCGAAACTTGGTGAGTTTTTCTGTACTATGAACGTTGTTTTAAGTTTCTATCTTCAACCGTTTGCCAGTAACAAGCAATTGAAATTAGGTCCATTCGAGCGGTCCACCCTGTATTGTGGGATGTAATTAGAACATTATATATATATATATATATATATATATATAAAGATTGTGCCTCTAACACTGTAAATTTTTGAATTTGTTGATTCATTTATTTTGCTGATTTACATCAATACGTTTGAAACATTTCAACCTACAGTTACAGTAGTCTCCTGTTTCATGAGTCTGAGCTCTCAATTTTTTGTTAGTACCTTTCATCCTACCAAAAACGCTTCCTCTTCTTACTGATTTCATAAGATACACTGTTCTTGAGCACAGTCATTCACTTTGAAAGTATGTGATTCCAGGTTTCACTTTTCTCACACAATATTACTAGTAAAACATATGAAGTACAACAATGAAAAAATAGTGTACATGTAATTCTCCTCCTAAATCAGACACAATATTGAATAAATCCAGTTCTATTACTCTACACCTGGACTGCAACAGTTTGAATAAAATGACTTGCCTCCCTTTTGCTCAGTTCACTATAGACTTACCTCTCTTTCTCACTATCAAATATCTCAGTGACTAGCCTTACTTTTGCTCCGTAACTTAGCCCATATAAAATTCACTGCTCAAGCTATATGAATGTGGCCTTAACTGATTTTTTATAACATTTACTGACTTACCTCTCTTTTTCCCTATGGTCTTCAATTTCAAAACTGAATTTCCTCAAGGAGAGGTAGCCTCCAACGTAACATACAGGAATATTTATTAAATTATTTGAATCATATCAATGAATATGATATAATCGAAACATATTCAAGACCAATCAACATTAATATTGAGGTAAGATGAACAGACTCTAAATAATTTAATTAAAAGAACCTCAAAAAATTACTTCCTAAAATAAAACATTAAATACCGGAATATGTTTGAAAATTACATGAAACACTAGTGGGTAACACACAGAAGTAAATATTTCGAAATTAATTTAATTTAATATTTTTTCAAAATTAAACAATAATTGATGTAAAAAACTCTATTAATTACTGCTTCAAATACCTTATTGTTTCTATCAGTTATAACAAACTGCAAAACAATAAGACTGAAGAATATGTTTATAATTTGCTCGTTTTATAATTTCATACTGCATAACATTTTACAGCATCTCTCAAATGTTCACTAATTATTTACATTGAGGCAGGCAATCAGCTCTAGTAAATTATTTAAAATTGTACTGCACATTTTAAACTTACTGACCATTACTTTGTATAGTTTATATTAGTTGCATGTTATGAACACAAAGCTAATTAACAAAATATATGTATAAGAATAAATCATAAAAACGTGAAATATTTTAAAATTATTACAATATCATCACTGATTAAAATATTATAGAACAAAAATACAATTAACAATTTACTCTACAGTGGAATTTGACGAGCCTTCACTTTACAACAATGTCGCCTCGGTTAAAATTATATTTTTCTTTCTCAAATAATGCAACTAAATTGAGATTAAGGACATCCTGAAGTACTTGCTCACCTGCATATCTTAAAATACTGTGTAAAACATCAGTAGCCCAATGATATGAAATGCATTAATCAGTTTTAAATTAATTCCTACACCACTTCCTAGAACTGAAGAGCTTCTCAGTAACCTTCAACATTCTGATTTAAGATTCATTGTACATGTTGTCTGCAAGTGTACAAAGAAGACAGAAATACATTAACATGAACATCTGTATCAACATATGTATCATCTTGAAATCTATCTCTCCAAACCCTATTATGAAAAAAATAATTTATAGACAAATTATAACAAAGTTATATGACCTAACAACATTACGCTTTACAAAATGAAAAATATATGCTAGGGTGAGTTATTTTTTAAGCTTTTGTAACTTTAAGTCTGATCTGTATTAATATTTATAACGGTTAGACTGATAATAGTTGCAAATATTATAATTTGCCATAAAGTGTTCTTCATAATTACTCAGTTATTAAATATATTTCTGTCATTGCTGCTTCCAGGTCACCTAGCAACGATGTCACGAAATGTCATATTTGATTTATAAATAGCCTTCACATTCAAAGAGAAGTAGTATTTCAATTTCTTCAACTATTCTGCAACACCATCACCAGATCTTCATTCTTTGTTTATGTAATCCATTGAACTTCCAGTCTTTAGGTATGTGGCTTGAAGTCGAGAACTTGCAATGGCACAACTGACTCGGTGCACAATCTTAGGACTATTGATCTCCTAACCCCTGAATGATCAATAACACTCATCTAGTCATTGTCCAAAGCCAGGAGCAGCTAATTTATTGGAGAAATGGCTTGATTTCTAAAAAAAACAATATGTAATATAAACTTACTGTATTGTACAGTGTACCAGTTACAATGGAGGGCTACCGTTATTGTCCCAAAAGTCCGTGTTCTCTTTGGATTGTAAAAATATAAAAATATTTTCTAGAAAACAGACATTGTCGACAGCGGCGTTTTAAGTTATTTGAGGGTGTGTGAAGATTGTATGAATAACTGTTAGAGGTTTGGAGGAATATGAATAACTGTTTATTGTCTGGTCATGTGTTACGTATTTTGGAAGTCGGTAGGTATTGAAGACAGTTTATTACAGTCTTAGACTTTACGCAAATCCTCAAGAGTAAAACTCAGATAGAACATCGATACGGTTAGGAGGAGTGCAAAGATTGGTTTATTGATTTTAAGAAATTTCAAAAGGAAAAGAAAAAAAAATATATGTAGCCTCAAAAAAACATAGCGGGCAGCTAGAAAGATTATTGACCTCGAGTAACTTGGGAAGGAAGATAGTCCTATAAAAGGTCACGCCCTAAGTTTAGTAGGCCTATATCGACTTGCACATGTAGCCTATAGAGGTGTGTCAAAAGATTTATTTTACCCAATGCAAATTTTGTATAAAATTGTAATGGCGACGGAAACATAAGTCAAATCCACGACTTTATTAAATAATTCTATATAAAATGTTATGCAGTTAAAATAAAAGCAAGTGGGGCGAGTGCCCTATCCGAAGAATATACAAAGCAAGAGGAGCGAGTGCTCCTCTATAGACAATAGTAAAGCAAGAGGGACGAGTGCTCCCCGATAGTCAAAGTGAAGGGAACGAGTGCTTCCATTAGGAGAACGTACAAAATAGAGATCAGCGATAAGCATTATTAAAACTTAGTAGTGGGTTTGGCCGTTCCTGAGCAAGGTTTTAAGAGCAAAGAGTATATCTTACTATTAAGTGAAAAGAAGATACATAAAATCCTTCTATCACGTCGCCTAAAAATAGTTTTATCACTAATTACCTTAAATAGTTCATTATCTATCACCAGTTAAATCATAAAGTTCAGCTCGACCATAAGTAATAAATTTTCTGTTGCAACAGATCAACAACTCACATAATATACGCACATATCAGTACAAGTGAATTATTCATAACTAGCTGAAGTTATTTTATCAACAATTAAAATTATAGATTTCACAATCAGCATAGTATACCACTGGTGTATAATACATAAGGATTACTGTATGCTTAGTAACTTGCATTTCTTGCAATTTGTAACTTCTACGTGTCGTAGATTTGCATACGCTGATATATCAAATGTTATCATTGATCTGCAATTACTTCATGAATTATTTTTAGTGTTACAGATGTGTATGGTAACTTTACCTTGTCGTGGTGGAGTGGCTTGCGTGCTTAAATGATCCCGAGAGCTATGCCGGCGGTAGCATTGCTGCCGATAGGGTTACCCATGCCGGACTGCTCGAACGTGATAAGCCAGCCGAGAAAAGTACCTTGGTCGAAGGAGTGACGATTTTTCACAGTAAAAATACAACCGTCAAGAAATGCGGACATGGGTTCAACTGGGGTAAAATTTTTCGGAGGTCAAACAGTCCCCCATTCGCTTCTCCGGGCGGGGACTACTTCAGGGAACCTATGCCAAAGGCTCAAACACAGGGACATGTTACTAGGAACATGGAATGTTAGGACTTTATAAAATAGTCGGGCACTAGAGATATTAACGCGGGAATTAGATAAATCGTCCTTGGATATAGTCGCTTTACAGGAAGTTAAGTGGCCAGAAGAAGGTAGTCAGGAAACAGAAAGCTTTGCAATATACTACGGGGGTGCAGAAAGACCTGCATTTGGAACGGGTAATTTAGTCAGAAGGAGGATCCTGTCCGCTATCCGAGTTATTAAGTTTGTCAGTGATAGGATATCATACATAATTCTAAAGGGTAAACGACATGATTTTATAATTGTAAATGTACATGCTCCCACAGAAGATAAAGATGACAAGATCAAGGATGAGTTCTATGAAGAATTAGAATGCTTATTTGATAGCTTTTCACGATATCATATGAAAATTGTCTTAGGAGATTTTAATGCAAAAGTGGGGCGGGAAGATATAATCAAACCAACAGTAGGCAGATTCAGTCTTCATGAAGATAGTAACGACAACGGGGTTAGATTAGTCGCATTTGCCACATCAAAGAATCTCATTGTTAAGAGCACAACATTTCAGCATAAGGATATTCATAAATACACCTGGACGTCTCCAGATGGAGAAACACGGAACCAGATAGATAATGTATTAGTGGACAAACTCTGGCACAGTAGCATCATCGATGTTAGATCAGTTAGAGGCACAGACTGCAATTCGGATCATCATGTGGTCAGGGTGAAAATCAGACAACGACTATCGCTTATGACAGGAACAAACGCTAAAGATGATTCTGAAAATGTTGAATAAAAAAACTTGAAAATGATGAAATAAGGCAAGAATACCAAATCAAAATTTCTAATAGATTTGAAGTACTGGTATCTTCAGATGGCAATGTGGCTAACGAAAAACAAACTGATGTAAATAAAGAATGGGAGGCTATAAGAGATACTATTAAATTGTCAGCATCCGAAAGCATTGGTTATTTAAATAAGAGGGAAAACAAGAAATGGTTTGATGAGGAATGTGCCGACATTGGAAAAAAAGAAAAAAAACTAGCAAAACTGAAATTGTTATACGAGCTAAATGAGGTAAATTTAGAGCAATTGGGTAGTATTAGACGGGAAACCACCAAGTTACTAAAGAGTAAAAAGAAGGAATATTTGAGAGAGAAGATTAATGATCTTGAAATCAACGCAAAAAATAGGAACATTAGAGAATTATATCAGGGAATTAGTATAGAGAAGAAATAGTTTCATGCTGGAACAAACATAATTCGGAATGAAAATGGGGATATTATTTCAGACTCCAGGAGTATATTAAATAGATGGAAAAGTTACTTTAATCAGCTATTAAATGTACATATAGAACAGGACGTTGAGGAGGATAATTTACAGACAGCAGAAATGCTAGTCGCAGAACCAAGTGCATTAGAGGTTGAAATGGCGATAAATAATTGAAGTTGTATCAAGCATCAGGTTCAGATGAGATCCCAGCAGAACTGATAAAATCGGTGGGAGAAAAATTGATGGACAGAATACGCTGGTTGCTTAGTATGATTTGGGAAAAAAGAAACTCTTCCAGATGAATGGAAAGAATCAATTATCGTACCAATTTATAAGAAAGGAGATAAAACTGATTGCAACAACTACAGGGGCATCTCATTACTTTCAACTTCGTACATAATTCTAACAGATGTAGTAGTAAGCAGACTTACTCCCTATATTGATGACATTCTAGGAGATCATCAATGTGCATTTAGAACAAACAGGTCTACGACAGATCAGATTTTTAGTATAAGACAGATTTTAGAAAATAAATGGGAATATAATGGTACTGTACATCAACTATACGTAGACTTCAAAAAGCATATGTTTCAATGAAGAGGGAGAAGTTATATAGTATCCTGCTAGAGTTCGGAATTCCTAAAACGTTAGACTTATACGAATGTGTCTAAATTGCACAAAGAGTAGGGCGCTTGTAGGCAAACAGTTTTCGGACACTTTTGAAATCCACAATGGGTTGAAGCAAGGAGATTCACTATCACCTCTAGTATTTAATTTTGTACTAGAGCATGCCATTAAATCTTTAGAGAATGAGGAAGGCTTACAACTCAATGATATTAATAAGCTGTTAGTTTATGCTGATGATGTAGTACTATTGGCCGATAGCGAGGAGATACTGAGGGACAACACGCACACACTATGGAGTAACACTAAGAAATTGGGACTGGAAATAAATATCAATTAAACGAAATATATGGTCACACGTAGAAATACATTATATAATGGAAATGGAGAGCTAATGACAAATGAGGGAAATTTTGAGGAAGTGGCTGAATTCAAATACCTAGGAACAATAATCACAAGTAGGAATGAGACGCACAAAGAAATTAAACATAGGCTCAATTCTGGAAATGCGTGATAGTATGCATTGCAGAGACTCTTGATGTCCCAACTCCTTTCAAAAAACGTTAAGCTGAAAATATATAAAACTATTATTCTAACAGTTATATTATAAGGGTGCAAAACATGGACTCTTACTTTAAGGAAGGAAATGAGATTACGAGTTTTTGAGAATAAAGTTCTTAGGAAAATTTTTGGACCAAAGAGAGGTGAACAGACAGGTGAATGGAGAAGACTACATAACAATGAACTACATGGTCTTTATAGGAAGCCAGATATAATAAGAACAGTTAAGTCTCGTAGACTGCGATACGCAGGACATGTTGCGCGTATGGGGAATGAAAGACGTGCATGGAAGCTTCTTGTAGGAAAGCCAGAGGGAAAACGCCCAGTTGGTAGACCAAGAATGAGGTGGGAGAGCAACATTAACTATGATTTGAGGGAAGAAGATTATACAGGGAATGATTGGAAAGCATTGGCTCAGGATAAGGATGTATGGAGGGCTTGTGTCCGCGCGGCCATGAACCTACGGGTTCGATAGTGCCAGTGAGTAAGTAAGTAAGTTACAGGTGAGTAGTCTAGAATAACAAGGCACGTCAAAACATAATTATTTAAAAAAAGTAATATTACAGGATTAGAATAATAAAATCAAATAATACAGAAACTGCTGCATTACATGTAATGTCTGTTGTGTTCTGGAACATGTTTTCAGAGAAATGCTTGATCTTGCAATTAATGATAAATATATGGTAGGCTCACTACTCCAATTTTGGAATATATTAAACAGTACCAACTAAACTGAAAACACCATCTTGTAAAAATGAGTTCAAATCGGATCCCCAAAGCTGTTTATAATTATATACCATGAGGGCGAAGATCTCTGGGCCGTCCTATGAAGCACTGGAGGGAGAATTTCTATAGGATCGTAACAGGCTTTGGCCTAATACTTGGAAGGAAGAAGAAGAATAAAGACATGGTAGGCTGTTATTATCTAACAATTTTAGTATAATCCCCACTGCTCTAACGTTAAATAACGGGAACATTTTCTTGTATGTCAGATATATTACTGATTATCTACATGGCATTTAATGTTGACACATTTTTGGAAATTATCTCTGTAAATACTTGCACTTAAGCCTAGGATCTCATTACTTGTTTTATGTAATAAGGGTATACATGCTAGATTGTAATTACGGTACTTGCCAACAATTTTAACAAAAATAGGTCTACTGTATTTAATATCCCAAAATATTATGAATGTCAAATAAAAACCAAATACTTTATAAAATATATTTCTATTATTGGTAATTAAATATATCGTTCAAAAATAGTCTATAAATAATAAACATAACCTCACATTATTTTGTAATGATTCTGACTTGGTTTTAAATATGTATTCATGAGTGAATAAAATTAGTAATTCATTGTGTAAAGCTCTGGTATTATACATGAATAAAGCACTGGTATTATACATGAATAATGTCATTTTCAATAACGAATTAAACTTACTTGTATTTAGGCCTTACTTGTATTATATAATAGGACAGTATTCATACTAGATTTGAATTACTTGCTAACAATTTTATCAAAAATAGGCCTACTGTATTTAAGAACTCGAAATATTAAGAATATCAAATAAAACCCAAATACGTTCTAAAATATATGTCTGCAATTAGTAATTAAATATAACGTTAAAAAATGGTCAATAATTAATAAACATAAACTCATATAATTTTGTACCGATACTAACTTGGTTTTAAATATATAAGCATGAGTGAATAAAATTAGTAATTCATTGTGTGAAGTACTGGTATTATACATCAATAAAATCAGTTTCAATAATGAAATAAACTTACCTTTCCGTTGATCCAAATATATCATCAGGTAGATAGGCCTGATATCTTCGAAAGTCTGCGATATCACTGTAGTCGTAATTTTCAATGATTTTCAAACTATTCACAGAGTTCTTTTACCCAACTAGAGTATTTTTAATTCAATTGGCCTTCAAAATAATAATTAAAACCATATTCACGTTCAAATGCTAAAATGTCCAGTCTTTCACACGCCACTTTGATACATAAATTACCTTCCGTTATACGATTCTACCGACCAAATTTGTACGATTAATGTTTACCAACGAAATAACACCCGGTGACAAGTTACTGTTGTTGGTGAAACGTAAATTGTACTGAAACCGAAAACGCACCGTTTATTTCTGCGGTAACACAGATACCTATGTTGGTGAAACCGGCACTAAGAGTTACATTTTACTCGTCGGTTAATTTACCTCGAAAGTTTGGCAATACACGTAAAGAAGTGCAGATGATGTACAACTATAAGTACGTTTTCTAGGTTTCAAGGAAATAGTGACTCTCTTGATTATATCCTTGTACCCTTCGTATGAAGAATTCTGTTAATAACGAATCGCCTCTATGATCAATTTTAATTACAACATTTTTTATTCAACTTCCCATATCGCAGTTTAACCTATCATCTCATACGTACTTTTAAGTGCCACACGCCCCCCGGACCTTACATTAGCATAACCTGTCGGAAGAGGGATTTTTTTAGTATGGATCACATACATACTTTTATGGCCACACACGGACATGGAGGGCGTCCCCGAATGAGTGATCAGCTCAATGTGAGGGCCTGCTCCGAGGCAACATAACATTGAGACGAAACATAGGCCTACCATTGAGTCACATTTATACTAAAAGTGGCGAATATAATAATGACGATTATTTTGATCAGGAGATGATAGGGACTCGTTTGGGCCTTAAAGTTTCCTGGTATTTGTCTTACAGATGAAGAAAACCCCCAGAAAAAATCATCACCCAGGAAACTTGTCTCGACCGGAGATCGAACCCGGGCCCCCTGTGTCCGAGGCAGCGAAGCTATCCCGAGACTATAGCGATGAACTTATTTTAAATGTATGACTGATTGGTTAAGTGGTCAAATTTCTGTAACAAGTTGTCCCTAACCTCCGTAAATCTACGACCACCATAACTCTCTTCCGAAGAAAGCCACGCTCAGTATTAATAAGTCACATGGCATAGATGCCGTGGCTGAGAACATTAGTTAATTGAAAATACTAGTCGATTCCATGCCTACTCGATTGAAAGATGTAACCTAGTTTGGAGAAAGGTGAAATAAATATTGACCTTTTTAATATTTTTAAACAGACGCCAATACCTTTATTCCATGAAAAAGAAACTGTTCACAATATAATCATTTCTTTCTATAATGCAAAAAGAAATAATGTGGTTATGTCATAATACATTATTTACTAAAACAGTCATAAAGAAGTCAAGAAAATATTATATCTACTCTCTCTTTAAAAAAAACAAAGAACTAGGACGCGTTCAATCGCGCAACCTCATGAATTCAAATCCACAACGTTACCACTAAGCTGTAACACTAAGCATACAGTATCTTCTCTTATAGGGCTAACTACAGATATCAGACCGAGATCCTATAACATGCAAATTGCCTTCTCGGAGTAGTAACGAAAACGCTCGAACACATCTTAGTTTTAAAGACAGAGGCCATTTTCACTTTTGTTAACTGTACACTACCTATTGAAGTAACGAGTATTCAAGGAAGAAACTTTTAAAATCGATACAATGTGCCCTTCTCGTCACTTCAGATTTTTAAAACGGCATGTCTCTAACATAACGAGCGGTTCAATGCAACATTATCAGCCAAATACAAAACATGAGATATGATGTCCTCTTAAACAAAAACGTTATAACACTGTCAGAAATCGATATAAAGATGCCTTAGCTTCACAATCGAAGCTATAAAAATGAGGATATACGAAATTTGAAAGCTAAATTTTGACCAGGAAATTGTAAATGACTTCCCTGTTTGCGGCATGCTCATCAGCAACATATATCACTGATATGATGATAAAAACAAATTACAGCTTGTATTTTCTCTTCATTATTTTCCTCCTTGCCTCTGAGATCCATTTTCAACTGGAAGACAGAAACATCTGCACCTCTTCATTTTGCTTCCTGTTACTGCAAGCGGCATGTAAACAAACATGTCTTGAATTTAAGACTATGAATACTTTCAGAGACGTTCGTATTTAGCTTTCCTTATTTGCGACTATCAACACTTTTAAAATTAATTTTAAAGCACAATTCAGGTTATGTAATGAGATCTAATATATACAAATGAATGTTTGTTTGTTTGTAGTTTATGCGCGACCATATCGTTGATCCGATTGTGATGGGGCTTTTTGCAAAATGTTCAGGAGATTCCCGGGATGAACATAGGCTATAAGAGAGTTGTAATACTCAACTCCTACACCCTTAAAAATCGTCCTCTGTAGTGGAAAACGTGAAAAAGTAGCTCTTTGGACGCTTAAATGGCTTACGCTGTCCAAACCCATAAGAAATACACAAAATTAATGTACACACAAGTGAATATCTCAAAATGCTCTACATGAAAGTCCGTGACAACATATGTTTATCTCTTACGAATAACTCACAATAACCATTTTTGTTTTTCATTGATGCCAAGAAGATCGAGACAAGTACGTAGATTCTTGTGCAAGCATAGTAGCACATGACGGGTAATTCTTTTACGGATAATTCACAATAACGAATTTTGTATTTTAGCTCATTTATGCCAAGAAGCTCGAGATATGTATATTCCCGGGCAACACCGGGTAATCAGCACGGGGGATCTTAAAATATTTACGATATACATTTATAATGTCCACCGCTGTGGTCTGGAGGTAGCGTGCTGCCTTGTCACGCAGCGGGCCCAGGTTCGATCCCCGGTCGGGGCAGTTTTCTGGGTGAGGTTTTTATCGGGGTTTTTCCTCACCTATAAGACAAATGTCAGGAAAACTTTAAGGCCCAAACGGTTCCCGAAATCATATGGCCATCATCATCATCATCCTTATCATCAACATCATCCTTCACCGGTGTGGATAGCAACGGGAAGCTACCACACCTACAATTCCCTAGTAAAGCTGCAAGCATAGCATGAAAATTCTAGGACTGCAGTTAAGGACCTGCCTTCGGGCAGAATTACTATGGATGGATGGACATTTATATTTTTTTTTCACTTTACTTATTCAAATAATCATAAGAAGTACACTTCCCAAAAAAAAGAATGGGTCGGTGGAATATTGGAAGTCCCAGATAGACGACACTGCGCATGCGCTTACAGCTCGGGCCATGATACACACCCTACCGCATTACGACTTACTTAATTCTGATCTCTTGTGGGTTGATATGATAACTGGATCCGAAAGTCACTCAAAACTGAGGGTATATGCAAATAAATAAAATGCAACCTGATGCAAAAAAATAATAATTATATACTCTTCGGCTGGATTCGTACCTTCAATGATCAATTCTGTAGTCCGATACGGAACCGCAGTGCTAATCTGTCGCTCTCTTTGCTAACCTAAAAAGTTTCAATGTGAAATCGTGTCATACTTTGTGGTTTGTTTATATTATGTAATTGAACTTAATTTGATTAGTTTAGAATATTTGGGCACAATGACGATCTTGTATTATCCAGTTATTTACTAGTTGAATTTAGGATTGTGATATTCACTATTATGGGGTTAGAGGTGCCTTTTTATTTCATATTAAATAGTCATAGTCTACGCATAACACCTCAAGCTGTACCTCATTCTTCATAAGCATGGCGAACACGCATCATCTGTGACAGAAACTGATGGCCTTGTGGATAAGATATTAAGTTCACAGGTCTCTCTCTCTCTCTCTCTCTCTCTCTTGTTCTCTCTCTCTCTCTCTCTCTCTCTTTTTATTTATGTGAGGAAGTAGAAATTTAACTTCTATATATGGTTTGTTTTTTTAAGGTCAGGTTCTGCCTACCCACAGGAGTTGGGTATAAATTACTCCACTCTTTTTTATTAAATTAGATAGTCCAGGAACTCTAAAAAAATAAAATAAACTCGCATTAATATTTAAAAAAAAATTGTGCAACCTAGGATCGAACGCCAGGCACTCCCCTTGATAACGTACAGGACATGATGATGAAGAGCACAACCGTGGTTCAACAGGACGTGCTACACAGAACGGAAGGCAATACTAAAAGCACCAAACAAAGCAAAGGAATCCAAAAATCAAGAAGACCTCGAACGATATGCCCAGAAAAGAAAACAGTGCAAAAACACAAATAAAGACAAGAAAAACAATTACACAGGAAAGAAAACCCAACAGCTGGCCGAAGAAGCAGAAAAGGACTCTTTCCTGGTCTTAACGAGGAAACCCAGAGGAGTGATGAAAGAAATACCGTTGGAAGATTGGGAAAACTACTTCACTACAATACTGAATAAAGGAAACAAAACAGAAGCTTACGAAGCCAATACTACCAAGAACCCCGAATCTGGAAATGGAAATCACGGAGGATGAAATAAACAAATATGTGAAATAAGACAGGACCGGATCAAGTAGCATACGAACACCTAAAGGCATCAGCGGACGTGCTAATATCAATATGGAAAGAACTGTTTAACAAATGCCTAGAGACGGGAACCGTACCAGAGCAATGGAGTAGGGCTACACTGAAAAAGCTATAAGGGAAAAGGAAACACGGGAGACATGGACTCCTACAGAGGCGTGGTACTGGAGAACACCCTGTTCAAAGCCTTTATGAAGATACTAACAAACAGATTGATGGACATCACAAAATTAAACATCCCAGAAAACCAAATCGGATTTAGGAAACGAAAATCCACCCTGCAAGCAGCATCCACATTATTATATGAGATAGAAGAAGCCCTCAACAGGCCGAAAAGGGAAATACTACGTGGTCTTCATAGATTTTGAAAAAGCGTTCGATTACATAAACAGAAATAAACTACTCACGAAGATGAGAGACATTATTGGAAACGAGCGCCCCATCGTTGGAATAGTACACGACATAATGAGGCGAAACTGGTTACAAATAACAGTTGAGGTTGCGGCATCAGACCAGAAAAAGGAAATTAACAGGATACTACAAGGAAATCCCATCAGTCCGCTAATATTTAACATAATGACGGCTGACATTAGGAAGGCAACTAACTGGACCACGCTGGTAATGTATGCGGACGACATGGCCATTGGCGCAGAAAACAAAGAAGAACTACAACAAGGCATAGACGCAATGAAACGATGGGCTACGGAAAATGAGTTCACGATAAACAGCAACAAGACCGTACAAATGGTTTTCCGAAAAGGGGGAAGTACAGCGACAAGTGATAATCTAAAAACTAGGAAAGAACCATTAAGAATGGTGAACAAATTCAAATATTTGGGCATAACACTGCAGCCAACAACAAAGAATTTCAGCTCACATGTGCAGAAGAGAGTAACAGCAGCTGTAAGAGATATGTGCAATAGGCCCTATCAAAGACATTACAGCATTAAAATTAGACACAGCCATGAAATTATTCGTATCAGTGATCACCCCGAACGCCACCTACGGGACAGAACTGATATGGGACAAACTATCGACCAGCGATTTGGAGAGATTAGAAGTGAAAACAAGATACATCTAAAAGACATTAGGTACAAACAAATACACACCAAACAGAATGGCCTATATGCTAGCCAGAGAAACCTACTTCCTAGAGGACCTGAGACAAAGGATATTACTGTCAGCAAGGGAGCCATATAATAAAGTCGCGGAAAAAAAGAAACAGAAGGAAAAAGAGATCGACGAAGAGTGCTACGCCTCAGACACCATGTTGAGCAGGGATTGGACCGGAAGCAACCAACCACAAAGGCACGCAATCATAGGCCTAGCAACATATGGATATCACCATAAAATGTGCAAAAATACGAAATTCCACCAACCCAGTTACTCGTGTGAATATGTGAACAACAATGCGAGCGATACCATTACAAACAATGCAGAAGATAAACGGGATCGTTGAAGGAACCGATAAAGGACAAACAAAACTAAAACTTAATGCTCTTTCGAGTGTCATTTACTTACTTATTTGATTATACCATGGGGTGCAGAAAGACCTGAATTTGGAACTGGGTTTTTAGACCGAAGGAGGATCCTCTCCGCTATCCGAGATATTAACTTTGTCAGTGATAGGATATCACACATAATTCTTAAGTGTAAAAGACATGATTTTGTAATCGTAAATGTACATGATCGCACAGAAGATAGATGACAAGATCAGGAATGAGTTCTATGAAGAATTAGAATGCGTATTTGAAAGCCTTTCATGATATCATACGAAAATTGTTTTAGGAAATTTTAATGTAAAAGTGGGGCGGGAAGATATATTCAAACCAACAATAGGCAAATTCAGTCTTCATGAAGATAGTAACGACAATGGGGTTAGATTAGTCACCTTTGCCACATCAAAGAATATCATTGTTAAGAGCACAACATTTCAGCATAAGGATATTCATAAATACACCTGGACGTCTCCAGATGGCTAAACAGGAACCAGATAGATCACGTATTAGTGGACAAACGCTGGCACAGTAGCATCATCGACGTTAGATCAGTTAGAGGGACAGACTGCAATTCGGATCATCATCTGGGCAGGGAGAAAATCAGACAACACCTATAACTTATGAGAGGAACAAACTCAAAAGATGATTCTGAAAAATTTGATTTAAAAAAAAACTTGATAAAAAGTTTAAATGCGGCAGGAATACCAAATTAAAATAGCTAACAAATTTGAAGTACTGAAATCTTCAGATGGCAATGTGGAAAACGAAGAAGAAACTGAGATAAATAGAGAATGGAAGGCCGTAAGAGATACTATTAAATTGTCAGCATCAGAAATCAATGGTTATTTAAAAAAGAGGCATAACAAGAAATGTTTTGATGAGGAATGTGCTGACATCGAAAAGAAAAGAAAGCTAGCAATAGTGAAATGGTTACACGAACCAAATGAGGTAAATGTAGAGTAATTGGGTAGTATTAGACGGGAAATCACGAGGATACTAAAGAGTAAAAAGAGGGAATATTTGAGAAAGGTGATAATTGATCTAGAAATGAATGCCAAAAATAGGTATATTAGGGAATTATATCAGGGAATTAGGATAGAGCAGAAAGTGTTTCAGGCTAGAACAAACATAATTACGAATGAAAATGGTGATATGATTGCAGATTACAAGAGTATATTAAATAGATGGAAAAGTTACTTTAATGAGCTATTATATGTACATACTTAACAGGATAATGAAGAGGAACATTTACAGACAGCAGAAATGCTAATAGCAGAACCAAGTGCATTAGAGTTTGAAACGGCGATAGAAACATTTAAGCTGTATAAAGCATCAGATTCAGATGAGATACAAGCAGAAATGATAAAATCGGGGGAAGGAAAATTGATGGACAAGATACGCCAGTTTCTTAATATGATTTGGGATAAAGAAGCTCTGCCAGATGAATGGAAAGAATCGATTATCGTACAAATTTAAAGAAAGTAAATTAAACTGATTGCAACAAATATAGGGGCATCTCATTGCTTTCCAACTTCGTACAAAATTCTAACAAATATATTAGTAAGCAGACTTACTCCCTATATTGATGACATTCTAGGAGATCATCAATGTCGATTTAGGAGGAACAGGTCTACAACAGATCAGGTCTTTAATTTAAGACAGATTTTAGAAAATAAATGGGAATATAATGGTACAGTACATCAACTATATCTATACTTAAAAAAGGCATACGATTCAATGAAGAGGGAGAAGTTATATATTATCCTGCTGGATTTCGGAATTCCTAAAAAGTTAGTTAGACTTATACGAATGCGTCTAAATGGCACAAAGAATAGGGTGTAGGCAAACCGTTTTCGGATACTTATGACATCCACAATGGGTTGAAGCAAGGAGATGCACTATCTCCTCTAGTATTTAATTTTTTACTACAGCATGCCATAACATTTTTAGAGGATGAAGAAGGCCTAAAACTCAATGGTATTAATAAGCTATTAGTTTATGCTGATGATGTAGTACTATTGGGCGATAGCTAGGAGATACTAAAGGCCAACACGCACACACTATTGAGTAACACTAAGAAATTGTGATTGGAAGTAAATATCAATAAAACTAAATATATGGTCACACATAGAAATACATTATATAATGGAAATGGACAGATGAGAAATGACGGAAATTTTGAGATGACTGAATTCAAATACCTAGAAACTATAACCACAAATAGAAATGAGATGCACAAAGAAATTAAACATAGACTCAATTCTGGAAAAGCGTGCTATTATGCATTAAAGAGGCTCTTGACGTCCCAACTCCTTTGAAAAAACATTAAACTGAAAATATATAAAACTATTATTCTAGCAGTTATATTATATGGATGCGAAACATGGACTTTTACTTTAAGGGAGGAAAGGAGGTTAGAGCATTTGAGAATATAGGTCTTATAAAAATGTTTGGACTAAAGAGAGATGAACACACAGGTGAATGGAGTAGACTAAATAACAGTGAACTGCATGGCCTGTATAGGAAACCAGATATAATTAGAATAGTTATGTCTCGTAGACTGCGGTGAGCAGGACATATGGTACGAATGGGGAATGAAAGGCGTGCATGGAAGCTTCTTGTAGGAAAACCAGAGGGAAAACGCCCAGTTGGTAGACCAATAATGAGGGGGTGAATAACATTATCAATGATTTGAGGGAAGTAGATTGGGAAACATTAGCTCAGGATAGCAATGTATGGAGAGCTTATGTCCGCGTGGCCATGAACCTACGAGTTCGATAGTGCCGGTGAGTTAGATAATATTAATTTTGAATAATTTATTTGAGTATTTCTTTCTATTTAATATTGTAACAAAGTGTATATTTTATTTTATTATGTTGGATGCACATTTTAAAATATATGTAGGATCAATTAACCCTTTTTTGTTTGTTTAATTACAAGTAATAAGACTCGTCAACTATTTTTCTAATGAAAGGAATATATTCCTAACATTGGTTAAAGTCATAAGTAAATTGATCTTGAAAATTGAGAACTTCAAAGTTTGTAGGAAGTAACACTATGAGGTATTAATAAAAATAACATCTCATCTCATATTTATTTTTTTAGAACGATTTGGGAGAAATTAGTATTCCATCGTCAGTTTTTGCGAGACCATTGTTCTTCACTGAAGGACACACTGGGTGGATTTCTGTCTCTTTTAGAAAGACCGACATGTGCACGTACCTGAAAACCGAACGCTGGCCTCGCAGTGGTTTCTGAACTCAAGTAGTGGCATCACCACTAGTGACGTCATGCTAAGGTACAGGCGGGTACAGGTACGGTTAAAAGAACATACGGCAATGCGGTAAAAGCGATTACATTTTGTTTTTTCGATGCAAGAGCCGACTAGGGAGAGGAATTGGTCCTAACCGTACCCGAATATAAGCGTATTTTTTATTAAAATGAATATGAAGGCAAGAGGTAGCTATTATTAATAGAAAGGTAAGATATATATATATATATATATATATAGTTTAAATGCAACTACGAAAATTCTCATTTTGAATCTCATAAAATACGAGTAGTATTACCTCAACGTACAAATAAAAAATATAATGTCTATATTTTACCAAGAATTAAATGTAACTGAAATTAATAATTGATTATATAGGTTATGTTCTTGTATATACATGTTGTATTTTAAGATTAACCTTTGTTTTTAACGTTTTAAGTTTTATTTGTTAGAAAATTTAATTCAGGATAAACTTAAAACCTAACCTTTAAGGCTAACTATTCAATACGAGGCTAACCTATATAATTTCCAATATATGCTTATATTTCATATAGTTTAATTCTGGTAAACTTTAGTCTTGAATAATATTTGACAGAGCATAATATTTGGTATTTTTTACTGTTTTACTCATTCTACTGAGAGCTATTTTATACTCTCTGTATACTGATTTTGATAACTTTAATTTTCTAGATTCTCATAATAAATGTATCAGTAGATAATACTGTTTTATTCTATTTTTAGGTACTGTGTTGAAATTAAAGGCAAAAGAAGCAAGGACTTTCATTAGCTGATAGTTGAATAGAAGTGTTAACGTCTTCTGTGCATATTTATAATGTTTCTGACAATTAGTTATTGATCATCGAAAAAACTTTAGTTTGATTTCCACTTGATATTCCATTCTTGTAATTCTGTTGCTCTTCATACTTCTTCTGTCTTTACTAACATTTTGAACTATTTTAAAAGTTTACATCAATTCTTATATTTTTTACAGTATTATTAAATATTTATTTACATATGCAATGATTTCTGTTCAAAGTTCTACAGAATTACAGTGTGCATACTGGAATGCTTAATGTAACTTCACAATATGCCAGTGAAATTAGAGTTACCAACATTTGCAATTAAATCCACACCATATTTAATGAAATTAACTTAATTTTGTTGTGTTCTGATGGGACAGCTTATTGTACATCAGATTAATGTACACTTCATTAAATATTGTGCACATAATTTATTTTGTTAGGTTAGGAAGGGGAAGTTTGTGTAATCCATTTCTAATAAACGTTTGGGAATTAATTGTGAAGGTTGGTCACATCAATTTCACAGCTACGTGGTTCCATCTAATGTCTACTCTATAAACATTTGCACATGCGCAGAGTTATTCTGTAGAACTCAGAAAATGTATGGTGGAAATCAAACTAAAGTTTTACAAATTTTCTAAGTCCAACAGAATAGCAATGTGTTGTAAAAACCTGCATTATCTCAGGATCAATAGCAGTTTAACTCAAACTTGATTTTTCAGTTTATTGTTGTAAACTATAGATCTTCTTCTGTATTTACTTTAATAACTTAAACGTTTTTCAAACAAATTTTCATAACATTATTTCACAGTTTTTAAGTATTTATTTAAATACCTAAAACACTTATTATGAATGATACTGTTAGACAATATTGTGATGATGTTTGCTATTTTCTCCACAGAGTATACTACTTAGTCTGTGATTTTCTCTCTTCTTCCAATGTTGTTTCCACCGTTATTGCTGGTTGCAAAGATGTTAGGAA
Organism: Diploptera punctata; assembly: GCA_030220185.1. Classification (NCBI taxonomy): domain Eukaryota; kingdom Metazoa; phylum Arthropoda; class Insecta; order Blattodea; family Blaberidae; genus Diploptera; species Diploptera punctata. The sequence goes on along the minus strand of JASPKZ010007351.1, from coordinate 850,744 downwards.
GAGATAAGTTAGTGTAATCCATTTTTAATAAACGTGTGGGAATTTGAATATTATGAATATATTTCTTTGAATATATTTGGGGATTTATTGCAAAGATTGGTCATTAAAATTTCACAGCGACCTTCTGCCATCTAGCGAAAGCTGTATAAACGTTAGTACGATTTCGATAATAATCGATGTGTGGCGAGCAGTGATAATCGATATGTGGTTCGACGGTAGGTTATCGCTGACTCTATAAACTCTGGCGCATGCGCACTGTTGGGTAAAAGTTAAACTGCAATTCCTCCTGGATTAATCCCTTGCTTCCTAATAAATATTTGCTAGATATTGGTTACATGCTACTGAGGGATGTTTCATGGTCGTGGTCTGAGACTTTTTTCTCTCTCTAATCCTAATGTTGCTATAAACACTAAAATTGGACAGACCCAGTGAAAGAGATTTTGGCGTTTTATCAATTCCAGTAATGATAATTAACTAATATTAAGATAATATCAGAATTTAATAAAATTAATTTGTTTTCCAGGGTGTGTAAGTCCAATGAAGAGTAATGATGCAGTAAAAAGGATGACAGCTGTAAATGAATGTAATTTCTACATAAAAGCTGATGAAAGCATGTAAAGTATATTTTCAAAATCATTAAATTTATCCTCTCTGAAAATGTTCATGTTTCAGCACTAATTTCGCTTTTCCATGTGGGACGTTCAGTAAATAATGCACATAATTTTAGTTGTTCATTACCTTTTCATAGGAAGTGACTGAAACTTTACAGAACATATATTCAATCATTCCTTTATAATGTCATTGTTTTCCAACAGATGACTGTGACGTATTTTAGTTTCCAAATGCCAGCTGCCCGTGAAACACAGAATAAAGCTGTGATTGAAGATCAAGAGGATCTGACAGTCTCGTTTTACTTTTGTTCTATCGCTGACATCAACCCAACAACCGAGAGTACTCCTATTCATTGCTTCATTCCCACAGGCATTTCATAAGTGTCTGTGAATGTATGAAATATTCTCCAGCTCTGCAGAAAGAAATTCAATCACGTCTCTTTGATACGTAGGGGAACAGGGGGCAGAACGGGGTAGTGGGGCAGAATGGGGTACGTGTATTTTTCTCTCAGTATGTGGCACGATATATCGGAATTTCTCAAAAGTATCTCTGTAACGTCTCCAGCTGCTTGTACAGATCAGTTTTTCGCCATCGGTGAAGTCTTTGTTACTTTTTTGCTTGTGTGGTCAGTTTTGAAGAGATTTTTGCAATATTACACCTTCTCTTCAGTGCATGCAAATACATCTAAGCTTCATTTGAATAATATCTAACAATTACTGTGTTAAAGATTATTCCATTTTCTTTGTAAACATGTTTACTGCATTAGGTTTTGTTTAAAAATAATCCGGTCATAACGTCATAAATTATAATTGAGTTCGTGGGGCAGAATGGGGTAGGGCAAGACAGGGTACTACCCCGTCTTGCCCCATGCGGTCTTCATATTACTGACTGACTCTTTTCCTCTGTGTAGTTTCAAAATGGTGAGGAATTATAAAAATAAGACACAGAGAGAAGAATTGTCCCTTGTGTCTATGCTAGAAGCCGTTAATGGATCAATGGTGTACAAAACAGCAGCTAGTCAATTCCAAGTGCTTCAAACAACTCTGGACGACACGTGAAGAAAAAGAGAGAAAATGTGGATTACACAGTAAGGAAATCGATGGAAAATTTCTCCTGCGTTTTTAGTGAAGAGCCGGAAACCGAACTTGAATACCTAAAAAAATGGAAGCCCAACTCTTCGACCTCAGTGTAAATGAATTTCGAGGACTTGCCTTCCAATTGGCGGAACGGGTAGTGCTTACGTACGTGCCTTAACAATGGCTACAGCCGTCAATGATTTTCGAAAAAACTGGGATATGGCCAGTTAATGTGAATGTTTTTGATGATGCAGATTTCTTGCCTTCTTCAACAACAGACATTCAGATTGCTTCTGATAATAATAGCAAGGCAACACTTCCAAACCTCAGGAACATCTGACGTCAGAAACATTTTCCTTCCCTGAAAATCTAGGGTCGCCAAACCACAGTCATTTTCAAAGTGCCAGCCAAGAAAATATCACACCCATTCCAAAAGGGTCTCAAAAGAACAAGCGAGTTTAAAAAAATCGAGGCGAGAAAGTGCAATTTTGACATCATCAACATAGAGAAGTGCACTGCAACATTCTGAAAAGGATAAATTAGAAAAGAGGCCTGTAAAAAGATGATTTGCTTTACCAGAAAGTGACTCGAAACCAGGACCATCCAAAGTTAAGACAGTCAGGTTAAACCTACCTAGTTCGAAAAATCATTCTGGCTCTGCCAAAAATGACGTTGAGGAAGAAGATTGTCTCTACTGTCATGACTCTTCAGAAGAAGGCTGGATTAGATGTCCTTCTTGTCTTCAGTGGACTCACAACGCTTGTGCTGGAGTCGATAGTGATGATGATGATGATGCCACTCATGTTTGTGTATTTTGTGAAAAATGAATCGTTGTGCTATAGTTTATAAGTTTACTGATAAATATTATTAATTAGTAATGCAAAATACAAATAAAAAATTAGTACCCCATTGTGCCCCATCCATGGGGCACAACGGGGCAAATGTATTGCTCTAGTTTTATTGGATGTATATCCACGAATTTTTTATTAATTTGTAATGTGATTATGTTTTTCTGTTTATTAAATACCAATGAACATATCCATATCAGAGAACAAAATTTTACTTATTTATAATGTAAAATACATTGGATCAAACATTAGATACCCCATTCTGCCCCACGTTCCCCTACATATTTTGCAAGCAGCCACCATTTTAAAATTAAAGTACTTCACAAATAATTTGTCGGAAAACAACGAAACTTAACGATGTTATAAAGGAAGGATTGAAGATACGTTCTGCGAAATTTCGTTCATCTCCAATGAAAGGCAATGGAGAACTAAAATCAAGCGCATTAAACCCAACCTCGTGTGTCCACTAGCGTGACTATTCAACTCATGCCCCAAATGAGAGCCAATGACCAATCACGTTACAGTGATTTTTTATATTTACAACCAATCACATTCGTGTTTCGCCTAGAATTTACCAAATAAAGTTTCTCATAATAAAGAAAGCACCTCCTTTTTAACATTCTGAATAGGTCTTAGCATTATTTTGCAGTGACTGAATCACTAAGAAATACGGCTACCAGATTGTAAACATAGTGCATGAATGTCAACACATACCGCATGCGGGAGTTTATATAAATCATTTGTAGCAATTTATTATATCACCAAAAAAAGAAACCACTGTTTGCACTTTCTTAAATGTATTTTTTCCCAGAAAAATATAATTTTCATATTTACATCATAGGACATCAGAATTGAATTAATATACAGTTTGATGTGTTTCATTTTTCTCCACTACAGTGCATTCTTACAATATTGCGTTCCTTTGGCAATAAATTATATGTTCTGGTTGCAGTGACGAACAAAAGAGGCAAATGAAGCGTACCAATCGTTACTCATTTGTTTTCAAACATCGCCATTTACATTGAATATATAAATATTTCAAAACAACTATATTTAAATAATGATTTGTGAATAAACAGCTTACTATTATTCGTTAAATAGTCCTAACAAATGTCACTCTTGATTTCCAAATTCTCTAGATAAATTCACTCCTCACTTCGTGAATTTATCGATAATTTGGAAATCACTCGTGGCATTACTTATGATAAAGTTTCATTCTGTTTCCCTTGTCAACAAACCATGACATTTCCTTATAAAAGTTTATTTGCTGAATTTTAGAAAGATATAGGATGTGACGTCCCTCCATCATATCTTTACCTTGTCGTGGTGGAGTGGCTTGCGTGCTTAAATGATCCTGAGAGCTATGCCGGCGGTAGCATTGCTGCCGATAGGGTTACCCATGCCGGACTGCTCGAACGTGATAAGCCAGACGAAAAAAGTACATTGGTCGAAAGAGTGACGATCTTTCACCGTAAAAATACAACCGTCAAGAAATGCGGACATGGGTTCAACTGGGGTAAAATTTTCCGGAGATCAAATAGTCCCCCATTCGGTTCTCCGGACGGGGACTACTTCAGGGAACTCATGCCAAAGGCTCAAACAAAGGGACATGTTCCTAGGAACATGTAATGTTAGGACTTTATACAATAGCGGGGCACTAGAGATATTAACGTGGGAATTAGATAAATCGCCCTTGGATATAGTCGCTTTAAAGGAAGTTAGGTGGCCAGGAGAAGGTAGTCAGGAATAAGGAAGCTTTGCAATATACTACAGGTGTGCAGGAAGACCTGCATTTGGAACGGGTTTTTTAGTCAGGAGGAGGATCCTGTCCGCTATCCGAGATATTAAGTTTGTTAGTGATTGGATATCATACATAATTCCAAAAGGGTAAACAACATGATTTTGTAATCGTAAATGTACATGCCCCACAGAAGATAAAGATGACAAGATCAAGGATGAGTTCTATGAAGAATTAGAATGCTTATTTGAAAACCTTTCACGATATCGATAGCGAGGAGATACTGAGGGACTACACGCACACACTATTGAGTAACACTAAGAAATTAGGACTGGAAGTAAATATCAATAAAACTAAATATATGGTCACATGTAGACATTCATTAAATAATGGAAATGGACAGCTTATGACAAATGAGGGAAATTTTGAGGAAGTGGCTGAATTCAAATACCTGGGAACAATGGTCACAGATAGGAATGAGATGCACTAAGGAATTAAACATAGGCTCAATTCTGGAAATGCGTGCTATTATGCATTGCAGACTCTTGATGTCCCAACTCCTTTCAAAAAAAGTTATACTGAAAATATATAAAACAATTATTCTACCAATTATATTATATGGGTGGGAAACATGGACTCTTACTTTAAGGGAGGAAAGGAGATTACAAGTATTCGAGAATAAAGTACTTAGGAAAATTTTTGGACCAAAGAGAGATGAACAGACAGGTGAAGACTACATAACAATTAACTACATGGTCTCTGTAGGAAACCAGTTATAATAAGTCTCGTAGACTGCGATGGGCCGGATATGTTGCATGTATGGGGAATGAAAGCCTTGCATGGAAGCTTCTTGTAGGATAGCCAGGGGGAAAACGCCCAGTTGGTAGACCAAAAATGAGGTGGGAGAGCAACATTAACTATGATTTGAAGGAAGTAGATTATACAGGGAATGATTGGAAAGCATTAGCTCAGGATAGGGATATATGGAGAGCTTATATCCGCGCGGCCATGAACCTACGGGTTCTATAGTGCCAGTGAGTAAGTAAGTATAGGATGTGACGTACTGACACTCCGTAGGTGGATTTTGACTTATAGCTTATCTATCATAATATTGACCCATGTATCTCATGGCATGTTCTAAGCACCGAGATTTTCAACTCCCCAATTCTGCTATTAAAAAATAAAAAAGGTTTTTGTTTAATATGTTTTAGTTTGGTGTTTACCCCTCAAACTAAAACATATTAATCAGAAACCTTACATCTAGCTTCATAATCAATTTACATGGACATATGTCGGAGTCCATTATCACCATCTGAATTAAATTCTGAAATTTATCGAATCCCTGTGCCGATTAGCTCTAATGCTTCTATCTGTTACCTAAGCTGCCTGCAAAACCGTTCACATCAGCTGAAGGTAAATCTTCTACACAAATACTTTACCTGTAGCATGCATAGGGTTAAGAATGGGAATTATGTTTTCAAAATATATTAAGGTCAGAAGATCATACCTTTTGGAGGTAAGGTAAGTTTCCTATTAGTTTTTTTTCTAAATCCTTTCTTTTTGTTCTTGACTTGTCCCTACTATCAACTTTTTGGGCATGTTATTTTGATTCCAAAGGCATTTCTTACGTAAATTTGGTCGTTATTCAGTACCAGTATCCGTCTAGCAAAATAGATTTTATAGCTATGAAATACTTATGAAATCAGTATGACCAACTTTGAAATGAATTCTAAAATATATTTTAAGATATGAATGTTCACTCGCTTCATTTTGTTAGGTTGTGATGAGACAAGGTAGTGTGAACCAGTTTAGTTTATAAAATATGCATGTAATTAATTTTGTTCGGTTGTGAAGGAGCAAGTTAGTGTACATCCATTTCTTATGAACATGTACGGAAGGTTGGTCATACCAATTTTATACCGTAAATATGTGGTTTCATCTGGCGAGAATTCCATAAATGCTTACGCATGCACAAATTATTGGTTGAGTTATTGTACAATCCCCCCCTCTCAATACTGCTTGATGATTGCCCACAACACATTTACACATATCGGTCATAAACTTAAAAAGGTAATATATATATACCAAAATAATTTGCACTAATATGATATCTCCTTTTGTCTAATTTGTTACTATTATTATTACCATTATTATTAATATTATTATTAGGTATTAGTTGGGGGCACGCCGTAGCGTAGTGGTTAAGGCACTGAGCTACAAGTTGGAAGGTCCATGGTTCGAGTCTCGGTGTGGTCAGGATTCTTAAACTGACCCAAACATTCTGGCGGCACTGTGGTCTTGTTATCGACTCAGCCTCTAACGGAAATGAGTACCAGAATCTTATTCTGGGAGTAAAGGCGGCCGTCACGCAGGGTTAACAACCCGGCTGACATCAAGTCCGATTGTCCAGAAAAAGTGCTCCTACTACCACAAAGGCCTCCAGAGGCCTGTAGTGGGATCACTTTACCTTTTTTTAGGTATTAGTTCCGTTCTGTATGGCAAATGTAGCAAAAAACATCCCACTTCTAATGTATGAACTGGCTGAACATTACCTTACCCTTATTTTTTCAGTTTATTCTTGTAAACTGTAAATTACTGATCCTAACCTTTTTTACTCTTATTAGTTAGGCTGATATTTGAAAAAAGGTGATTTCAAAGATTTATTAAAACTTCATGTCGCTTGTGACAATGGATGGATTTCTGTTCTCAAATTTTGGTGTCACTAGAATAACGTAAACAATTTTAACATAACCCATAAATCAAATTTGCATATTATTTCATTTTAAAATATTTCAAACCATCTTTTTCTGATACATATATTAATTTAAATCCAATAATAATCAACCCATGGCTATATTAAGAACTAATGGTTTCTAATGTCCATTTTTAAATTGTTTCCTGATGCCAGTATTATTAAATGAAGTAATATGTTGCTGGAACAAAACATATAAATTTGGAATAAGAATACCGGAAAATATAAAATTAAACACCCTACTGTTTGCAGATGACCAAATAATAATAGCAAATTCCGAAGATAATCTACAGAAAGGTCTGTATGAACTTAACAAAATTACAGAAGAATATGGATTAAAGATATCTACAGAAAAAACAAAAATTATGGCATTTCATGGTGTAGATCCTGTCAGAAGTAAAATTATACTGGACAATAAAATTTTGGAGCAGGTGAATAATTTTACATATCTAGGATGCAATATCTCATATGAAGAAGAAAAGGATGTAAATGCAAAAATATCTAAATTTTTAAGAATTTTAGGGTTAATAAATTCTATCTTCAAGCCACAGTTAGTCCAAAAGCATTCAAGACTGAAAGTGTATAAAACACTGGCTCTTCCAACTCTTTTGTATGGTAGCGAAGTATGGACGTTGAAACAGAAGGATATACAGAGACTTAGATCTGCTGAAATGAGATATCTTCGGAGGACTGCAGGATACACACAACTAGATCACAAAAAAAAAATGAAGACATCTTAGAAGAATTACACATGGAATCTTTAGAAAACAAAATTTCTGATTATAAGTCAAGATGGATACAACATGTTCATCGAATGGAAGATCACAGAATACCCAAACTAATGTTAAGATATCAACCTGCAGGAAGAAGAAGACCAGGACGTCCACTCAAAAGACTTCTGGATGGTGTTTCTCTTGAGGCCGAAACAGGTCAACAAATGGCCTAAATTCGTGAATGTACTATGATGATGATGATGAGTATTATTAAACTACTGAAATCATTTAATATATGTTGGAAATTATGTTTGAGTTTCATTTCACATTTATACACATCGATATTAAACTTAATAAATCCAACTGAAGTAATATGCTCTAACTTTATATTTGTACCTTTTGTCTAGAATATTGAAGAGACTAAAGCTGAGAAGCGGCAGTGATTATATGTAACATTACCTAGGTTCCACAATTATTGTCTGTTCATTTGAACAATTCAGATTGAGTGAAATCCTAGGTTGACAACACTTAATAAGGACTATTTAACTCATGCCCCAAATGGGAGTCAATGACCAATCACATTTCATTGATTTTTTATTTACAACCAATCACAGTCGTGTTTCGCCTAGAATTTACCAACTAAAATTTATCATAATAAAGAAAGCACCTCCTTTTTAACATTCTGAATAGGTCATAGCATTATTTTGCAGTGACCTACCCCCTAAGAAATACGGCTACCAGATTGTATATATAGTGCATGAATGTCAACAGAAAGAGATAATATAAAAACATTTGTAACAATTGGTTATACCACAAAAAAAAAAAGAAACCACTGTTTGCACTTTCTCAAACGAATTATTTTCCAGGAAATGACGTTGCAGAAAAATGTAATTGACATATTTACATCATGGGACATCAGAAATTAATTAATACCTATTACGTTGGTTACAAATTTCTCCACTAGGGTGCATTCTTACAACAATGTGATCCTTTGGCAATAAATAATATGATCTGGTTGCAGTGACGAACAAAAGAAGCAAATGAAGCGTACCAATCGTTTCTCATTTGTTTTCAAACATCGCCGTGTACATTAAATATATAAGTATTTACAAATAACTATACTTAAATAATGATTTATGAGTAAACATCTTAATTTTATTCGTTAAATAGTCCTAACAAATGCCACTCTTGATTTCCAAATTCTCTAGATAAATTTGCTCCTCACTTCGTGAGTCGTGAATTTATCGATAATTTGGAAATCAATCGTGGCATTACTTATGATAAAGTTTCCATTAAATGCAGTGATATATTTTTCGAACTCCCAGACAGACACCATGCGCATACCCCAACAAATGCGAAGTTGTATACAGTATGGAATCACGCGATACTGCAAACATATACACAATGTTTAATGAACCTAAAAGCTAACCTAATGCAATTTAAGCACTCTAACCTGCGATAGAATGCCAAGTAAAATTCTGAAGTAGGCCCTACATACTCTATGTTGGCTGCACTGGAACATGTGTTGAGTATATTCTTAAATTCAATATGGCTGCCACGTCTTTATGTTACATATGTACTTAAATATCATAGGAAAATAATTTGAAATGATCGTTAGAAAAAGTGTAAAATGTATTGTAATGGTGATAAATAATATATTTGAAAATAAAATCCTGTTGGCGCATGCACGTGGTGTCTGGCTCTAAAATATCACTGCACTTAATGGAAACTCCAGCCCTTAAGTAATATATTGAAATTATTCGTTTTGAAGCTTCCTCCCTTCTCACGCTAATTAAACAGACTATACACCTTATTGTAATTTTTGTTTTATTTATAACACGAGATTGAAATACATGTGGGTACAGATACAAATTTAAATGTTCTTTGTACATTTGTTGGTTGTTCTAAGTAATCACACACGCGAGAATTTAATTTCAATGTCATTCTTAGAGATTTTTTTATCACAAATCTTTTTTCATTGAACTGGAACAGATTTTTTACAAAATAAACAATTCTCTCAAGGTATGGCAATTTAAAATAAGTTGTAGTTCACTGACTTCTACATATATAGCTTATCACAACCACTGTTTTCTAATAACACGGTCTCGCATCATGAAGGCAGATTTTTGTTATCCTTGCATAACCAAAGAGCCCTCGTTGCTCATAACCTAAAACATAAAAATACCATAATATTAATTACATTATCCAATTTCACATTAAAGAATTCCAAGTAAGCAATAAGGCTATACTGTAGACTAAAAAATCATTAAAAAGTTATAATTTTTAATTAATTAATCTCAAAATTAAGTTGAATAAATTTAGGCCTAAGTGATAAAAATAATGCAATATTTTATTCAATGCAGAAAGCATTACATTATTTTTAAATATGCTGGTTAATTTATAGGTCACTATTCAAAACATTTAACAAACGATGAGAAACTTACCTGAAATTTGTATCAAAAATATTATACGTGAAAATCCACATCTTGATACCAAGGTTAATAATACCAAGATTTCGATGGAATCCACATTCACTTACTGAAATAATGGAGTACACTTTTTTCCGAATCTTCTTCCCGCCGTTCATTTCCTCGTATCGAAGCATATTTTCTTGTTATCCTTTTGATACGGTTTTAAACGAAGATAAATACGAAAATTTAACCGCCATATTGATACACCACCTTTCAGGTATGCTCACATAAACAAATATGGCGGATACCACGAACGATGGTCGAGACCAAGTCATGGGTACGTTTTTTGAATTGCACTTATTACAGAAACCAAAAATGTTGCAATCTGATGAAAATTTGAGAACAGAAATCCATCTATTGAATCACCACATAAGAACCACTGTGGAGTAAAAACTAGCGATGGTTTAATGATTTCTCCGAAATCAGTCTAAAAACAAGACAAAATATGGTGTGAAATGTTATTTTTATTAATAAACACTTCGGAGAAACTATTTTACTTGTAGTCATCATCATCATCCGGTATCATGGCAGCTGCCGCCTCTTTCGGAAACCAAACGTCATTCCTCTCTGTCCATCCATTGATCTTCCTCCAATCCTCTGATATTCATAGCTGCTTGGACCACTTCTATCCAAGTTTTCTTCGATCTTCCTCTCTTCCTCCTTTCCATTGGGATCCATTCCATAACTATTTTAGCCAATTTTTTTTCTGTCATTCTTTTGACATGGCCATACCACTGTAATATTTTCTTTTCTATAATGTCTATGATGTCCGGCTCCTCTTGTACACCCATAATTTCCCTTATTTCTTTATTTCGTAGTCTATCAATTCTAGATTTTCCAGCTGATGTTCTTAAAACATCCATTTCTGTACTTAAAATTCTTTTCATTTCCCTGGTAGGAATTTGCCAGACTTCAGCACCATATGTTAAATTGCTCTGAATTATGGTTTGATATATTTGTAATTTTCTATTTTTTTAAATATTTTTGTTGTATAGTAAACGCCGAAAATGATGACTGAGCTACCGAGATAATTTTTGTAATTTAATAGATGGCGCTGTTGATATATGTCGGTAATACAGCAATCTGTAATTTGTTAGTTCCTTCTTCCAATAACTTAAGGTCACTGGAGTCTAGGCATCACTGTTTAACATTATCGTCCGCCGATATTTAGTGCCGGCTTTACCCATAGAGAAACTTTGAATAGAGGAAAAACTGAGTACAGTGACATCTAAAAAATTTCCGTCGTTTACGATGAACTACAATGAGCAAACTACAATGGTAGCGCTGTTTCGTAGTAACAGAATATGTAATTAAATAAAACAAATGCAAGGCGCACGGCGTGTTCACTCGGGATTATGGGAAATTAGCCATTTTGTAAATTTTAATTTTTAACTCCTACCCTTTCGTTCCATGTACACGGTACTGTAACAATTATATATTATCGAAAGTTAAAATCATTACTCAGATTTTATTTTACTCTAATTTGTAAGTAAATCCAAGCTTGTTTCCGTTTTTAATGTGAATCTATTTTCAAAGACTATTTAACTCATGCCCCAAATGGGAGTCAATGACCATTCACGTTTCAATGATTTCTGTTTTACAACCAATCAAAGTCGTGTTTCACGAAATATTTATCAGTGTTATAATTACCATATTAAAGAAAGCTCCTCCTTTTTAATATTCTGAACAGGTCTGACCATTATTTTGCAGTGACTGAGCCTGTGACAAATACGGCTACCAGATTGTATATATAGTGCATGAATGTCAACACATGCCGCATGCGGGAGTTAATATAAAAACATTTGTAGCAATTGATTATACCACCAAAAAAGAAACCACTGTTTGCACTTTCTTAAATGTATTTTTTCCCAGGTAACAATCCAGAAAAATATAATTGTCATATTTACATCATACGACATCAGAAATGAATTAATATACAGTTTGATGTGTTTCATTTTTTCTCCACTAGAGAGCATTCTTACAATATTGCGTTCCTTTGGCAATAAATAGTATGATCTGGTTGCAGTGATAAACAAAAGAAGCAGATGAAGCGTACCTATCGTTTCTCATTTGTTTTCAAACATCGCCGTTTACATTAAATATATAAATATTTTAAAATAACTATAGTTAAATAATGATTTGTGAGTAAACAGCTTAATTTTATTCGTTAAATAGTCCTAACAAATGCCACTCTTGATTTCCAAATTCTCTAGATAAATTCACTCCTCACTTCGTGAATCGTGAATTTATCGATAATTTGGAAATCACTCGTGGCATTACTTATGAAGAATTTTTCGTCCAGTTTCGCCATGCTCTCATTAGACATCGATTAGAACATAAAACGGAAAGGTAAGATTTTAACATTCTTCGTTTGTATTTTATTATTTCCACAATCATTATTTAATATTTGTAGGTGGTTGTTCAAACATTTTTATTTAATTAGGTATGAGCATGAATTAGCATTAGCATTAGTACTCGTATTTGCAGTAGCTTCGTTAGATAATATATTTATAATCAGGATACAAGTTAAAATAAATAATCTTCTAAGAATAAGTGTAATTTTCAAAGTATAATTGCTTATATTTTAATACTATAATTTAGCAAAAGAACATTAAAGTGTAAATTTTGAGTTTATATTATAATGCCATTAAACTCAAATCTTAAATTACAGTGTAGGTTATGCCATCGACATTTAATAAAAAAAATGTGTATCATGTGGTGGTGCTATAAACTTTTTCTTTAAATTATCGTTAAATTGATACATTATTATTATTATTATTATTATCATCATCATTATTATTGATGAGGATATTATCTGTAACATAACCAAAATTGTCTCAACATTCTGCAGAAAAATCAGAGGGAGACCAGTTCATTTTGAAAAATATATGGAACACTTTTTCGTCTGGTTTCGCCTCGGAAAATAAACTATTACGTTCAATCGGGATCTGATCATACACCGATTACAACATAAAACAACAGAAAGGTAAAAATTGAACACCTTTCATTGTTGTTTTGTTATTGTCATAATCATTGTTAAAAAATTATAGGTAATGTTTCATCATTCTTATTTAAACATGCATGAACTTGCATTGGTAGCATAGTACTGTATTGGTAGCATAGTTAGGTAATATATTTTATATTTAGGAAACAAATTAATAAAAAATAGTCTAGTATCCAAAGTGTTATTGCTTAGCCTATATGTTACATACCTACAAAAATGTAACATAAGAACAATGAAGTGTAAATTTTGAAGTTATTATCACAGTGCCATAACCTCAAAACATAAGTTACAGTAATGGTTATGCAAGGTCGATTAAGTTGTAGTACCATTAACCTCAAAACTTATATTTAATAATTTCCAATTTTTCAAACTGTTATTAAATTGACATATTATTATTAAAAATGCATTGGCTATTCTATGTCAAGAGTCCACATATGTTTATTTTATTAGCTGAGAAAATGGGCAGGTGAGTGTACACCAGATTATTGGATAATCTGGAGCACCATTCAGAAAAGTTGGCTATTCTGTTTGAAAGGTGACTAATGTAGGTGGACTCCTGGCATAGAATACCCAAACATTTATCACTGTGAAGTTATGCATTAAAAAAAAACTGATACATAGTACGCAACGCTTTGGAGGAATTTTAGTTTTTGACTCGCCATGAATTTTTCTGGCTCAACTTTAGATTATCTTCCACTTGATTTTCCATCTATATTTTTGTAATATCGTTGCTCTACATACTTACTCTGTCTTTATAAACCTTTGTACTGTTTTAAACATTTTGAAACGATACTTATAGCATATTTTCACAATTATTAAATTTTATCTACGTACACAATTATTTCTTCGAAGTTTTACACCAGTTACAAACAATTTTTATTTTAACATCCATTACAGCATCATAGACGCTTTAGGACGTGTCCGGATTATAAACAACAATATAAAATATAACACATACATACAAAAATACGCAATGAAACCAACTTACATTGCAACTAAAATACATCATAATATCAAGGGGCAGCACTTTCACAAGAAAATATAGCGATACAATTCCAATCAAATATTTCTTACTCACTTACTCACTGGCACATCGAACCCGTAGGTTCATGGCCGCGCGGACATAAGCTCTCCATACATCCCTATCCTGAGCTAATGTTTCGCAATCATTCCCTGTATAATCTACTTCCCTCAAATCATAGTTAATGTTATTCTCCCACCTCATTCTTGGTCTACCAACAGGGCGTTTTCCCTCTGGCTTTCCTACAAGAAGCTTCCATGCGCGTCGTTCATTCCCTATACGCGCAACCTGCCCTGTCCATCGCAGTCTACGAGACTTAACTGTTCTTACTGTATCTGCTTTCCTATAATATGTAGTTTATTATTAGTAGTCTTCTCCATTCACCTGTTTGTTCATCTCTCTTTGGTCCAAACATTTTCATAAGTACTTTATTCTCAAATAGTCGTAATCTTCTTTCCCCCCTTAAAGTAAAAGTCCATGTTTCGCAACCATATAATATCCATTCATAGGAATTCTGTCCGAGGGCAGGTTCATAGCATTTTCATGCTATGCTTGCAGCTTCCTGTTGCTTTCCACACCGGTGAAGGATGATGATGATAATGATAAGGGTGATAATGGTGATGATGGCCATATGATTTCGGGGACCGTTTGGACCTTAAAAAGTTTTCCTGACATTTGTCTTACAGGTGAGGAAAAACCCCGATAAAAACCTCACCCAGAAAAACTGCCCCACCGGGGATCGAACCCGGGCCCGCTGCGTGACAAGGCAGCACGGTACCTCGAGATCACTGCAGTGGACCCATATAACAGGTAGAATAATAGATTTATATATTTTCAGTTTAATGTTTCTTGACAGGAGTTGGGACATCAAAAGTCTCTGCAATGCATAATAGCACGCATTTCCAGAATTGATCAAATATTTCTTACAATTCTAAATTTAGGTAGGTATTCACCCATACTTAATGGTACGTAAGCAATAAAATGTTATTTACAGCAAACTTAAATTGTCTACCAGTAAGAAGTTTAATATTGTAAGGGAGATGATTATATAGATTAATACCTCTATGTGATAGGCTGTTAATACTTCTGGTAAGCTGTGACAATTTAGGTGCATATTGTTAGATATTCTAGTGCTATGTTCATGTAAATCTGAATTTATTTTGAAGAGTTTAAATTTTTTATGAATAAAGAAACTGATTCTAAAATGTAAATACAAGAAACAGGTAGCCTAATATTTTTTTCTGCAGAATCGTTGTGGACATGTGCGAATGCTTAAAGAAACTTCTACTAGATGGCGAAGATATCTGTGAAAATTGGAATGACCAACATTAGAAAATATATTTTTAGAAATGGATGTTCGCTGACTTCATTTTGTTAGGTTCCGATGGGCCAGGTTAATGTAGATCAGATTAGTATATTATTCATTAAATAATGCGCAAATAATTTATTTTGTTAGGTTAGGAAGGAGAAAGTTGGTGTATATCCATTTCTAATAAATGTTTGGGAATGTATTGTGAAGGTTGGTCATACAAACTTCACAGCTGCATGGTTCCATCTAGTGACAACTCTATTAACTCTTACTGATGCGCATTTTATTTTGTAGGACACAAACTTTAAGGGAAGGTATATTAAAGTTTTTCCTACATAACAGTTGTGTGGGATGCGCAAGGCTTATGAACTTGCTCGATAGATGGCAGGGCTATATGTACTATCGGAATAATCAATCTTCACAATAAGTTCCCAAACATGTATTTAAAGATACGTTGTACACTAACTTGTAATTTCGTAACCTAATGGCGTAAAGCATTTACTATTTGGTAAACTAATTTGGTGTACACTAACTTTTCCTTTTTAACCTAACAAAATAAAATGATAGCTCAATCTGTTATTGTGAAAGTTGGTACACCGATAGCACAGTTAGTCTTGCCATATACACAGGGTGCTCATGAATAACATCGACAAACTTTCATGTATTGTAGAGGAGAGTTAGACGAACAATTTGATATGAGGGACTTGGGGTTTGTGAAGAAGTTACACGACTTATTTTAAATTGGACGTTCGTACTCATTAATCAACAATGAAGCAAACTGTGAATATGGTTTGTCTTGGAAATACTTCAGTTCTGCTCCAATAGTAGGATAACCCTAGATTTAATTGCAAAATATAGCAGTATTTTCAAAATTTTGGGTCCTGAAGTTATGGAAATTTCGTCTTTCGGCAAGAGCCAGTGCGCCACTGACAGTCTGTATTTCGTGCTCTGTCATGCAATCATACGTATTAGATGCCTGATAGTGCAAAGGTCGTTCGCAATAATAGTTCAGTGGGTAGCATGTTTACCAATGAATGTTGTAATGCTGGGTTCGAATCCCTCTTTTTTTTTTTGTATTTTTATTTCCTTTTTTATTTTTATTCACAGAAGGAGATTATTTTGTAGTTACCTAATTCACTTTCTGATATTCTGTTTAAGCATTACTATTTGTTTTTAATTAAACTGGTTGCGTGATTTGTTTACATGAAAAGCACAGGCAATTTTACTTAAATACTATACATTTATACCAAGTGCTCTTGCGCGTGCCCGTGATACTAACGACTGATACCAGTCTGTTTCACTACTGCTTTGAAACTTGATGTAAGGAACCATCTGGATAATGTCTTGCCTTGACGTTGGATTGGTCGAGGCGGTCCTGTAGCGTGGCCTCTACGTTCACCTAATCTCACTCCTCCAGATTTCTTGCTATGGGAAAATCTTAAGAGCCTCGTTTATCAGACTCCAGTCGACTCAGATTAGGAGTTAATGGCGATAATTTTGGCTGCCTGTGACGAAATCAGAAATACTCCAGGAATCTTTGAAGGAGTGCGAGCATCATTTCTGCGCAGATGCAATTTGTGCTTACTCCATCAAGGGCAACATTTTGAACAGTACCTATGATCCTGTTTTTGAAGCAAACATGAATAAAGAGATTTAATTTTTCTGTATGCTTAAACCATGCCTCCTTTACTAGATGTACTGAAATATAAAATAAGTTTTCATTTATTATTATTATTATTATTCCTGAATGTTAACATCTTTACTTTAAAACAAAATATGAATACGAATTTGATTTTCATTACTATTTGTCCACTGGCAAGTCAAACAATAGTAGACCTTAATTGAATTATTTATTTTGTTATGCCTTTCTTTCATGTTTGTGCTAAGTTTCTCGTCATAATATTTGATACTACATTCATACAGTATTATTTTAACCTGAAGTAATGATTACGCTAATGCATATAGGCCTATAGCCTTGTTATTTCGTCCGTCTGAGCCATGCGATTTTCACTTACGAATACTTTCTGTAGTTACCTAGTGTACTATACAGTATTCCTTCTTTTATACTAGTACAGAATATTGTCATTTATTACTTTCCTGCATCATACTAAAAGAAATTCTACAGTATTTCGTACTATATTTCCAAACATCTAACACAAGAAAGAAAGAATGAATATTAAGAAAATAAATAAAAAGTCAGCATGTCGGAAGTTTGAACTTTGAATATCATATTCTTAACGAATGATATTTCATACACGTTACCACTGGGCTAAATGGTCTCAAGAAGTCAACCTGCAAAATAAGGCTACACTTTGTAACAGCTTGACAACGAAATCTTCGAAATAATGTGTGTGGCGTACTGGCTCCTAACACATTTATTATTATAACTTTCAAATTTGAATTTGTAGACTATAAGTTGCATATCTTAAATTGTTTATCTAAGACACCTCTACAATACCTGAAAGCTTGTCAGTGTTATTCATTAACACCCTGTATATTAACAAAACCTTATGCATGCACATGCACACTACAGTTATGTAAAAACATAGAAGATATGATTGAGAGATTTAGCATACATAGATAAATATATATGAATTGTAAAAGGGTTAAAATAGTAAGAAATGTTAGTAGAAATGGAAAAAGTAAATAGTGCAACTGTGTTATTAATGTCGTATCGTATAGCATAGTGAGTCATAAACTATAGTAGATTTCACTATATATTTGATAAATGGTGACCTTTATTGCAGCATATATCAGTTTTCACTATTTGCCATAACTTCACAATGAAATAAAGTTTTGGAGATTCTGTGCCACTAGTCCACCTGCATTAGTCACTGTTTAAACGAAATAGCCAACTTTTCCTTATGGTGCACAGCATGCTTGTGTATACCAATTAGTTTATAGTTTATTGAATAATATGGCTTACCATAAAGAAACCTCTAGTTTAATTAAAAGCGAGTTTACAAGAAATGCAATAAATGTAACAACTTCACGTTTGTATGCAATCACCTAAAATTTTGTATTTGTATAACATGATCAGGTATGAACTGTGAAAACATTATATGAGAATTAGAGGTATGTTCTAATCCAATACATCAATAATGAAAATAATGAAACTTGATTATGCTGTGATCATGAATAAAAATAATATGTAACTGAAAAGGGAACAAAATAGGCATTGTAACTCATAAAGTACACGGTATATAACATAACACTAGTTGCTATACATTATGTTTTTCATGGAACTTGATTTTTTTTATGTAGCAGGATATAAAATTTTGATATTAAGCTTATGACTTCTGAGAAATTAAAATTTTATTAAAGTTGTAGATTCCACTAAAAATATAATGCATTTGTTCTATAGTCTATATTTGATGGCGAATTAATATAGTCTTATTGATGATCTGATAAAATCATATATATTCCTTCCTTTTTTTTCTAGAAATCTTCCTGGGATATTACAATATCTCTTCTTTCCTGAATGTCACCGGAGACGTAGACTGCACGCACGTAAAGGCCAGTTTACCAGGATAGTCCAATGATGAGGAACATACGAGGAATAAAAGCGTGTGATGCACAGTTGAAAATTTGAGATATTATTGGAAGATGACAAGAATCTAACACACGACTAGACAATATTTAACAATTGTGTTTTGAACAGGGGTAAACATGGTCCCTAAGTGTAAATGTAGTGGAGAGTCAATCATTTTCATCAATATTTCCAGTGCTAAGGTCCATAAGATCCAGGATCCCCTCACATATACGTCCAATTTTGATTCCCAACCCCCTAAGGTGTACTTTACTATTTAATAACGGCGTATTACATAAGATATTATGAGAATCATTCATGCTTAATTTTAATGGAGTCCCATGATTTAAATTAATTTATTGTTTAAAGATAATTATAATTTTTTCACTTACGGTATATAAATCTTCACTTGGAATTTGTATAGGTTCTTAATTTCAAGTTAAATGACTTTTGGTCATAGCAACGATAATTTTTATAGCAGCTCATTACACCAAGACCTCCCCTTATGCCCCTGCAAAATATTTGCAAGTACTGCAAATTCTCTAAAACATTCACATATGGTTATAGTTCCACTCATTGTGTATGGTTTTCTTTTTACTGTAAATATTAGTGTTCATTTAGTGATCGTCTGTATTGTAATAACCATTCCGTTTAGTTTTTAAGAATCTTTGAGGTTTATATTTATATCACAATCATGCCACAAAAAAAGGGGGGATGACTGCAAATTAATTTACCTGTAAGAAAGTAAGCAAATATGATCAGGTAACTGCCATTAATACATTCACAAATGCGATCCTAATTTGCAGTTGGTCATTTTATTTATCAAACGTTTGTCTCATGATATTGGTCAAATTGTGTGTAGTTTTACTGTACAGAGATAAATATTGTAAATGCATCATAAATTCTCACATGCCTGTACTTGACCCTCCCCTTCTAGCTAGCCACCTTGACTTATTTGTACTTGTTAGAAATCCAAAGATTCATTCATTCACCTATAATCCTAAATTATTTGAAGTGTAGTTATACATCTGCAAAACTTATGTTTATTTAAAGTTTTATTTGTAATATAGACCACAGATTTGATCTAGGGCTAGCATCGCTGCTTTGTATACAGAGGGCCTGAGTTCGATTACCAGTGGTGACAGGTTTCTTGGGTGATGGTTTTATTGGTGGTTTTTCTGCACCTGTAAGACAAATGTTAGGAAACTTTAAGGCCCATCATCATATTTGCCAGGTTTAGTATGAATGTGAGTGAATTGTGCATTTTATCTTAAATGTTTGTGTTGTCTCAGGGGAGGACCCGAATTGGAGGTCCTCAGTAACCTTGTGTGATACAAAGTTCAAGATCCCTCTCCCAACCTATAAGGTGAGTGGTTAAATTACAATAGAGAAGAGAGGATCAGATCTGTATGTTATTCGTTAGTGTTCCGAAGCCACCTGATGTATTTTTTTTATGCTTTGGGTTCCATCCTAGGTAGAAAGATCACATTAATGTGGCCTACTTTTATTTTACATAGGTGATATTTACTTGTATTGTGTATAGTAAAGCTTACTGAATATCCATTGTATAACTTTTTATAATGATGTAACATATCAGTAATATGTTTTTATTAAATGTAGATAACTAGTTCCAATAAATTACTCCTCAGAAGGTTGTCCCTAAAGAAAATATCAAATTTACTG
Organism: Diploptera punctata; assembly: GCA_030220185.1. NCBI lineage: Eukaryota > Metazoa > Arthropoda > Insecta > Blattodea > Blaberidae > Diploptera > Diploptera punctata. Next base: position 829,988 of record JASPKZ010007351.1, on the reverse strand, counting down.
TCTTATGATTGATCGTTTCACAAAGAACTAGTTTCCATTAGTAACAAATTTCTCAAAAACAAGATAGAAAAATTGAGATAATATAATAATGTTAAAAACATATAAATGTTCAAATTGTGAAAGAAATCAATTATGAAATATAAATGAGAAAACTAAAATAATACAGAGTGATGGTCTTTAAGTCGACCACCAAACATTTACTTTAAAAGCGGTTTTCTAAAAGGGGATATCATCTCATCCTGAATACAATCTTGACCATTTCACCATAATTGGAAAATGTTAACATTCTTCTTCTTTATTAGGAATTTCCCTATAATACAGTAGTTTTCCTAAAATCCACTGTAAATTTTACACCTCCATAAATCCCTATTCTCTGCATCACTCTCTGTTCCTCACGACACTGTACTCCTATGCACTCCTTGAATCCATTTTCTTTTGGTCTCCCTTTTCTTCTGTTGCCCTCCGCTTCAAAATTTAACACCATCTTAGGTATCCAGTCATCAGACATTCTGTTTATGTGACCAAACCATTTCAGTCTTCTTCAATAACTGTTTGAACGTCCATTACTTCTGTCATTTTAGTATTTCTAATTTTGTCTCTTCTTGAATTTCTAGAAGTTCTCCTCCTCCAAAACTGTATCTCTGTCTCCAATAATGTATGTGCTTGCTCTGTGCTTAATGATCATGTTTCCGCATCATACAATATGACAAAAGGGATTTCCAGCAAACCTAGACTCATTTTTGAGATCTAGGCTCGGCCTGTCACAAGCCAGGATAAATGGGGAGTGAGGAAGGAGCAACATCTCTTTTTTAAAAAACAGGGTTCATTATGGCCTGGATGATAGTACCTTTGAGGGCTCCTTGCCAGAATACGGCAACTGCTGACTTGTAGGGAGATGTTGATTCATCAAAGCCTAGAGGAAGAAAACTTTCAACAAAAAATCATCTGGCCCTCCAGGTTAGGGGTTATAACGATGGGCCAGCTCTCCATTTTGAGGAATAAATGAAATAAGCTAAAAAACCCAACTAATTTAACTATCCTTTAAATATGTCCATATGTAAGAGGGTTAAAGACTACACACACGTTTCAATAGCTATCATAGAAATATTCTGAAGTTAGAAAATAAACGTCTTGCATGTTTAGGCCTAAATAAGAAAATGTGTTAATATTCTTATTTGTGATTGTTGTATTACTAGATTACAATGGGATACAGGATTTAAATAACTACTATTCTACCCCTCTGGCACAAAGTGACAAGAATATAGCCTTCATTAGGTTTATTACATAATATGAGCAAGTACAGGGAATAAGATATTTATAAACATATAAAAAACTTCAGCGTTTGTTGGGAAGAGAGAGATATTCATCTTACAGAGCATCAGAATATATACTCATAGGAATAATATTCCTTGCCAAGTAATTGTGAATGGTTCCAAAGAGAAGTTGTGTGTAGAAATTTCACTATATTATAATACAGAAAAGAGATCTGAACACACAAAGGACACAATTTAATAAAACAACTTCATGCTGAAAAAAAAAATGAAATATTAAAAAAAAAAAAAAAGCATTACTAACTTAAAATTAATGGAATTTATACTGAGGTATTTTTATGCAGCTTTGTGTGCCTATGGGTGAAAAAAAAAACATTCTTATGAAGTGTGCCTATGGGTAAAAAAACTGACAAGGGAAGGTCACAGTAGTTGTTGCGGAGAATAGAACAAAAGTACGTTTTGTTCCTGATTAGAAAGAAAAACTCTGTGTAAAGATTTAGCTGTTATGCTGCAACGGTATTGACGGGAGAGGGAGGAATAGATGTGAGCGGTAGATGTTTCCTCTCTGTTCACAAGCCTCATTTACGAATCTACCTGCAAGCAGCGCAGTGGTGTCGTTACGTAAGGTATGTCTGTGTCTGCTTATCAGATTATCTTTGTTGTGTGAAAGTGTGTTTACAGAGATAGCAACTTTGTTAACCTGGACAATGAGACAGGCAGTAATTGTGAATCTGTTGGTGGAGTACTTTGGTGTTTCACAAAATGTACCTACAGGAGAGGAGCGTGTTATTTATGAACAAATAAAGAAACAGTTGACGGAAGAAGATGAGGTAATAGCTGAGGTTACTACACTTTTAATAGATGAAGAGGCAATAAATAAAGAAAGTTATAGTGCCGTGGCAGTGAGTGATGAAGAAACGTTGCAGTGGCAGATTTCCAGGGAAGCAGCAGTTCATCTTATCAGCTAACACGACCAATAAAAACAAAAACGACATTTCCAGAAGGATATATAGCTGATGCATAAATTATATGGACGAAACAACCAAGAGAAAAATATGGAAATATTGATCCTTCTCATCTGTGTCCACCTGTATTAACAATTGATATGATACCGCGCCTCAAATTTACAACAGTGTTGGCACAGAAAAGAAAAATCAAGAGTAAAACTGTACTACAAAACTTTGAAAACACACTAAAACAACATCATTCGTCGAACCCAAAAATCCTGCAGGATATGATAAATAAAGTGGTACGTGACTATTTTGTGCTAAAGAGACAGGAAAACGCAATAATACATGGCCGCACTTTAAGACTTTGGGCACTGAAAATAAAGAAGAGAATTGACACTCACAATTCATTGCAGTTCAAAGCTTCCAACTCGCGGGTAAAAACATTTAAACGTAATAATAAGATTGTGTGTCGCAAAATAATCCATAAAGATAGCAAGCGGTTGGTTCAAGGGCCTGCTGATATTGCACGTAAAGCGTATCAATTCGTGAGAGAAATCAGGTCTCTCATTGAGGAAAAAGGTCTGTCAGCAGATCAAGTAATTAATGCCGACCAATCAAGATGTGATAGAGTTCCGATCTGGACGCACTCTCGCAGTGAAGGGAAGCAAGCATGCCTTTGGTGCAGTTGAGTCCATAGCGGCAACCACACACTCTTATATGATAATGCCTGGGATTGTGATGGATTGTACACTGCTTCCTCATTTGTATGTCCTTGTATCGGAGCCCACCGGCCGTTTTCCTGTAAATATGATTGTGAATTTGCTGAACATCAAAGCGTTTGCTAGCAAATCGGTCAATATGACGAAGAGGGATTTAAAATACGTCGTAAAACAAGCAATGTAGCCAGATATACATAGAAAAAATAACGTACTTCTTTTGGTTGACTCCTGGACGTCCATACAAAAGTTTCGTGAAATTCATCACAGATACAATTATGGTATCTTCTGATTGTGACAATGACAACATATGGCATAGAGACCACTTCTTACGCCTTCAATCGTTTGTGTATTTCCAGTTTTCGGCAGCGAGATTCACCAACTTAACCAAATTTGCATTCTTTTAGATGCGGCTACACTGAAGACTTTCCTGGTGTATTTCAAACACCCTTGGAGTACTGCTTCCAAGAAGGTTTAAGGAAGAGTGTTTCCATGAGAACTGTGACCAGCCTGCTTTCATCAAATGTGCACACTGCGAGAACTGCATATGCTTGGCTCATGCTGTTATTGCCGATTTACATTTTTGTGCCTCTGAAGTGTTGTCAGGTATGCAAACTCTGTTATACATTTTGTAATGTCATATTATTGACTATTTGTTTCAAATAATATATTTCTTTAATAATAATCATTCATACGTACGTTATTCTCATCGTAACTTTGAAAACTGGTATCTCCTGTTCCAAGAGTCCATAGCAGCTACGGATTGTATGGTGTTTTTTTAACAGGAGACGGCTCAAAGCTACTTGAACTGTCACGTTCCTCACTGGATTCGTTGGCAATTTCAAAGTTTTCAGAAGAACCAGCCTGTGTGAGCTTCTGACTGCAATTATCATAGTCTTCGAAATCTAAAAGTATTTTCACTAACGTCCTCTAACCCAATCCAATATTTTTGTTCTATAATTTCTGCCAGAAAACACGTAAACTAGCAATCCTTCAATTCATGTTCTTCGTGTTTTTCAAATGTTTCCTGAACTGTAGATTCTAACGTAGTTAAGACGTAAAATGGATTTATAATGCCCATTTTACTCTTTTGATTAAATATTTTATGGACTCACAAGACTATTACCTGTAAATGTACACATTTACGTGTAAATATACTGTTATGTCCTAAAAGGTATTAATTTACACCATAAATATGCTAATTAATAAATGATAAAGCAAATGTTCTATTGGTACTTTCAATTTATTGAGTTTTTTATGTTTAAATAGAAACAATTAGTATATACTGTACAAATACTCGACTGCAGGAGTGAAAAAAAAAACATTCAGACTCCGGTGCGCTGCTCTTCAAGTAACCGTACCACTCAGTTGCAATATTTATTTCGTTAGTTTATTTCTCTCTCCCTGTCCCTTTTTTGTTCTTCCCTCGTTCACCACACTATCATTTTCTATTTTTATTTGTTTATTTTATTTTTTTCCGAATGTTTTACTTATTTATTCTGTCTTGTACCGATGCCAAGCCGTTACTTATTTTTTCTTGTTCCTTATTTCGTATTAAATATTATGCATACCATTGAATTTGCAGTGAAATGACTAATATCACGGTCTTCAGTATCCTTCATTCAACATATTCTCCAATTTTTGATACAATCCAACTGGTCCAACATAAGTACTTCCCTTGTTAGTTGTTGACAATGTTTCATACAAAACAAATAATGCCCCAGCATGAAATTCCTAAAAAAATAAATCCAGGCCGGATTATTTAAACATAATACACATTTCGATGAAGATATCACTAAAATACATTTGTGATATTCATCAATGAATCAACGCACAAAACCTACATAATGGACACAATATTAGCACAAAATAATCATGCAGTTTTTAGACTTCCACCTCACAATCCCGATTTAAATACCATTACATTAATTTGGGGAGATGTAATACAGTGGGAATGATAGTAAAACGTCACTTTTAAAATTAAATATGAATCAGCTTTAAGATCTATGGTCAGAGCTTCTAACTAAAGTTCATAAGGTCCCGGGTTTGATTCTCGGCCAGATCATAGGATTTTTTTTTCTTAAAGGAAATTATCCTATGGTCGCCCAGGGTCTGGATTTAGGTTAAGTCCAGGTTTAAGGACTCTTGTGGTGCTTCATTATATTTCGTCACAAATCATATGTTCGGGGTAACGTAACTCCGCCTTCCAGGTGTCATTACTTAAGAAGTGGATTACAATTTCGTCATGGCAGGAGAGAATACCAGAAATATCACGAAGACAACCTGGGTGGCATTGGCAAAAAAATTATGTTGAAGGGCTGCGTCGATAAACATTTGAACAAATTGGTAAAAAGGAAATGGGAAAACATATTTAAGAAAAACAGCGAACTCGAGTACTGCGAGAGAGATGAAATCTTATAAGATTATAATTGAACAATGGAATGGAAAGTAGTGGTCATGAAATGTACTAAATGGAATATGAATATGACATGTTGATTGTTAAAATGAAGTAGGCCTACTTTAAATATTTAAATTAAATGTGACATTTAGTGCTTATTTAATAAACTTTAATAAACCGCCATCGATGTAAAAATACAGTATATATATAGTGAATGTACCTCGTTGATGGATAAATGTGGGTACATTATTTAAGAATTATTCTCAGATTTTTAAATGTTTACTAGTGAGCGTACCTTCGCTAGGAACGTATTACAATAATTATGTGTGGTTTTACTTGCTACAAGCCGGGTATTCATCTGGTGAATGCAAGACTCGCATCTATGCTCCCGTTACAAATTCCATTCCTCAGGAACAAACAGCTGACTGAGGTCGCATGAATATTTACACGAGCTCCGCGGAGTAATACATTCGCAAGTTAAATGTCAAAGTGTCTTTCTTAGAGTGGACATATAATAGGACGTTGAGCTCGGTAAATTTTGTTTAGAGGTCTTTTTATTCAGGCTGAAGGATCTTTTACGAGCCTGAAAATCTACAGACTCGGAATCCACGGCTTAAAGTCCATCCCGGAGGACTTGCTCCTTGGACTTTTCCGTCCTAAAGAAATCCATCGACCTCGGCCGGATTTGAAACCGCGACCTTCGGAATCCGAGATGAGGAGCATAACCACTAGTCCATCGTGGCAAACGAGACCGCCTTAAACGAGTTGATTAAGCCATGGTGCCTTGGTGCGGAACAATGGGTCTTGCGCTAATTCGATTAACCCATTGGGGAAGAAATTTTCGCATGGAATTTCAGCCAGTATGGGATCGATGCCCACCCAGCATCGTGAAGAATCTGTATAGCTGAAATTACTGGCGGCTCCAGGTTCAGAAAACTAGCTATAACGACTGGTGGTACCGACATGTTGATCACATGTCACCCCAAATCTGGATAGATGATCGCTCACCTCTCTGATTAACACATGTGGATGTGAAGCCAGCAGCCGGATGATAAATCAAGGGCTTTCTAGGCCTGTCACGTCATGTAGAATCGGCAGGAAAACCAACTGGTTTGGTTATTAATATGGAAAATATTAAATATATGAGGATGGAAGTGTGGCTCAGTAGTGTTCATAATACAAAATTAAATTAGGAAATTATACTTTTGAGAGAGTTAATAATTATATATATTATCTATACCCAAGTGGGGTAAGGGCACTCCTCTGTAGGAGCTGCTTGAATGAGATAATTCCGTTACGCTAATTTCCCCACAAATGTCAGCGAGTGACAAGTGATTAACCCACCGCCTTAAAGAGAAACCCAGTACCAACTAAGGTACTGCTTGGAAAGGTCGATTAAATTTCGGTCAAAAGCCTTAATTTAGGCTTGAGGTTCATTTACGAAAATCTTCAGAGCAGGGACCTAAGGCTTAAAAGTCCTTCCCGGAATACTTGTTCATTGTATCTTTCAATCTTAAATATCCAGTGATCCGGCCAGGTTTGAACCCCGACCCTCGGGGCCAGATGCAAAGGATCATACCCCTAGGCGCCGAAGGTGATAAACTTACATATTAGGGAGTCCACATTAATAATAAGAGAGCAATAATCAAATAAATAAGGGATGAATAAAATAAGAGATAAATAAGGGAGTAACAAAGGAAGGAAGAAAGACAATGATAATAATAATAATGCTAATAATAATAATAATAATAATAATAATAATAATAATAATAATAATAATAATAATGGTATAAAGAGTTTGTTCTGCAAATTTAAAGTTACTAAATCAAGAATAATAACGAAAACAACAGAGCTTAAATTGTACAAAACCTTAATTAGGCTATGTTATGCATCAACCGACTAAGCGTCATTAAAATTGATGCGAACTGTTGCACTAGCTTATGAAGTAAGTGTACGCACACTTTTAGCACCAAATATTTTAATACAATCTTATTATAATTATTAAAAGAAAAATTAAACGCCATCAGTCTTATCAGAGATTCTATGTGTTGCAAAAAACGGTTATGAAACCAGATCTTTACAAATGCTAATCTAAGTTTTGCATCATGTAGCTAAGCGCCAAATGTTTCCGCTCTTAGATTGTTGCGTAACTGTCAAACAAGGAAAATACCTTGCAAAATATCCAATATTGTTAGTTTGGCGCTACAATAAATAGTGAAGATTGACTTAAAAGTTTAAAAGCATTTTCTCGAAACTTACATAACGACACATAGCCGGTTGATGGAAAACGCCCCCCAATTTGTCTTTTAGCGTACTAGCTGAATCCTGGATAGTAACGATACAAATTCACTTATAATGGTGAGGCGTTTTAAATCCATGAGGCCTAGCTGTTTGGACCTTATAGAAAGGATGCAATTTTATAGAATACAAAGATACCTGCTAAAAGGAGTTCAGTTCAATAACACAAATTTGAGTAAATTATATATCACTGCAACCGCTATTATAATTAAACGTAGTGTAAAAAAAAATCACATCTCTTCGTCAAGCAGTTTTTTAATTGCTTTTTAAAAAGCGACTTCCGATCACGGGCCGAACGTTACTGAAGATTTCCGAGCATCTCCGTCACGTCACGATTCACAAAAAAGCAATAATATCTATAAATGAGATACATTATTGGTGTGTTTTTTGGGTATTTATTTTGAAGTGTATATTTAATTAATGCAAGGAATTGTTCTATAAGGAAGATTGTAGCTATTTTTCGAAAATACAGCAAAACTTGCTCAAAGTGGAATCGCATGGGACCAATTTTTTTTCCCACATTGGACAAAATTCCGCATTATAAAAAAACTAAAACGAATTAATAACCTTGGCCATGAACCAACGGGATCGATAGTGCCAGTGAGTTAGAATTAGTTAGATTATAGAACACCGTATATGTCTCTTTATGTACCTTGGATTAATTGTAATTCCGCTGCCCTTGAAAAGTTAAGTATAGTATGTATGAGCGACTTCGACGGTAACGCGCGAAAAAACAGTCCCATTTTCGTCAGCGTTAAAAATGTCTCTTAGGCGCCTATCCTGAATTTCAAGTATGCAGTTTCAGTTTTCGCTCACTAACTACACTTTTGTCCACATTCTTTGATTCGCCGCAAATTTGATTCCACACTACATTGTGTCGTCTTTCAAAACTGTCCAGCTATCCTGAAGATTCCTTGGAATCGTTATTCCCTTAGGGATTTAACAAGAGCTACAGGTTGACTTTGGAGCATCGGTCCAGAAATGTTTGGAAATTTATCTTCAATCACTTTTTATTTTTTCGCTTAATGAGAATACGTTTCAGCCGTCTTTGTTCCGTAAATTCAGAACGCTACCCGTGAAAGATAGGTCTCAGAACTTAACTAATTTAAGATTTTCAGCGCAACTGTTATTTGCAAGACAGGTATCTTGTGTTTTGCATAACGGGTGTGCAAGAGGCCGAATCTATACAGGTAGAATCTATTTATTCGCGGGGGATATGTTCCGCGAATATAGAATGGTAATTTGTATAGGTATACAGGAGATACGTTCCAAGGTTACAGAACAAAATAAAATTTATCAAAATAAAATTAATTAATGAGATTGTAAACAAATTATATTAATTATTACTGTCAAGTTTAGGCAAAGACTTGAAGGACTTGGAATTTTTTTTCTGTTTTGCTGCTTTTAAAAGGCCTTTCAATTAAGATTGATATTCACCTATAAATTCTGCGATATAATTCCTTATTTTGTCTTCGGATTTCTTGATTCATTAACATTGAAACAGCGTGATATAGACGCAAACGAACCGCCAACGCGTATAAACGGTCAAGCATTTTTGTTTTTACATTAAGCGGCAACACTATTTTTTTCTCTCTTCCGTACTAATTATTTTTCTTTCCCTTTACTCGACATTATATACTGGTAACAAAACACAAGAGACACGTGTTATTCAATCAAAATCATTGCAACAAACAAGTTGAAACAATAATATACCGATCGTGGCGATGGAGGCATTTATCAAAGTACATATCGGCATGTGAAATTCGACAACAGCTTTTAACAATGAACTTTAGGGTCAGTGACAATTAGGTTTGTTTTGTTTTATTATTTATTTGTCCATTTGGTTTGAATCACTATTTGTAAAAGCCGTCTCGGCACCTGCCTTCAGTATAAAAAGAAACTGCTGATGGCTAATAAATATATATACTTATCCGCTTTATAAAATTATTCATAATTGTGTAGAAATATCCTTCCGTTTCCGCGTTAGACAGATTCCGTTTTATGCAAAATAAATACATGTAAAATTACTATTATTTCGCCGGGACGAATACATTTCTTCACGTTGGACAGATTTCCGCATTGTTCACGTTCCGGATTAAACAGGTTTTACTGCATTAGCGCATTGCAGTTAAATATAAACATGTATGGCAAATACATTGGTCTGAGCGTTTCTTTGAAAGAGCTTAATGTCGTGTCTTGATACATTATTTTTCTATTTTGTATTTTTATGCTGCCCTCAAATATTTAGAACCAACTATGTCAGATGGAGGGTTTATGCAGACATTTAGTTTTTACAGATATTTATTTGAAGCACTGCTTAAGAACATACGTCACCGTAGAATTCCGAAACAATCAAATTCATTCTCCTTTAGTATGAATTATTGTCAAAAGCACAATAGGAAACAAGTCATTTTGGAGCTTCAAATGTAGCCTATTCTTTCGAAATATATATATATATATATTACTTTTCAAAACATATTCGATTTTTTAAAATTTAATTTGAGTTCATGCTTGGACGCACGTAGTTCGGTATTGTGTGGAGTGCTGTGAGGGGCATTTCAATTCTGTATGTGTTTGCTGCTTGTATGCGCCTACTGTAAAGTGGCTAATAGTATTACAGTTCGAGAAATTGAAGATTTATTAGAAATAAGCAGTGACGTTTCTGATATTGGTATAACAAATATGAATCCTATAATGATGTCTATACCCAATTTCACCATAACAAAGATGAATGTGCACTACTGTCCTAGCTGCTGAAGATTTTGAGTGACGATAATAATAAACACAGATATGCTGAATCCAGTGATAGTAGCCTTGACATTAAACATTTCATGTTATCATTAACTCCAGGCACCTAAACATGCACACTCTCCAAATTCCTCTCCTATTTCAGTACATGTTTCATTACAGTTTGTGTTTTTATTGACTATTTAACTCATGCCCCAAATGGGAGTCAATGACCAATCACGTTTCAATGATTTCTGTTTTACAACCAATCAGAGTCGTGTTTCACCAAATATTTATCAGTGTTATAATTACCATATTAAAGAAAGCTCCTCCTTACAATATTGCGTTCCTTTGGCAATAAATAGTATGATCTGGTTGCAGTGATAAACAAAAGAAGCAGTAGAAGCGTACCTATCGTTCCTCATTTGTTTTCAAACATCGCCGTTTACATTAAATATATAAATATTTTAAAATAACTATAGTTAAATAATGATTTGTGAGTAAACAGCTTAATTTTATTCGTTAAATAGTCCTAACAAATGCCACTCTTGATTTCCAAATTCTCTAGATAAATTCACTCCTCACTTCGTGAGTCGTGAATTTATCGATAATTTGGAAATCACTCGTGGCATTACTTATGATAATACTGAGGATATAAGGGATATCAGTCATGCACCTACTGTCCATCATGTGGCGAGTACATAAATGTTTCATTCAAGGATTTTCAAAAAATTCGCATAGTGTGAAAAAAAAAAAAAAAACTCACAAACAGATATAGATAAAAGTGTAATATTTGCTCAAATATACTCCTACAAGTTCTCTATGTTTCTTTCTAATTCGGAACAAATATTTATGACAAATTAGTTAAAAAAATATTTTTGGTTTCAAAATGTTCTTCTCTTACTCCATTTTTCTCAAATATGAATCTACCAGCATAGTTACAAATATATTTTAATTCTGTGAATATTAGCCTATGTAATTTCTAATGTACTTTCGTACTTAAAATGTGGGTGCTAGGATTTTTTTCTCTGGGTTAGCAAATTCATTAAAACTGGCATGACATTTCACTATAATTTTTGTTTCATACCATGGCACTAAAAGGGACCCTAAATAAATCAATAATAAGAAGAAGTGTGAAACAGTAGATCAGTGCAACCAAAGTTAACAATGAATAAAATTAATAATTTCATCAAACATGAACAAAGTGGTATAAAATTGCGATAATTGACTGTACCATTTCTATGAAAAATACATAATAATTTAGAAATTACGTGATTATATAACTGTGAAAGATATTGTATAAAATTCAAAATAATGATCCAACTAGAGATGGAATAATTCATTCGTAAACATGATATCAGTGTATGGTTGATGGGACTATTGTACATGACGTCAGAGGGAAGGAAGGTTAGAATAGTTTTCTATACCGTCTGGTTACAACAACAGTTTAGAAAAGCGATGTAAAACACGAGCTCCGTGAGACGGTGCGCTCCGATATGCACCAGGAGCGCTCCGCCACCTGGTGACTTGGTTCAGTTTCACTCGTCAAACGCAATAATGAGCATGCTACGTTCAGCAAGGAGACTGCGAAAATCAAGCCTTCGTATTTTTTTTTTTTTGGCACAGAATATCTCTCCCAATTTTGAAACGGTTAAATTAGCTAATTCGATGAAAAAACAAGACAAATACATAAAAATCGCCTTTAAAACTAAAAACAAACTCAACAACATCGTATCAAACAAAACTGAACTAACAAATAAATACGAAAACAAAGACGTTTATAAACTAAAGTACAACATTGCGATAAATTTTACATCGGTAGAACAACAAGAAATATTATCACAAGATATACTCAACAATAAAAAATATTTATTATTATTATTATTATTAGTCGGCTGCGGTGGACTAGTCGACTCCTTGCCTCTGGTCCCGAGGGTCGCGGGTTCAAACCCGGCCGGGGTCGATAGACTTTTTAGGACGAAAAAATCCAACGAGCGAGTCCTCCGGGGGGACTTTAAGCCGTGGGTCCCGAGTATGAAGATTTTCAGGCTCGTAAAAGATCCTTAAGCCTGAATGAAAAGGCCTCTAACCAAAATTTACCGAATTTTCCCGTCCTAGTACTACCTTGATTTCCTATATGTCAGTATGAGGCGGAACGCTGACCACGGACCACTCAAATGACATCTATACTAAAACAAGTGTAACTAAATTAATATGGTTCAAATTCTTCCCTGTAGGGGAAGAGCGCCTAAATCTCTGTTAAGGGAATCATGGGCTTACAAGATGCAAGATTATTATTGAATGTCCAAATATTTTGAAATCCTATTTCGCCAAAAAGGCATGTTAGGGTTGTAGCTTATTATATTATAAAACGCACGGTAGGAGAAATGTTCGACGCGCACGCAGCAAATGATCTGAACAATTTTAACAATTCTAACTTTCATGAAACCGGAATGAGCTAACAGGCTTAATCCCTGGATGATGATTATAATGTACATTGTAAAATATGAATATTATCTTACGGTTTTTAATGAGTGTTTTGAATTACATAAATCGTCTATAAGTGTCTTAGAAAATACTACATATTGTTATGAATGTGTGTCATTAATTTCATAAAATGTTTACAATAATTTTGGTTCTTAAAAATCACTTCACACATTGAGGCAGAAGCCTCATCATCATTTACAAGTAAGTTTAATCAGAATCGTTGTCTTTCGAATATAGACAGGCACAGGGGTTTTGTGTAATTTTTATGTTATATATTATTTTTTTATATTAACATAACATAAAAAATATTAACAACGAAGAAAAATCAAGTTTTGCCAAACATATACTAGAAACAGGTCATCAGTTCGACAAAATCGATAATACTATGTCAAATTTACACAGAAAGAATAACATCCTGGAAGACACAGACATTTTAAAACAAGCTGAGAATAATAATAATAATAATAATAATAATAATAATAATAATAATAATAATACTTTATTTATTCTGGCAGAGTTAAGGCCATAAGGCCCTCTCTTCCACTCAACCAGTACAAATACAAATAAATATTCGACAAATATAGATATACACTATACTAATTATAAACACTTAAAGATACAATAAATGTAACAATGTAAATGTCATGTACAAACAACATTTTATAGGGTAATAACAATAATGATACGATAATAATAATAATAATAATAATAATAATAATAATAATATAAATATGATACATTATACGGGAAAACACCAATTAATATGTATATCTTACACTGGATAATAATGAAGTCGAGTTTAGAGCAAATATATATTTAGATTTCTTTTAAAAGATGCCAATGTCCGGCAGCCCCTTATTTCTTGTGGTAGGGAATTCCAGTTGCGAGAAGTGGAGATGGTATATGACATGGAGTGATGTGATGTCCTATGTTGCGGTATATTAAGTAAGAGACTATGTTGTGATCTTGTGTTTAAGTTATGGTTTGAGGATAGATACTGGAAACGAATAAAGACTTGCTCAACAAGAACACGCCCGCAGACCTGAACCCGTTGTACAACTTATACAACAACATTAGTATTGTAGTCTCACTATTATGGTTGTCCAGCGGCTCGCTTTGTTTCCCCGCAGGTATTATATATAATTAAATACAAAGATGCATGTGTTACCGCCACTATAAGAATTCCGCATGTTAATCATTGTCAAGCATTATCGCGCCACCCGCTTTTATATAAACGGACAACCATCATAGTGAGGCGATAATAGCCATTGAAATGCAGAAGATGAAACATTGTTTTGAAAGGCCATCATATTTTTAACTACTTGACGAAGTTATCAAACAGAACTTTATTTTAGATGAGGACTGGTTTCTCAGGTACTAATTTTATACTATTAATATTAAATTAATAAATGGGAGTAATAGACGAATAAATATTATTGTATTTAGACCACCTTTTAAAATTGGTATATTAGATCCCACAGTCCGTTTTGAGATTCAGAGTAGCCAACCTGAGGAAGTTGACTCTGAAAAGAATGTCATATATGAGCCAACAGTTGACTATTACAAAGATAAAAGCCAATTAGATCCTGTCACAGGATTGATGTTCGGGGCAAGAGGTACTATACCAAGATTCTTAGCTAGATTTTGGAATTTCTTAGATTTGGACAGTGTGTCTTTCTAAAATTGCCATCGCTGCCATTAAAGGATCAATTTCAATTTTTAAAAACCATGTTTACAAAATTTCTACTTTATAGAATATACTTCAATTACAATTTGAAATTTTTTAATATATTTTATCAATTTCGAAAATTAATTGTCTGTATCACTTTGTCCTTGCGGCAATCCTCTAATGAGGAAAGTTTAATATAAAAAGATATAATAAAATTTTAAAAAAGTCAAGTGTCAAGTAAGAATGCCTGGGAAGTAGCACCCTGTAAAGAGGTGATTTATTTTCCTATAGTAGGAACAATAAATATACCCACTAATTTTTTTCCTGTACCAAGAAATATTAAATCATGTGTTTTTAGGCAAATATTAAATATTGCAGATTAAAATCTTTTGAGGTATTATTTAATGCTGTAATCCAATTAATACTATTCATTAATAAATGCTTTACTCCTGTTTGTGCGTTGTTTTATATTTCGATACCTCCTGTTACAAACATTCATGACAATGGTAGTCTTTCGTAAAGGTCCCACCGGAGTAATAGGAAGTAGAATGCATGCTCCGCACGGAACTTGGAGCTCTGAACTATGACATGCCTGTTTTGGAATAACCATTTTATGTTATATTTCGCTTCAAATGTCCCGAACAGTTCGTGCGCAACTTTTATATTCCACTGAAGTATACTTTGTCTCCAAGTCTGAATCCTGCTTTTGTTTACATCTGACCGCTGTTCAATGTTCAGAGTCACGTCTACTCTATGGTTGAAGATTAGTAAACCTTGCGTCATTGAAAGGAGAGGTTTCATCTGTAATCATAACCAAACTATGTACTTACATTGAAATGGTCTTCACAAACTAACTTGCGATGTGTGTGAAATGTCATGGAGATTTCGGCTGGCAGCTTTAAGCCAAACAGCTTTTGTACTGCCGTTTTCACCTCTTAGCAGACATTACGCTAGTAATGTAAAGTAAAACTTCTTGAACAACCTATTCACTAATACATTATCACCCAACACGTACACACGCATAAGTATCGTTATTTGAAACACAAAACCTGAATCAACACTGTGTGCAAACATTAGGACGTGTGAATCGTAACGTCATAGGATCGTCTTCTATAATCTAAATGGCGGCGGCTGTTGATTTGAAAACCTAAATGTTAAATTCTGTTTTATTGTAACTACTTGTTGGAGAAACTTAAGATTTACGCAAAAATTACATATAAGCGTACAATACGGTGTCTGGGGTTTGCCTGCCTGTGATTGCAGGAGTCCTACCTATCGATCTGTATATCGCTCAAAGAATACAAAACTTTAAAGTCAGAAGAGACCAGACGATACTAGTCGGCGACACTGTTATCACGCCAGACTTATACCAGACACCAGATGAACGAGACACCAATCAGACGGATTATCCAGGAAAGTATTTCCGAGGAATGGCAAGAACGATGGGAAGCGGCAGAACATGGACGCATAACATATGAATTTCTGCCTAACATCAAGGAAAGGCTAAAGAAGAAACTTGGATCCAACCAAGTCAACCATATCACGCAACTCCTGAGCGGCCACGGCTCTTTCAAAGTCAAACTCCATGAAAGAGGCCTCTCAAGAACGCCTCATTGCGATTGCTTCGGAACAGAGCTGGACACAGTACAACATGTCCTGTACGAATGCATCAAATATGAGGCCAGACGAAGGGACTTACATGAGGCTGCACTAAATGGTGATATGAACTGGCCGCCTCCTCTACGGTTTTGGATAGAAAAACAGCCATATCAAGCAGTGAGAAAGTTCGTCGGATGGGTCCTTACTCAACGCCAAGAGGAGGACATCCGCAGACATAGAAGAAAGGATTATATGTAATCTAGCAATAAGTTAGTTGTAAGTTAGTAAATTATGTATTAGTTTTAACACAAGACCATGTAAATATTACTAGATTAGGTGGTAGATTTAAGACTTAGGTTAAGGATTAATATGTAAAAATAACTGTATATAAGTAGTATTAAGAACAAACACTCGAAACTTGTATCCTGAAAATGAACATATTAAAAACAGCAGAGAGTAATTAGGGACAAGAGCAGACCTGGGGATATGGGCATTAAGCCCGAGGAAACCCAGGGGGATGGTGGTGGGGCTCTTAATAATAATAATAATAATAATATATATATATATATATTTGCGGACTATCAGGAAATATACACTCCTATTTTTCGTACGGAGTCCAATAAAGTGGTAATAGGAGTCAGAAGGACGGCAAGAGCAATTAAAATACGGTTAGAGGATGTAGAAATGGATCTGAAGAGGATGAGTTGTTCAGAGAGTTGGCTGATTTTTTTTATTTGGAATTCATGGTCTCCTGCTGACTCATTATTGTGTTAGGTGCATACATTTTCACCGATTCAAAGTAATGATTATAGTTGATTAATTTTCAATTTTCCTTTGTAATATATCAGAAGCCATTTCATCACGATCCGAAGCTGTATTGTGGAACGAACTTGATAGTTTAACGAGTGATCGCAATCTTGATGTTAGATTATGAAACATGTCAAACATCAACAATGCATTACATCGAAATAAATCAACGGAGATCATAGGCCCCTTATACCATAACACTCACACAACGTCACTGAACAATCTGATAGTTTGGCGGTTTAATTCTGCAACATTCTTTATACGTGCCAGTTCAATTTACTTTCCAGTGGTTTATGTCAAATCTCCTCCTGTTTGTGAAGCAAAAAGTAATAAATCTACCTGCCCGTCGATCGTGTATCCAGAAGCTGTTTCAAAAGCCTCTTTACGGAGTCCGAAAATGATAGAGGAGGTATGAAGGATCTATTGTGCATAAAAAAAACTTATTGATATACCGTTCTCCAGCAGTAGATATATCCGTCAATCGAAAATCTAATTCTAGTGACTAAGGATAATTAATTTTAGGCGATTTCAACGTGTTCACACAAGCTGTTTAAACTATTTGCCATTGACGATAATGCAGAGAGTACAAATATAAATAAGTAATTGTCTGTTTCGTCCAAATGTTCCAAGTGTTCTACAGACGACCACTGCAGCTGCAGCAACACAACCATCCAGATTTTGCGTAATATGAACAGGGGTTTCGTACAGAAGACGTTTAATCTCTTATGAAGAAAAGAAAGAACTAGTGGCAGGAGTGCGAACCCAAGAAACAGGTCCACACCAGCCCTTCGAAAGTTTCTGGAACGTTTCAACGAGCAAGCTCCGCTACATTGATATCAACATTTGTATTATGACTATAGTGTTCACATTTCCTCCTATATTATGTGTAGAGAATTTTCTATGATATGTGCTAAGGCACGCTTATAATAAAATACATGAATTCCACTACGGAATGTGTTAGATAAATTATAAGATCCAGCCTGTTGGTTGTGCTCAACTCTATTGAGTCCAAATCCATCTTACCTCTGGACTAGGGCCGTTTAAAGGAAAAGCTGGCATAAAGTCAAAATATGTAATTGTGGAATTCTTTGCAAAAATGTAACTTGTTCAATAAGTTAAAAACCATCTGCAACATATATCGATAAGAAAATTAAGAAAGAATTACGTACTTTACTCTCTGTAGAGGTCTGAATTTGCACATTGCACTCAAGTGATTCACTAGGTAATCGACAAATGAAGAGAGCATAAATAATTGTAATTGACATAGAGACTGTACCTTAAGGTATGCAGATTAATATTACACTAGTTTTAAGTCATGTATTTAAGAAAAATCTTCCAAATTATAAATAAAAGGGCATGTTTCATTAGGACTAAAATCTATAGTCCACAGTTATATTCTTATAATTTTACTTAGCTTATCTGTTTCTCGTACTCAAATTAATCATATCCTGAAAATATCAATAAAAGTTTGCGGAATAATGCTGTATAATACTCTTCTTTAGGCCCTAACGCGACCAATTATTTTCTCATACTTAGGTAACAGCATTAATTTATTTAATTTTCTCTTCAGGATCTGGCTGTGATATTTTCTTAACAAGGCGTTAAAAAAAGAAAAATTGTGCGTCTTGAAAGAATTTGTGAAAAAACGAACTAATTCCCATAAAATCTAAATGTGGATTCATATAGGAGACTAACTTATTTTATCTCTGATTTCAAAAAGAAGTGACAGGTGCCAGCAGATAAGAGAAAATATTTCTTCAAAATAGTAGAAAATGACTGAAAAATCTATCCCAAACTACTCGGGTTACGAAAGGAAGAAAACTGGTATACCGCAAAAACTGTTCCATGACATTACTAATAGGCCTATATGGAAACGTCAGAAAACTGAAAATATGCGGATCTGACATTGTCCTGAAGAGCCTCCATATGCTGCTTAAAATAGTCTTCGTTCAATTTGTCATTTACATGCTTCAAAACTCCTTAAATATAATACAATGACTTAACCAACAAAATACAGGATTAGGCCTACATACAAGTACTTAAATTATCGCAGCACCCGAGAACTACAAGCATATGCAGCTCTACCTGTCTTTGTTTATGGTAATCTTACAAGAGAATAACAAGACTAGAAAAAAAATCGGTACCTCGATGTCCTTCTTATTAAAAAATAAGTTAGTCAAAATAAAGTGCTATCCAGGGGAAAAATACTGAAATAAAATTACAAGCTCTGTTAAATCACACAACTTCACAAATTGCGCAAGCACAAAAAGACATTTTAACGAATCAACGGCTAGAAAAAGCGAGAAAATTGTGTTCGATTAGTTAAATGGTTAGTTTTATGGATCCAATAAATCAGAGTATAAACAGAGGTTTGCCACAAACGCCGAAGTAACTGATGACAAATATAAGTTATTAATTTCATCTCTAATGACCTTGCGACTTACTGTTACTGTAGAAAATTCTGGTATAAGGAAACATTTTTAGAATAGGAGGTATTCATTCGCCATATTCTGTAGGCTGATCAGATTTAAATTTGCACATGAGACTGCTCATCTTTCCAAATCTGAAAGAACTCATAGAAAATCAAATTATGGACTTACAGCTGACCAAAATACACGATTGATGACATAGTTATTGAGTAATTCACAATCTTCTACGCATAATGTTGGACGGGAAAGTGAGCAATGCTCTGATTGAAATCGCTTGTGTAGAACGTTATATCTGTGGAATTTCTTCCAAGAACTTGAAAAATATTGGAAAAGTATTAAATGTTGAAGTAAGTATTAAAATAGAACGGGTTTGTCATGAATGGTTTTTAGAATGCATTTTAAACCTTTCATATAAGCTACCTGTAAAAAAGTTGCAAGCGCGGGAACAGAAAAAATAAACGATTAGTTGCAGAGTCAAAGAGTTAATAAATGAAGTGGATTTAATAATTGACAAACAAGCGCGGAAGCACTAATGACGGCAACATCGACAAGCGTTTCTTTTCTCATCCAGAAAAAATCACCAATCATAACAGGAATTAGTGTTGTGATTGGAAACACCATCTTGAAAGAATGAGTTCAAATCGGATCCCCAAAGCTGTTTATAATTATATACCAAGAGGACGAAGATCACTGGGCCGTCCTATGAAACGCTGGAGGGAAAATTTTCTATAGGATCGTAACAGGCCTTGGCCTAATACTTGGAAGGAAGAAGAAGAAGATAATACATATATTTAAAGTTATACTGCAAACATTATCAAGTGGACACATAGCAACCGATAAATTTAGATCATATGCATTGGATACTGCTAAATTATTTATCGAGGTATACCCATTGGTAGTCAATGCCATCAACAGTTCCTTATTCTCGGCCCTGAAGTAATTTCCAGTGTTTTTCTACTTGTTGGACAATTAGGTGAAGAAGCAAAGAATCAGCAGTAAAAGTTTTGAGATATAGAGAAAGTTTATCATAAGTAATGCCACGAGTGATTTCCAATTTATCCAGAGAATTTGGAAATCAAGAGTGGCATTTGTTAGGACTATTTATCGAATAAAATTAAGCTGTTTACTCACAAATCATTGTTTAACTATAGTTATTTTAAAATATTTATATATTTAATGTAAACGGCTATGTTTGAAAACAAATCAGAAATGTGAGGTTATGTCCATTCACTGATGCTTGATCATATTATTTATTGCCAAATAAGATCGCAATATTGTAAGAGTGCACACAAGTGGAGAAATAATGAAACATCAAACTACACGGTGATTACAAATGATTGGAGCGATTTCATGATTTTATTGTAGCGATCTTATTTGACATATCTTCACAGAACTTTAAAGTTATGTATAAAAACTCATAAGGTTTTTTTTTGTTTTCTCTCGCAGCCGTGTTTCAGCTTTAAACCGAGAGAGCGCAGCAGTTATCAAAGATGGCGACAGGCGAGGAGAAAGCATATGCTGTGCTTGAATTTCATTCAACTCAATCTGTGATAACTGTGCAACGACACTTCAGAACGAAGTTCGAGAAAGATGCACCGAGTGCCAACTCCATTCGGCGATGGTATGCGCAATTTAAAAGCTACAGGATGCCTCTGTAAAAGGAAATCAACGGGTCGTCCTTCAGTGAGTGAAGAAAAGGTTGAGAGTGTGCGGATGAGTTTCACACGTAGCCCACAGAAATCAACACGAAAAGCGAGCAGAGAGCTGAACATTCCACAACCGACCGTTTGGAAGATCTTGCGGAAAAGATTGAAGCATAAACCTTACCACTTGCAATTTCTACAAGCCCTTACGCCCATTGACAAAGTGAGTCGGTTTGAATTTTGTACACAAATGCAGCAGTTTATGGATGAGGATGGTTTTTGTGAGAAACTTGTCTTCAGTGACGAAGCAACATTCTTTGTGAATGGCAAAGTGAACAAACACAATGTGCGAATCTGGGGCACAGAAAATCCCCGCGTTATTGTGCAGCACATTCGCGACTCCCCAAAAGTTAGTGTGTTCTGTGCGGTTTCTCAGTTCAAAGTTTATGGCCCTTTTTTCTTCTGCGAGCAGAACGTTACAGGACACGTGTACCTGGACATGCTGGAAAATTGGCTCATGCCGCAGCTGACGACCGACAGTGAGACCTTCATCTACCAGCAGGATGGTGCTCCACCACACTTCCATCACGATGTTCGTGAATTTTTAAACATGAGATTGCCAAACCGATGGATCGGTCGCAGTGGAGAGAATGATCAGAAATTGTTGTCATGGCCTCCACGCTCCCCCGATTTGACGCCGTGCGATTTTTTTTGTTTGGGGGTATGTGAAAGATTCAGTGTTTGTGCCTCCTTTACGAGTAGACTTACCAGAACTGCGAGCTCGCATAATCAATGCCTTTGAACAAATTAATAGGGACATGTTACGTCGAGTATGGGACGAACTTGATTACAGACTTGATATCTGCAGAATCACCAAGGGGGAGCATATGGAGCACCTGTAACATCTCAAAAAAAACCTGGGAAGTTGCTCTATGTATCTGTAAAAGTTCGTGAAAATATGTCGAATACTACAGCTACCATAAAATCATGAAATCGCTCCAATCATTTGTAATCACCCTGTATATATCATAATCAACATTACGGGTTATTCATTTATTTTTTTAGTAAACAACTCAGTAAAATCAAGGAATCTTTTCATTATTTGCTACATTCAATGTATTTGTTGGAGAAAAATAATGCTTTGACCTGTTCAGAACATTAAAAAGGAGGAGCTTTCTTTATCACAAAAAGCAGGAGCTGATAAAGAGAAATCGTAAAGAGCGAGGTGAAACACGACTGTCATTGGTTGTAAAACAACATTCATTGAAACGTGATTGGTTATTGACTAGCATTTGTGGCATGAGTTAAATAGTCATAAGTAATGCCACGAGTGATTTCCAAATTATCGATAAATTCAGGACTCACGAAGTGAGGGGTGAATTTATCTAGAGAATTTGGAAATCAAGAGTGGTATTTGTTAGGACTACTTAACGAATAAAATTAAGCTGTTTACTCACAAATCATTATTTAACTATAGTTATTTTAAAATATTTATATATTTAATGTAAACGGCGATTTTGAAAACAAGTGAAAAACGATTGGTACGCTTCGTTTCCTTCCTTTGTTCATCACTACAACCAGATCATAATATTATTTATTGCCAAATGATCTAAATATTGTAAGAATGCACCCTAGTGGATAAATTTATAACCAACGTTATAGATATTAATTCATTTGATGTCCTATGATGCAAATATGTCAATAATATTTTTCCACAACGTCATTTCCTGGAAAATAATTCGTTTAAGAAAGTGCAAACAGTGGTTTCTTTTTTTTTTTGTGGTATAACCAATTGTTACAAATGTTTTTATATTATCTATCGCATGCGCTTTGTGCTGACATTCATGCACTATATATACAATCTGGTAGCTGTATTTCTTAGAGGGTCAGTCACTGCAAAATAATGCTATGACCTATTCAGAATGTTAAAAAGGAGGTGCTGTCTTTATTATGATAAACTCTAGTTGGTAAATTTTAGGCGAAACACGACTGTCATTGGTTATAAATAAAAAATCATTGAAATGTAATTGGTCATTGACTCCCATTTGGGACATGAGTTAAATAGTCAAGAAAAATTCCCAGAGAGAAGACTAACGAAGATATGTTTCATAGGCTTTTGATTATATCTGACCCATATATTTCAAGGATACAAGAATTACAAACTACTTGATAAAAATATTTTGATAAAGAAGTGTTGGATATGTTACTAGCACCAAACATTAATTACGGCTGTGAAAACGAGTAAAGTAGTGATAATTCGTAATTCTAACTGAGAACTTCAATTTGTAGTAAGTAAAGTAAGTAAAGTAGTCCCACTACAAGCCTCGGGAGGCCCTTGGGGTAGCAGGAGGTTAAGGCTCCCACTTTTTCTAGACAATCGGCACTAGATGTCAGCCAGGTTGCCAGCCCTGCGTGACGGCCGCCTTTACCCCCAGAACAAGCGTCTGGTACTCATTTCCGTTAGAGGCTGAGTTGACCCCAGGGCCATAGTGCCGCCAGAAGGTTTTGGTCAGTTTAAAAATCCTGACACCACCGGGACCTTCAATTTGTAGTACTAATTTGAAATGCACGATAAAATAAGTTATTATTATGTGTTTACACCAATTAGGTTAATCAAATTCCATCAAAACAATTTTTAACAACTTTCCACTCTTTTGTTTGCAATCAACAACTTTAACGGCAAAATATTGTATCTATAAGACTTTATATAAAAAAAAGGTCATCATTCACCTCTATTACCCTCAAACGTTTTAAACTCACTTATTAAACAATCTGTATATTTGAAGCTCTGGGGTAAGCTAGATTTGTTTCTAATCCCATGTATTAACATTTGAAGTAGGTGTACGGTTACTTAACCCATTCGCCTCAAAAGACGAGTTAGACTCGCCGGCAGTTAAATGGCATTCTACTCAGAAGACGAGGTACACTAGCTTATCTCTATTGTTATATATTGTGCAATATTTTGTACATCCTTGGCAGAGTTATCTTTTGTTAACATTTATGAATAGTAGAGGATTGTGGTTTGGCCTTCACCCTTATTGTGATCTCAAGTACCGTTATCTTTTGTTTGTTTTGAATGTCTGAAAATATATGATATAATTTACGGTAACTTAAATGCGGTTCCTGGGAAAATTCATTGAGCATTTAAACCTGAAGTGAATGGGTTAACTCCACGATGTAGTAGATACCACTTAAACCCGTGGCACATCAGTTCTAAACAGCCAAGGTCGACTCAGTTACTGCCACTGGTTACATGATGATACCGGAGTCAGGTGGTTAGCGTGATGCAATTTTTTCAATCTTAGTTTTAAGTTGGATTTTCTATCGACCATAAGAAACTATTTATTAAATACTTGAACTCGATACATCGCATAACTCTCGCTATTGATATGAGATCGTATATCTGATATCGAATTGACTTCCAGGCATCAATACTATCCAATTACTGAGGTCGACTGCTTAAAAGTGGCGAATGTCTAATTCTGAAGATATAACTCTAACAAACAACCTCATAATCCAAAGGTCATAGAAGACTTGAATAAAGTCAAATACGCCTATTTATCTGTCAAGTCGTGCACCGTATATGAGCGGTCTAAGGTACCCTGCCTAAATTCACAGCAATGGGATGCGAAATGTTTCAATCCCGCAAGTGTGAAAGAAATTTCTCATGGGATTTCTACCATTGTATGGGACCTATGTCCACCCAACACCGTAAGTATTTAGGTATTAGGTTCGGGTTGAGGAAATCAGCTCTCAAAGCAGGGGACCCCCAAGCTCACACACCTACGCTGGCTGGATGTTCGTCACCTATGTGATTGACACATGTGGATGTTAGCCAGCAGCCGGCTTGTTGCTGTACAAACAGTGAGTCGTAAAGTGTTATAAAATCAGTCAAAGAGCCATAAAACGTTCATAAAAAGCGTAAAAACGGCCATAAACAAGTCGTAAAATTAACTTAGTTTTGCACATGGGATAAAAAAAAGAGCAAATCCGTATGTCGTGGTCTCTATGAAATATAATACAACCTACACGCCGTTAACAAACAAAATACTTACTGACTGACAATTTAAAGAAAAAATACATTTCTCAGCTTATAGCCTGCCACAGCACTAAATTAATATATTTTTATCTGAAAAGTAGGCCTACAAATATTCATCAACTAAGTATAAAGCAAAATTATTAAAATTCTTCAACCAAATTTACATACAAGATACTATAGGCCTACCTGAAGAAATGAGAACTGCAATAATAATAATAATAATAATAATAATAATAATAATAATAATAATAATAATAATAATAATAATAATAATAATAATAATATCCAAGGCGCGACAGGCGTAGAATGCCCTTAGCCTACCAGCCAGCTGCTGGCCTCACATCCACATGTGTCAATCACAGAAGTAGATGATCATCTAGCCAGTGTAGGGGTGACATGTGGTCAGCATGTCGAGTCCCCCAGACGTTATAGCTGGTTTTCTCAACCTGGAGCCGCTACTTATTGTAGCTACTCAAATGCCTAACGATGCTGTGTGGGCACCGGTCCCATACGGGCCGAAATACCACGAGAAAATTTCTTACCCCATGGAGACTCGAAACAGCGCCAAGTCCCGTAGCTCTGCGCCAAGGCTTAACCACTCGGGTTCGGCGTGGGAATAATAATAATAATAATAATAATAATAATAATAATAGCAGTAATAATAATACTTAAAAGGAGATAAGATGAGTCCTGAAAACTATAGAGGTATAAGTTTATTAAATTCATGTTACATGGCCTTTGCCAAAATATTAAATTAGAAATTCAAATTATACATAAAAAATCTCTTGGAGGAAGAATAATGTGGCTTCAGGAAAGGTAGTCCTTGCAAAGATACATCATTCACTCTAAAAATACTATTAGATGAAAGACGAGAATTGCAATTAGAAATACATTTTTTAAAAAGATTATAATAACTCATTTGACAAAGTGAGAAGACTATTATTTAATATTTTGCAAAACAAAAGCGTACCATATCCATTATTTCTCAACAATAATAAGAATACATCCATCGCTGTGGTCTAGAGATAGCGTGCTGTTTGTCACGCAGCGGGTCGATTCCCGGTCGGGACAAGCTTCTGGGTGAGGTTTTTTCCGCAGTTTTTCCTAACCTGTAATACAAATGTCGGGTAGCTTTCTTCTTCTTCTTCCTTCCAAGTATTAGGCCAAGGCCTGTTACGATCCTATAGAAAATTTTCCCTCCGGCGTTTGAGGGAAATTCTCGTATAAGACTTGAAAGCATAATAATAGTCCCTTCGATTGGTTGCTGGCCAAAGGAAGGCAAGACCAATGATGGGGCTGCCATCTTATAGCCTCTGGTCAGGCTTTTCTGGAGAAGAAAAGAAAATAAAGGAAAGAAGAAAAGAAAATAAAGGAAAGAAGAAATGGAAGAAAGGAAAGACTCCCTAGCCCTCGGATGCCCCAATAGCGTCGGTGTCGGAAAAAACAAGAGTTAACCAAGAGAGGTTAGATAGTAAAGTTAAAAGAGTGCAAAACACAAGTAAGTGAGAAATGTTTTGCACAGCTTGGGCACCTTGTGGTCGCCATCCACATATCCCCTAGATGAGGGCCCCTGCCAAAAGGTCCCCGAACATTATCTGGCCACAATAATTATCATCCTTCACCGGTGTGGAAGGCAACGGGAAGCAACCAACAATTCCCTAGTAAAACTGCAAAGCATAGCATGGGAATGCTACGATTGCAGTGAAAGACCTGCAGTAGGGCAGAACACTATAGACAGGATTATGGAACATTCATCTGAAAGGTCCGTCTCCTCAACTTAATTAATTATTTAACTGTAGCGATTCCGGGACTTGTCCCATCATCGGCAGGATTCAAAACTGGTGTTTCACTGAAGATCTGGTAGAGGGGGTTACATGTATTGGGTTCGTTTTCGTTTATCAGACTGTCGTTGTTGTAAGCTGCTTTCATGATTTCCATCTCTTAGAGTACGTCTATCTTCGCTGGACTATTTTTTCTGTGCATTACTGTTAGGGTGTTTTCAATATTTAACATGCGATGTCCTTCATGGATAACGTGTTTTGCATAGCTTTTCCTTCTCCGTGAATAAAGTCTCGAAAATGTTCTTTAAATCTGATGTTAAAACTTCTGTTTGTTCTTCCTATATAAAATTTGTTGCAGCCCTTACATGTCAATTTATATACTCCTTTGCTGTTGAAAATGTTATTTTCTTCAATGTTATTGTTTATTATGTTCTTTAATTTGTTATTAGTTCTGTATGCTATTTTTAGGTTTTTGTCGGCTTTCTTTAGCGTATTGGCTAATTTTATCGTTTCTTTTCCTGTATATGTAAGTGTTATCCATGTTTTCTTGTTGTTATCAGATTCTATTTCTAGTTTAGTTATGTTGGTTATATTGTTCTTTCCTTTTTGTTTATTTATGAGTTTATTTATGATTTCTTCATTATAGCCATTTGTTTCTGCCATATATTTAATGTAGATGAGTTCTTGAATATAATTGTATTTGCTTAATGGAAGTTTTAACATTCTATTGATTAAGCTGTTAAATGTACTTATTTTTTATTGAAAATGATATGTAGATTTTTTATTTATGGCCAGAGCATTGCTTGTAGGTTAAACTCTGATGTTGGAGGAACTAATAGAATATTAAATGGAGCGACATATGAAGAAGTACAGAATTTTAAGCACCTAGGATCCATGCTATCTAGGAATAATGATATATTAATTGAGGCAAAATTATCAGTGCCAATTATTTTTTCTTAATGAACACGGGCTCAACTAAAAGTTCAGTTACACTGTTCAGGAGGTCTCGTGAGAAGCTTTACTTAATTTGATACGCTCGAGTAAATATCAAAGAAGACATTTCTGTCTTTGTATCTCAAATTAAAACGAACATGTGTAGGCTTAAATTGTTTTATAACCGGATGGAATTGTCCATTTTATAGCAGGATTTTAATATTTAAATATAACAAATAAATAAACTCATATAAATAATTCACTGTTGGTTATTGTTGAATAAAAATGTCTCAGTAACAATTAAAGAATTTGCACTACATAAGTTTTTGTAAATAATGCTTTTAAAAATCGTTTTAAGTCATTGTTGTCAAAATTATAAAGCCATCTAATAACTGTAATAAGAACACCTGCATAACTTCATATTCTTAAATCAAAGTAAACTAAACTCTGATTGGATGTTAAAACAATTAACTTTCTTATTTAACAAATCAAATTAAACCTTATATTTAAAGGACTATTAACCAATAGAATTTAAAATTACCAACATGTGATGTAATAATGGTCTTAAAACTATAAAAGAATTACACTAGTCATTCTGCATACAACTTTCAACAAAGATAGAAGCAATAGAGCTCTCCTGATAATATGTAATATTTAATACAAGAAAAATATTTGATTCAAGAAAAGAAAATAATTTAATTTTAATTGACGGTGAAGAATAATACCACCTACATTTACTTAGTCTGTTGTGAAATTAAGAAGTGAATAAATTTGCAATTATTTCTACAAGAAACATTTTTTAGTAATTTTGAAGTGTTTTCCTATCCAGTGTAGCAACTTCCGACCCTAAGAGGAGAATTCGGCTCTACCGAAAATTAAACCCACCTGAACCAGTAACTCTTTTTGGGACACAAATCCTTCTTCAAAATGTTACTACAACATCGGGCATGAAGATAATTAATTCTTCACTTTTGTATAAAGGTCCTGTTGGTCAGAGACTAGGAAGTGTCCCTTGTCCGGCTTTAGAAAAATATTTTTCCCTTAAATTATGTGAAAGTTCCCAGCTGTCTCGTACTGAGATTAATTACGGTCAGTATTCGGTTGCTGAGGGAATCACCCCCCTTATGGGCAGGCACGGGGAGCGCCCCGACATGAGGGGTAGGGGGGTAGTATTGTCATTCCTCATTCCCCGTTTCATTGAAATCAAGACTATTGTTATTGTCATCTCGGCGTACCATACAGTATAAGTCGAGGCACAACTTTACAACCTGAAGCATGCACTAATCCCTTCCATTCGTACGTACTTTACGTATATCTGCGCAAACGTTTGAAGGGAGCATAGTAGACCGCTGACACTAATTTATCTATGTCAGGCTGGTAGTACTCGTAGAGAGACGTAATATTGAGACAAGGATGTCATCGTTTAATCTGGAGAGTGTTTTAGATTTGATATGATTTCTCAGCAATTAATTTTGAAATCCAGTAACTAGCACGTACTGAATTCTCTGAAAGTGGTTGTCTGCTATCGTTTTGGAGTGTTTGCTGCTTTACATTATTTAAAAATCCCATCCTGTCATCCCCTGTGTAAACAAAACATACAATGTCCCCTATGTGTATTATATTTAATTTATGAATTTGAACTCCAGGCATGTTACCTAATGTACTTTAAAAGTATATATCATTAATATGTCCCTGTGAAAATATAGTTATATATTTTTAATCGTGCCTGTGCCTGTCCGTATTGATATGCATGTGAAGATCTGAAATGTCGTAGGATATTATAGTGTTTCACATGACGGAACCGCGTAGAACACAATAAACAGACAACTTTCGTGCCATTCTGAATGCAAAAATAATCATTTACCCAGTCCGTATTAAAATTATATCGGTGTTTAGAATTTGCCCCGCTCACGCTGGATTGACCGCCACTGACTCTCACTGTGTACTGTCAATCACTGTGTACCTGCGACTCCACTGCAGGTACAAATGAGTGGAATGGGTATTGACGGGGAGGATTTGTTATGAGCTCTCCGAGCCCAAGCTTCCCATGCCTGTCCTATGGAGATGGACAGTCGCAGAGTCGATGCCCATCTGTGTTGTTTAAATTAATGACCGACTTCCGGTCTCATTAGCAAAGTATTGTGAGTTGGGCCTAACTACCCATGAGCCATGTGTTAAAATCACACTTTGGAAGTACGAGACTAATGGTGTCTCCAACACTCAGTTTATGTAGAGTTGGGGAAACTACTTTCCAATTAGATTTAATTATTATTTCTAACAACGTTGTTAAAGGGTGTTGCAATGCTAGATACGCCCTTTTAACAATATTAGATGTGTGTTTAACCAATCGGAATAGTGGTTTTGGAACTTATTTTTGTACGAACGAGTATGGATATATTCCTGTAATGAACTAGTACATTGCGTAAGACTCAAGCGAGGAGGGTAGTTCTGTGAGTCCCGCGATATTGAGGGCAGATCGCCGGTCGCAGGCAAGCGACATATTGGCCGCTTAGGGAATTTATTGGCCGGAAATTATCGCCCAATTTATGTGAATAAAGTAATATAAGTGATTACAAGTTTAAAAGCGTTAGTGTGCTGATTGCGGTACAGGCAATCCTGTTATATTCGTGTGATAACTCCACGACACATATTTCATTATATTATTGAAATCGGTCCGTTGCTGACCGCGACCAGTAACATTAATTCCGAAGTAATAATTCAGGAATGTCATTAGTGAGGATATATATCCATACTACATACAGTGTGTGTATTACTGTAAGAATTGATTGCCCGTGAGCTGCCTTTCCCACGACGGAAATCCATACCTTGTGATACTAGAACCTAGATCACCGCCTTTATCCCCGCTACATAATTGAAATAAAAGAAAAACTTGCAGCAGGTAACCGATGTTTAAGATCTCTGAACAAAATTATTAAATGTTGATATATATCTAAGAAAATTAAAATAAGAATATATAAAACAATTATTAAATCTGTTTTAGATTATGGCAGTGAATCCTGGACCATATCAGAAAGAACTGCTACAAGACTTGTCACCTGGGAGAGAAAGATCTTAAGGAAAATATATGGTCCAATTAAAGATAAGGGTACCTGAAGAACACCCAGGAAATATATGACCTATATAAAGAAAACGATATATACCCCAGCCGCCATATCTCCAGCTCTGAAGTTTAGGTTATACGAGGGGTAAAGGGAGAATTCGCCTTACTGCCAATAAGGAAATGGTTGTAGTGAGAGTAGCTATCTGCCACAACCAATCACTGCTCTTGACCAGCCATAGCGCGCAAGTAAGGTTTGAAATTGCAGAGATGTTGTCAGCTGTGTGTCTGCTAACCGTATACATAAAGCGGCCACTCCCACTGAATATCCATATCGGCAACACTGTCGTAAAAACGTCAAGGCCGGTGTATCAGTGGCTATAGTTCTTGTCTTGTAAGCCCATGTTTCCCTTAACAGAGATTTAGCCGCTCTCCCCCTACAGGGAAGAATTTGAACCATACTAATTTAGTTACACTTGTTTCGTATAGATGTCATTTTTTAGTGGTCCGTGGTCAGCGTTCCGCCTCATACTAACATCTAGGAAACCAAGGTAGTACTATCAGGGAAAATTCGGAAATATTTGCTTAGAGGCCTCTTCATTCAGGCTTAAGGATCTTTTACGAGCCTGAAATCTTCAGACGCGGGACCCACGGTTTAAATTCCCACCCGGAGGACTTGCTCCTTGGATTTTTCCATCCTAACCCCGGCCGGGTTTGAACCCGCGACCCTCGGGACCAGAGGCAAGGAGCATAACCACTAGTCCACCGCGGCTGATTGCAGTATAGTTATATATATTAAAGTTAGACTATCGAATGGTTGGGCCTGTTTGCAGAATGAACGAGACACGTTTGCCCAGGATAATATCAAACGCTAAGCTGGATGGAAGGAGAAAAGTTTGGAGACCTAGGTTACGATGGATGGACGATGTATAGGCGGACTATGGAAAATTGGCATAACAAATTGGAGAAATAAGGCCACTGACCGAAGAGAATGGATGGTTGCTATGAGGGAGGCTAAGGTCAAAGTAAAAGGACCGTCACGCCAATGATGATGATGATGATGATAACTAATAATTTATTTTATTTATTTATTTTTTCGGATGAGGCGCTCATTCATTCCGAGGGCAAGAATAAATCTGTCTGACCTGGTGTTACAAAAATGTGCGGTATGTTAAATAATCCTACCTCCCTCCCAGACTCTGTAGCAGAAAAATGTGATATTAAATTTAAAAAAATAAAACAATATTTGCATGAAAAAATCAATAATCCCTCAGGTAATGTTTTGAGCCTTTCATTGAAAATAAGAGTCCAGGCAGACGAAATAAACAATTAAATAATAATTATAAATTAGTTGAATATATTATCACACTGGGCGCTTTCCCTCTGGTTTTCGTAAAATAAGTGCCCATGCCCTTCTTTCATTTTCCATTCGTGCCCTTCCACAAGGCTTAATTGTACGTATTATGTTATATCTGGTTTTCCATAAAAAATCATGTAGCCCAATGTTGTGTAGTCTTCTCCAATCACATGCCTGTTCATCTTTCTTTGGTCCAAAATTTTCGTAAGAAATTTATTCTCAAATAATCGTAATATTTTCTCATCCCTTGAAGAACGAGATCATGTTTCGCATTGATATATAACTGGGAGAATAACAGTTTATTTTTAGGTAAGTTGGGACGACAATAGTCTTTGTAATTTTTAATAGTGTGCTTTTTCATAATTGAGCCTGTTTAATTTCTTTCTGTACCTTATTACTGTTTCTAATTATTGTTCCTGGGTATTTGAATGCAGCCACTTCTTGGAAATTTCCCTCATTTGTCATTAAGTATCCATTCCCATTATGTAAATTGTGCATTTTCTTTCCATTAACTCCGTTTAACTTCTCACCTTATAAGCACATTTTACCACTCATACGCCCCCAGCCTTACAATGGCTCGGACCTGTAGGGAATGGGATTTTAAACTATGAGTCACACACAAGGACATAGAAGGCCTCCCCGAATGAGCGACCAGCTCAATATCAAGTCCTCTTCCGAGACAACATTAAGTCAAGGCACACATATTCATTCTAAACATGGCGAATATGATAATGATGATTATGATGACCAGATTATGTTCGGGGACCTTTGGACCTTAAAGTTTTCTGATATTTGTCTTACAAGTGAAGAAAAACCCCGAAAAAAAAAACATTACCCAATAAATAAATAATTATTAATATTATTATTTCTCAAATACACATATTGTATTAAAATGATGTGCCCAGTAAAAAGCTATTTCAATAATAATCAAATGGCACCTTAACTACGAAGGACTACAATTCTTTATTTTCTTTAGTTTAACTACTTCCTTTGTAGATATGCCTACTCTTATGTGCTCCACGTCATTCGCTACACGACCTGACGGGATGTTCTATTTACATAAAAAAACTCTCCAATTCATAGGCCTGCATATAATGTTGACAACACAGCAGGAGTGATCAGCTCAGATCAATGCCGGGACGACCTTCCAGAGAACATGAACATTAAAAACTACAACACATTCATACCTTTATGATAAACAATAATATATGTATTAAAATTATGGAAGTTTATCACGACCAGATTGTACTTAACTCCATAGTGCGACAGACCTATAATGATCTTGGTCTACCAGCCGACTGCTGGTATCTCATCCGCATGTATTAATTACAGAACTGGATGCCATTCAGTCTGTATAGGGGTGACATGTGATCAGCATGCCAGTCTCCCAGCAGTGATAGCTGGTTTTCTCAACCTGGAACCGATACTTATTTTAGCTACCCAAATTCCTTACGATGCTGGGTGTGCACCGTTCCTATACCGGTTGAAATTCCATGAAAAAATGTCTTCCATAATGGGGACTCCTACCAGGGGAGACCATAACCAGATTGTATTTCCAGACTATTTGGGCCTTAAAGTTTTCTGGAATCTGGATTTTAAATAAAAGAAACTCTCATAAACTTCAAGTGAGCCAAATGAGCTTCTTAAGATCATTGTTAGGAGTTAATAGACTGGATCACCAAAGGAACACTATTATCAGAGGAAAACTTGGAGTAACAAGTTTAAATGAAGATATACAAAGATACCAACAAGAATGGAAAAATCATCTGAGGAGAATGGCAAGAAATAGACTTCCAAAATTGGCATTGCAACATACCCCAACTAGACATAGGGACCAAGGAAGACCGAAACATCGGTGGAAAGATCAAGACCATCTTCGCTAGGTTTACCGTACAGGCCACATGGCCTAAAACGAATTTGTTCATGATGATGATGATGAAGTTTTCTGGCATTTGTCTTATAGGTGAAGAAATCACGAAAAACTAACATTTCTAACACTGGAAACCAAACAAGGAACTGGAGCAATGGTGTTACCCCTACGCTTTCTATAAGGTAAATATTTATAAATTGCGAAGAATTGAGTCTTTATAATTTCAAGCTCAATCCATTAAACTT
This sequence comes from Diploptera punctata, assembly GCA_030220185.1. Taxonomy (NCBI): domain Eukaryota; kingdom Metazoa; phylum Arthropoda; class Insecta; order Blattodea; family Blaberidae; genus Diploptera; species Diploptera punctata. The sequence continues at coordinate 795,711 of JASPKZ010007351.1, read as the reverse complement.
TATATCATTGTAAATTACATTAACCATATTATTATTATTATTATTATTATTATTATTATTATTATTATTATTATTATTATATTACCCAGGCGGCTCCATGGCGTAAGTAGTTAGATGCTCCCTCCCATTTCTGTGGTCTTGATATCGAGTCTGGACAGGTTTTTCTGAGAATTTCTCTCGTTTTCCCTTGCCACAAATTTCATTTCACTATTTCTCCATATTCATCTAATTCATTTTGTACATCCGGACCTGTGACGGTGTGACACAGACGTGGTCAGCCGGCACCCGTATCGCTCAGAGGGACTTCATCTCATTTCATCCTTCGACCCGACTCTGAGCTAGACACGAGTTGAGGATATTATATTATATAATATACCATATTACGTTATTTTTATTATTGATATTATACTATGTTTCTTATTTTTTACCAACCCAAAATTCTGTGAATAGCAAATGAGCGTTATTATACAATGAATCCACATTTCCATATGTATGTTTTTTTATTTTGAGAACTTTCCTCATCATTGAGGCTTTTCTCCAACCAATCTTATTAATTGACATGTATTAAATAAAACATTTTCTCCAACCAATCTTAATAATTAACATGTTTTTTTAATACATAAATAACTATGGACTTAAGGTAAGAAGGTAGGCCAAAATTTGAAAAAAAAAAAATCAATTTTTGTTTTTGTTTTTTTTTCATAATTATATAGTCTGTTCTTTTCTGAACATTTCTGTGTATAATTTTTTTACTGAACGCCAATTATAAGTGTGTTAATTAATTTTTTTAAAACAATTGACAGCAGTCAGCCTGTAATATCATTATAATTTAAACCTTGTTTTCTCGAAAGTGAACATTTTCGAACATTTGACCCATTATCTCAGGAACTATTAGAGATATTTACATGAAATTTTTACAAACAGTAAACCTAGTTGTACTAAAGCTATGGAATCACAATCATGTGATTTCTTGTATAGATTTTCACTTATGATTTTTTAAAAGTTATTCTTTAAAAAAAAAAGAGACTAGTGGCAAAAAAATTATATAGGACTTCATTATTTAGATACAAGTTTGACTGAGGTTCAGTGATCTTTACAGGCCTCATTTAATATGCTGTGAAAATTTCATTGTAATCCATCTAGTAGTTCCTGAGAAAATGGGTCTCATGAATATGTTTTAACATTGATGGGATAGGGCCACCATCTCACCTTAATCTTAATAATTAGCATGGGGTTTTAAAAAAAATACATAAATGACTATCGACTTATGTATTTTTTTAAGAAAACCATGTTAATTATTGAGATTCGTTGGAGAAGAGCCTCAATGATGAGGAAAATTCTCAAAATAAAAAAAAATACATACATATGGAAATGTAGATTCATTGTACAATAACGCTCATTTGTGATTCACAGAATTTTGGGTTCGTAAAAATAAAAAACAATATTATATCAATAATACAAATAATGTAATATGGTATATTATATAATATCCTCAACTCGTGCCTAGCTCAGAGTCGGGTTGAAGGATGAGGTGAGATGAAGCCCCGCCGAGCGACACGGATGGCGGCTGACCAGGCCTGTCACAGGTCGTATAAAAATCAAATATGTATCGGCTCCCACCACCCCGAATTCGGGAAAGCTACGCGTAATTATTCTATTCTGAAGTTATTAATCTTACTGAGCTATACTATCGCCTACAGGCTTGCAAGTTACGGCTATGTTTTCGATTGCAGAACGTTACATGAACCATAATCTACATGTTTTATTTGTTTCAGTAACGACTATAGAAGTGAATGAAAACCTCAACAAAAGCTACGTAACCATGGTCGTTATTGAAATAAATGGATGGTGTCGCTTGTATAACATTCACAAATGTCCTTACTATAGGCCTATGACAAGTGTTAGTAGTCTAATAATTGCCTACTATAACTGAAAATATATAAGTAACACCAATAATAAATAAATTAATATACTAATTAATAATAATAATAGTAATAATAATAATAATAATAATAATAATAATAAGATACGGGGGCACGCCGTAGCGTAGTGGTTAAGGCACTGAGCTACAAGCCGGAGGGTCGAGGGTTCAAGTCCCGTTGGGGTCAGGATTTTTAAACTGACCCAAACCCTCTGGCGGCACTATGGCCCTGGGGTCGACTCAGCCTCTAACGGAAATGAGTACTAGACGCTTGTTCTGGGGGTAAAGGCGGCCGTCACGCAGGGCTGACAACCCGGCTGACATCAAGTGTCGATTGTCTAGAAAAAGTGGGAGCCTTAACCTCCTACTACCCCAAAGGCCTCCTGAGGCCTGTTGTGGGATCACTTTACTTTATAATAAGATACAAGTTAATACAAATAAATACAAATTATTATAATACCATTATTATTATGATTATTATTATTATTGTTGCCTTTTCTGAGAATGATTAAATACGTCAATGTGTCATATAAATGTGTATTCTACTGACCGCAATCGTGGAATTCTGTTCGAACGTAGGGTAGTTCAATTTCCTAGTTGTGTGGATTACACAGTTCTTATTTATCCGAAAAAAAATCTGGAAATCTGTCCCAGATTAATTCCTGACACTCTCTAATTTTCAATATCATGCCACGTTCAGGTTGATACTATCTTATTCTCATTTTCAAACATTTAACCCTTATGATCTCGGACTGTCAGTATTTTACCACATTCATCCCTGACATTCACTCGTTCGTTTCAAACATTCTCATCCTACTTATCGTAACATTCACTCCTAATGCTGTCTCATTCACAGTATATTGCCGCATACATCCTGATACTCTATTACCCTCCAAGTATTGTGCAGCGTTCACCCCTGATACTTGCTCATTCACGGTATCAACCATATTCACTTTGATAATCTCTCATTTTCACCCTGACACTGTCTCATTGTCTGTATCTTACAAATAAGCCCTGATACTCTCATCCTCAGTATAATACCAATCCACACATAAAACTCTCTCGTCCTCGGTAATTTACCATATTGATCCTCATAATCTCGTTTTCAGGATCTTGCTGCATTCACATCTGATAGTCTCTCATCCTCAATATTAGCACGTGATACTCTAGTTATCAGTATGTCACATTAACTCTAATTCTCAGTATTCTGTCATATTATCACTGATACTTTATTCCACAGTATGTCACCTTTTCACTGACGTTCTCTCATCCTCAGTATCGTGTCACATTCATTCCCAATACCCTCACCCTTAATACCTTGCCATATTCACACCGATATTCTCGTTCTCAGTATCGTGTCACATGCATCCATCCTACTCACTTATACTTTTTTTTTTTGCATGATAACCCCATACTCATCCTCAGAATTTTACTACATTCGCCCCTGATACTATATCGTTCTCAGTATCATGCCATATTCACACCTTTCACTCTCTTACCCTGATATAGTGCATGATAACCCCTGATACACTCTCAATTTCAGTATGTTATTACATTCGCTTCTAAAACACTCTTAACCATGGTATCGTGCCACATTAACTCCCGATACTCTCTAATCTTGGTAAACTGACATATAATCCACTGATCCTCTCTCATTCTTGTTATCGTGGCATATCTCTCACACTTGATAACGTGCCATATACATTTTTCAGTAACTTGTCACATTCAACCCCTCTCTTTATGATTAATATCGTATCACATTTATTCTGATACTTCCCCATTCTCAGAATCTTGCCATATTAACCAAATATTTTCTTAATACATAATATCGTGCCACGTCCACATTGATTCTTTCACCTTCAACTATCACATTTGCTATCGATACTTTCTTAATCTTTAGACAGCATTTTGCCACATTCACTCACTCTTGATACTATCTTTATCCTTAGTGTAATGCCTCATTCATTCCTGATACTCTCGTAATCCTTAGAATCGTATCTCATTCACTCTTCATTCACTCTTAATACTTAAAACCATCCCACATTCACCATAGGTACTCTCTTAATCCTAGTATCATGTCACATTCATCCCTGATAATATATTTCACATTGTCCCTTGATACTCTCTCATTCGCAATATCGTGCTTGACACACACTCATCCACAGTATCATGTCACATTTATTCGAGTGAAAGCTCCTGCAGTTAGGCAAAATAAATACTGTTCGAGTTTTCTGGTTAAGAGACTCAGTTTCCTTCACTCTTAAAAACACGTGTCAAAAAATTGAAACTGCTTCCATACTTTAATTAAAAACATGGATACAATGGTAGAAAACTGAAAATTACTACTTACCGGCCCCGGACTGTGGAGTGATACACATGTCGTTGTCCTGAGGGAATTTACTGCAATTAAACATCTCCGGCCAGGGAAAGCCGTACTTCTTCATGCGGCCCTCACACCCGAAGCGCACCTTGTCACACAGACTGCGACAGGGGTAGATAGGACGATCCAGGCATACGGGACTGAAAAGGGAACACAGGAAGAGTTGTGTGTCGGGATGACAGCGGATGTTGTTGAGTGCCAGCCAAGACTTGGCCTGTTGCGACACTTCGGCCATTGTGTCATGGTCCAGGAGGTTGGGCAGACGCATCTTATTGTAGCCGATGCCGTGGCACAGGCTCATGTTCCGGGGAATGTCCACGCAAGTGGGTTGGGTGGGCCGCCCGCCTGACAATCCCCACGTCTCCAGATAGCCCATGGCCGGCGAGACCAGTAGCAAGGCGAGAACACACGACATCATGATCACCTTGAGACTGTCCCAGAGCAGACTGAGAGCTCTACTCTCTCAATTAGCAGCAGACAGCCTCCAGCACACGTGACCTCCGCCCGCCACTCCTACTGGCTCCTGCAAAAACCACCATCCCACTCACCACAGTGCATTAACACTATGCATTATGCATACATCCCACACTGCATCCAATCAACTTACACGTCAGACCGGCCCAAAACTAATTTCTTACATAGGGTCCCCCTTGCAACTGGATATTTGAGTTTTTAGGCCTTTCTTACAAAAACATAATTCGTTATAAAAATGGCCGGATCATTATTTATGTGAAATGAAAAACTGGATGAATGAATATGCCCCCCCTCTCTCTCTCTCTCTCTCTCTCTCTCTCTCTCTATATATATATATATATATATATAACTTATATATAGGTATAAATGAATTATACCGCACAAATTTAACTACGCATAGGGGGATATTATATAAGCATTTTGAGATAATGAACTAATGATGTACGAATGAAAATGTCCAAGTTATGAATCAATTTGTAAAATGGTTGGCACGCCACTGAATATTTCAAAATAGAAATAATATGATATAGAGTGTAACTTGCAAAAAATATGCGCCTTTAGCTCAGTGCAGTCTTACTACAGACGCAAATGTAAGATTAATGCATCACATTCGAAACTACCTACAGTATGTGTAAACTTTTTTTTCATCCTTTATTATGTACATACTGTAAATTAGTTACGTCTGTAGATTTACTTCTGGTTTAATTGTTTATTCATTATTTTACAGAATACGATATTGTAATGTACAGAGTTCCAGAACCACCTACGAACGTATTGTACAGACAATTGTCTGAAAGGTTGTAAAAATAATACACATATTGAAGAGTGCAATAGGTTTCGCAAATAAAATGCGTAATTGTACTCTACGGTACTTATGTACTTAGATAATGACAGTGCACAAGAGTAATAACATGAAGAGATACGGTGTATGAACCCATGACGTACATAATGTTATTGGGAAATAAAAAGCAATACATTTGAGTAAAACAGAAAAAAGTAAAGCACCTGCAGACTCATTAGAAGAAATTGTTCAAAGTGGCCACCACCATTCTCACGACACAGACGATATCGGCGACTAAAGAATTCTCGTACCAGGTGTCTCGCGGATTAAATCAAATGCTGCGATTATGCGTGCAACTACTCATAACAGTTTATCTGTATCAACAGGGGTCGCATACACCAATGTTTCAGGTGTCACCACAAAAAATAATCAAGTTGCCTGAGATCTGGAGAGCGAGGTGGCCACACTACAGATGAACTACCTCTTCCTATATACAACGACCAGGATACACTTCATCCAAATGATGTCGCACATTCCGGCAGAAAAGGGAGCAGCCTGATATGAAGAGGAACTTCTTCTAACAATCTAGGTAGGACGTGCTCTAAAATGTCTTATAAATGACACCATTTAATCTCTGGGGAAGAAGGTAGGGGCCAATGATGTGGTCAGAAATTACGCCTACCCATACGTTCTCGAAGATGGCGTGAGGATTTTCATAATCCTACATACAACTGTTCTTTCAATTCAGAACCATCCCATCCGTATTAAATACTGCCTCATCAATGAATAACACCGAGGAAAAGAAGTGTGGTGGCTGCAACAAAGCCCAATTACAAAATTGTACCCGTTGAGCGAAGTCCACTGGCTGTAACACTTGTACTTTTTGCAGATGAAAGGGATAGAGCTGGTCTTCGTACAGGACTTCCCATACACTTTGATGGTTCGTGCCCATTACACGTGGAACAGCACGAGTACTGTTAGAAGGAACATCTTCCACCCTATGAAGAACATTTTCTTCGAACTCTGTCAGTGCGGCGCGTAGGCTAATTCTGTCACCGGTGTCTACTCTGTTTTCCTTCAACGTCCCATGCTCCCGCAAACGCCTATCAACATACTCTAAGGTTTTTCGGTGAGGATGGCGTCTATTAAGATACCTCTCCGAATACATGGCAGCAACTCTTGCACCATTACCTTATGCTGCATCATAAATCAGTGCATATCGACAAGTTCAGCATAAGATATTAAATATAACATTGGTACCTGGTAGGTCAGTCATCCTCAACTAAATTATTAAACTTCATTAAGTAGTTCCAATATAGAGTCCTATCAAAAACAATGTTTCATCTTCTGCATTTCAACTGGCCTCCATATTGGTACTACTTAATGAAGTTTCATAATTTCATCTAATACCACAAGTTCAATCCAATTTACAGTATAAAAAACTCTATTGAATTAATTGACAATATAAAGAACATTGATTTGCCTAATAACTTAATTTTATATAATTGTAGGCTTTCACGGCCGGCGTCTTGATCCATATTTGGTTCGTCTTCCGGGCTTATAGGCCGTGGTCTGGTTGTCTTCTTACTCGACGTTTCGTCTACTGCTGCGGTAGACATCATCAGGAGATACTGCGTGCTTTCTGTGAACTCCTCAACAGTCGGCTGCAGCTGACTGTTGAGGAGTTCACAGAAAGCACGCAGTATCTCCTGATGATGTCTACCGCAGCAGTAGACGAAACGTCGAGTAAGAAGACAACCAGACCACGGCCTATAAGCCCGGAAGACGAACCAAATATGGATCAACTTACTTTTAGTTTCTTTTGATGTAAAGAATCTGTTTCCCAGTATACCTACTGTTGATGTGATGGAGATTATTAATAGAATGTTACTAACTAATAAAGTGAATGGTTTTGTAGTTGAAGAAATATTACACTCTTAAAACATGCTTACATCAACATTACTTTGAATTTAATAACAAATTGTACATAGCTAAAGATGATTTGATTATGGGTGATCCGTTGAGCCCTCTTTTGGCAGAGATTTTTATGGATGACTTAGAACAAACCATACATAAGAATGTATTAGCTAGAAATGTTCTATTTTGGTATCGGTATGTAGATGATGCCATAGCAGGCTTCACAGGAACCAAAAGACAATTGAATTCCTTTTTAAATTTTATTAATAACATTCACAGAAGTATTAATTTCACAATGGAATTAGAAACAAATAATAGTATAAATTTCTTGGATTTATCAATAAAAACACATTGATAATAAGTTTGAGTTTGGTATCTTTCACAAACCATCTCATACTGATACCACTATCCATAGTTCTTCTCTTCACCCATATACTCATAAGATGGCAGCCTTTAATAGTTACATTCATAGACTTTTAAATATCCCTCTTTCACCCTTGGAATATAATAATGAATTGAATATTATTAAACAATTGGCTGTTAATAATGGATACAACCCTGAAATTATAGAATGTTTAATTAAGAAGATTAATTACAAAAAAAGCAATTAACAAAGTTTTTCCTGTACCCCAAAGAAAACAATAAGAAATATGTCGTAATGTCATACATAGGCCCACTTTCAAATAAAATATCTAAACACTTCAAAAAGTTGAACATTAATGTGGCATTTAAAACTAATAAAACTCTACAAAATATAATAAAAAACAATAAAACCAAAACAAAAAAAGAAAAATTATCAGGTGTATATAAATTGAAGTGTGGCACATGTGACAATGTCTATATAGGACAAACTGGTAGACCTTTTATATCTCGGATAAAGGAGCACATGAGAGCATATAACAGAAATTTAGAAAATTCAAACTATGCTAACCACCTATTCCAATTTAATCATTGTTTCGATCCAAATTTTGAAATTTTACATATTTGTGATAAGGGTAAGAAGTTAGATCTTTTGGAGGCTGTAGAAATTAATAAGTTTAAAAGTAGTAAAAAACTGTTAAATTCCCAACTTGATTTGAATGAATCCCCTTTGTTAAATTAAAAAATTTAAATAAATATTGTTGTATTGTTGCTTAGATCAGTTGGAACACAATTCATAATTTGTTAACGTGTCTGAAGAAGGTACAGTGTACCGAAACAGCTGCCACTGAATTATATAATAAATATGAAAATCAAATAAAACTACGTTTTATTTTTATTTAATTAATAAATATGGATTTTCATCAAGTAAACACCAACTCAATTGATTATTTAATAATGTAGTTGGGGACGACTGACCTATCAGGTACCAAGTTTATATTTAATATCTTATTACATAACCTCAACAGTGCCTTAATTGAATTTTAAAAGTGTTGAAAGTTCAGCATTACTGCAAAGATGTTCCATGATGCTTTCATGAAATGCGACTGATACTGAAGTAACTTGTAATCAGATGTTAATGTAATAACCAATATGGGAATAGGGATTTTGCGCAGCCTATACTGAATCAATTTCAGTGTCAATATATCACACTACACGCGCGGGGAACGAAAAAGAAAAAGAAGGAAAGGAAAAAAAAAAGTGACCTGCCGTGATTTGAACAATCAGTGTTCAAACTATAATCCATCGCTTTGACCATTAAGCCACACGTTAACTACACAGATTCTGCGTGTTTCACTCTGAGCTAAGGCTCTCATTGTGCCGATGCTACTTTAACCGGTGCAGTGGTGTGCAGTCATATGCTAAGTTCGAAATTTTAAGGTATTTGATAACCCAATATTTGATAAACGTTGTCGATGAATTATTAGCAATCAGGATCTCGGAATTATTACAAAGATCTGAAGTTATTCTAGTATCACTTTCTCATCTACCTTTGCTCACCTATTGATTTATCTGTATTAATTATCGATTATTTTGATTCCCCATAACTAGCGCATTTTCCCTCGTAGATCATTGGTCACCTATTTGAAATTTCTTGTATAATACCCCTCTGTAAACAGTTAAATTTGTGCGCTATATTTCATTTACACCCTGTGTGTGTGTGTGTGTGTGTGTGTGTATATATATATATTCCCGGCCGGGACAGGCTCCTGGATGAGGTTTTTTCGGGGGTTTTCCTCACCTATTAGACAAATGTCAGGAAGCTTAGGGCCCAACGGTCCCCGAAAATCATTTGGCTATCATCATTATCATCCTTAACATTATCATTTCACCGGTGTGGAAAGCAACGTGAAGCTACCACACCTATAATTCCCTAGTAAAGCTGCAAAGCATAGCATGGCAATACTATGATTGTAGTGAAAGAACTGCCCTCGGTCAGAATTACTATGGATGGATGGATATATGTGTGTGTGTGCGTGTGTTAAAATTGGCCAAACATAGAATGAATTATAAAAGGCCCTAAAAATATATTATAAAACAATGCAAATTACTTATATTTTTTAAAGTTCCCTTATTGTAAATGAGTGCAACTAAACTTCTCATACATAAATATGAAAAAAAAACAGGAGAATATTACTTTTTATAACTGCATTAAAATTATTAGAAAATATTCGTGTTACTACAATTTAATATACAGACTGGCCTATTATTTTTCTCCCTCCGATAATGTGTTAAATAATTCTGATTAAAAAATACAACTTAGATTTCATCCAAGAAGGCATTTGGCACATACATGCTAATGTAATCCTTGTAAAATATATTATTTTCAAAACATGAGGTAACTTTCTTTTTTAAATAGGAACCAATCTGTTTTGTATTGTAAATGTTGAGTTGGTTCCGTCTATAGTGAGTGTCACGGTTCAAGGCACATGAAGGCTTTCTAGAAGCTATTTCTTCAGAAAAGGACCACTTTAATGCATTTCTTGCATCCATTACGTACCAAATATCACCAATGGGGATGATGTCTGGTAAGTAAAGAATCCAAAATATCCATTCATACTTCAAACAGCATATTTTATATTTCTCTCTTGGTTCCTGCGCTTTGACCCGTCATATATTTTATTATTTCCTCCGTGTGTTTTTAGTGAGTTGTTGCCACTATAAATATTGTCTCCCAACCTAGTTTTATTTATTTCATTTTGGATTTTGGGTTTTCTTGTTATTGTGTCAGGACGTGGGGAATACCGTGGTGTGGGCCTTATGCATTGTGTATTGGACTTCGTGAAGTTAACGTGGTCTCTGAATAATAGTCCTTAGTCCATTATTAAAACAAGGTAATTAATTTTGTCTTTCTATTTTAGTCGTACATTTTTAAAGTTAATTGTTGGACGTACCTTGGTCTTCTTTTAGTGAAATTTATAGTTACAGACTTGTCAGAGTTTACCTTGATTCCCCATTTAGAGAACTAAGTAGTCAATTCGTTGATGTGTCTTGTAGGTACTGCTACGTACATGTCATCTGCAAAATGCGCTATTTTTAACTCGTCGTGTGTTGGTATAGGCCTATCAGATGTACATATGTTACACAAAACTGGTACTAATACAGAGACTTGTGGTACGCCAGATTTAATAGGGAATCTTTCTGTTATAGTGTCCCGCGCCGTATCAGAGTGGTTAAGGCTGGAAGCCTTGGCGCAAGAGCTACGGGACTTGCGCTGGTTCGAGTCTCCATGAGGGAAGAAATTTTCTCATGGTATTTCGGCCAGTATGGGACCGGTGCCCACCCAGCATCGTGAGGCATTAGGGTAGCTACAATAAGTAGCGGCCCCAGGTTGAGAAAACCAGCTATAGCGGCTGGGGGACTCGACATGCTGACCACATACCACCTCTACACTGGCTGGAAGATCATCTACCTCTGTGATTGACACATATGGATTTGAGGCCAGCAGCTGGCTGGTCATACTTTATACAGAATAATCTTTGTGCGGTAAAGCCTATTTCGGTAGATCCTTCAAGGCTCTAGCTGGTATTTTGCCGGTCCGGCGTTTTCTTGTTTCCTATTTTGTCTATAATTTTCTTAATTTCATATGGTTTTGTCAATGGTACATCATGTGTTGATTCAATTTCTAAGAATTGTCTAATTTATTGTGTTGGCCTCCTATGGAAGTTTTTATATGTTTATAGTCGTCAGTTCTGAAACGGAAAGTTCGATCCAGTGTCTCTGCTATGGCTTATGCTTTGTCTGTAAGGTCGTATTCTAGTCCATTTTGTCCATGTTTGGGATGGTTTCTTTTGGTTTTGTCTTGGGTAAAGTATCTTGTAACTTTCCATAAATTGTTGTTTTGATGTCTTTGACAAGTTTTTGAGTTTTGTGGTCTCAAATAATTGCTTTAATTTTCCTTAAGTGATTCTGTCCGGTTCGGCGTTTTTCTTGTATTATGCCACCAAGGCCTTGGATGCTTTAGTGCGCTCTAATGTCGTCGTGGAAGCAGTAGATTTTCTACATATTTCGGCTATTGTATTTGTAAATGTTATGACAGCTATGTCTTGATAGTGATGTTAGCTGAAATATAGTAATTTAGTATTTGTCAGTATACTGCCCGGTTTGTAGTCTTGGAAGTTCTGTTATAAGTATTTAATCTAATAGGTATATTTCTATTAGTATTGGATTATGGCCTGAGTTTAGTTCGTCGAATACCCGTATGTCATTTATTGTCAGCAATAGTATCGTTATTAATATCTCTAGTACTACAACTCCTAGTTGAATATAGTGATATCTGGTTACAGTGACTATTTAACTCATGCCCCAAATGGGAGTCAATGACCAATCACATTTCAATGATTTTTAATCTACAACCAATCACAGTCGTGTTTCGCCTAAAATTTACCAACTAAAGTTTATCATAATAAAGAAAGCACCTCTCTTTAACATTCTGAATAGGTCATAGCATTATTTTGCAGTGACTGACTCTAAGAAAAACGGCTACCAGATTGTATATATAGTGCATGAATGTCAACACATAGCGCATGCGGGAGATAATACAAAAACATTTGTAGCAATTGATTATACCACCAAAAAAAAACACTGTTTGCACTTTCTTAAATGTATTTTTTCCCAGGTAATAACATTCTAGAAAAATATAATTGTCATTTACATAATAGGACCATAAATGAATTAATATACAGTTTGATGTGTTTCATTTTTTCTCCATAGAGTGCATTTTTACAATATTATGTTCCTTTGGCATTAAGTAATATTAATTGGTTGCAGTGATGAACAAAAGAACAGAAATGAAGCGTACCAATCGTTTCTCATTTGTTTTCACACATCGCCGTATTACCATCACATATATAAATATATTTATTTAAAGAACTATTTTCAAGATAATGATTTTGTGAGTAGTACCATCTTAATAATTTTTTATTCGTTAAATAATCCTAACAAATGCCACTCTTGATTTCGAAATTCTCTAGGTAAATTCACTCGTCACTTTGTCAGTCGTGAATTTATCGATAATTTGGAAATCAGTCGTGGCATTACTTATGATAATGGGTCGGTTCAGTCGGTCGTATTATTTCATAAGTGTGTAGGTCCGAATGGTTCAGAAATTCATTGCCTCTGGCGTTGGCTAGTCTGCAAATCCATGTCGGATGTTTTGCATTGAGATCTCCTCATATAATGAATATACCGTATTGAGTAATTATGTCTAGCTTAGCGTTTGTAAATCGTCGGTTAGGGGGTATAATATAAAGCATCTATAGTCGTCTTTGTGATCTGGTGATAAAGTCCTATTGCGGTAATTTCAAGTTCAACAAGTCCCATTAATTGGCAGAGGGGTATGACTAATGACGTTCCTAATTACTATGGCTATATTCCCTCTATCTGGTGTTGGTGAATCGGTCCTACAGACCTATATGTCATAGCTTGTAATTCTCCTTGTGGTTTCTGGTCCAAGTTTAGTCTCATCTATGTGGACTATATATATTTTATTGGGCCTTGAGTAGGTGTGAGAATTCTAAAGCTTCCCTAATAATGCCGTTGGCGTTCCATTCAAGGATTCGTATGGTTTATGTAAGCACATATGCTCCATTTGTGAATGATTACATATTCTTTATTAATGTTGTTAAAACTCGTGATTTTTCTGCTACGTTGAATAGCAGATTGATTACGGTCTGAAGGTTGGGTGTGCTAAGGGTTTTCAACAAACCTTCCCGGCCGTTGGAACCATTAGCTCTCTATGGATGGGTAGTGTTCTCTTATATTGTGTTGTGTTGTGTTTATCGGTGGGATAGGGATGAGTGGAGGGTACTGTTGAGTGTATAGACTGGTAGTGGGTATTCGGTTCCAGGTCCTGGTTTCTGGTGGAAGACGGGGCTTTGTCTATAGCTGGCGCGGTTAGACTGTTGGCAATTTGCAGATTTGTGTATGTGTTGGGGCAGTTCTTTAAAGTATGTTTCCCCGCACTTGACACATTTTGGGGACCGTTGCACCAAGTTGCTATATGCCAAATTACAGCTTTGTCTTATTCCCTGGATTCCTTCGTAGTTAGTTACAGATTTCGATTTTAACGAAAAATGGGAGGTCAGCCTACGGACATATGCAGAGTTTACTTCATTGTTTAGTAGGCCTATAAGAATGCAGAGAGCAAGGGGGTAGTAACTTTCTTTCCATTTTCTACCGTGTTTCTGACTAATTGTCTTGTGTTAGTGATCGAGAAGTTAAGGCTGAGCAATTCAGTTTTAATATCTTCACAATTGAAGCATGGAAGACCTTTAATGTGACGTTTTCTTGGTTGTTATTGCCTGCATTGACTGTCGGGTGCTTGATTTGTTTCGATGTTAAGAGGGTGATTGCATGACTGTATGCATCAGTAGACTTTGTGTGAATGTTTAGTACAGCATTGCAGTAATGTTAATGTGTTCTGTATGTTTTTCTGTTAATTCTTTGAGAATTGTCGCCCTTACTACGCGATATTAAGCTAGAATTGTCTTAGTTGTGTCTGATTATGTGTTTCAGATGATGTTGTGGTTTCGCTAGTGGTGACCTATGGTTGACTGAATTCCCCCCCCCCCGCAGCAATGGTCGTAGAAGGAAAGGCTATTAGTTGACAACACGTATTTCTAGGGAAAATGAAACCGTCGTCCTACTTAGTTGGGCACCCTGTACCTGGCTGCGTAATGTCAGGAGTTTCGGAGTTTTGGTTCGACCAAATTTTACCATCCGAGGATGGGGGAACACCGGGCTTGAGTTGCTCAGTCCTGAGCCCTGGGACTGGGCCAGGCTAGAAGCGTCGTGATCTGGGAGAGGTGTTTCCTGGCTGAGGGAGGGTGGAAGGGTCGTCTGTAGTTTATGTTTTTTTTCAGGAACTTATATCCGTATATTGGTGTTTAGTTCCAGGCACTGCTTAACTTCGCCGCGGATCCAGAAACTTCTGTTCATATTGCACCCCACACAGCAGTTATAACAAATGCACAGGAGAGAGTAATTCCGCCTGAAGACAATTAATGCTCCCTAGAAAAACCAGATGTCCACTGTAACCATAGTATCTATCTAACTATAATGGCGTAGCTCATTGTTCAGCCATATCCTCTCCATTGTCAAGAGTTGCTAGATCAAGTTAATTTTAGTTAACTTATTTGCTTATAGATGCCATAGTTGGCATACTGTCAATACACAGACTCAAAGAGACATTTAACAGGTAACTAAGGTATTTCTAGGGCGTTGGGGTCGGTAAATTTTGCTTAGAAGCCATTTTATTCAGGTTTAAGGATATTTTACGACCCTGAAAATCGTCAGACTCGGGACTCACGGCTTAAAGTTCCTCCCGGAGGACTTGCTCCTTGAATATTTCCGTCCTATAAGATCCCTCGACCCCGGCCGGTTTCAATCCGCGACCCTCGGAACTAGAGGCAAGGAACATAACAACTAGTCCACCGCATGAAACGAATGAATGAACCAGAATATGCAGAAACAGAATGAATATAATGAATTAACATAGCCGCCTTTACGGTGGCATTCACTATAATACCAAATGAGTACTTTGCTGAAAGCATGTCCCCGGTAAAACTAAACCTACCTTGTCGGCAGACGCGCAGGATAGCGCGCGCGGTTGCGCAACTGGGATACCAGGTTCGAAATACCATCACAACAAATGAACATAAAATACTTTTTTAAACTTTGCAGTATATTATAACCAGGGTACAGGTTTTTCGTATTTCCCTTAATCATTTCATCTAGAGATCGTGAGAGACCAGATTCAACATTCAACGACAGCGCTTCTAAAGGTGACATGAAATGAAATTTTCTTCCTGACTCTCGTTAAATATTTTTGTATTTTCTTGTTTGGTTTGTGACTATTTTTTATAACGTTTACAGCATTTACCTTACCAGATGAAAGAAATATCATTTGAGCATCATACTTAAGTTATATTCTTCAACATAAGTTGCTCCCACCTCTAAACTCCATAACCAACAATTTCCCTATAAATATATAAATTACACTGCATTTGTACAAACGATATGCAATATTACACTCACTTCAAACGCTGCAATTCCACTAACCCATAACAAGTAAAGTAATTGTTCACTGAAGTAATAACAGTACATAGACCTATTTCTTTTAGAATTTAGATGTCATCTTAAACATCATTATTATCTTCAAGGTAGGCCGTCGGCCTGTTCCCCTCTCAGAATTCATCTTCCCATAGTCATTTTATGCACAGTATCTAATCCAACATTAAATTTGACGTTTCAAAGAGTTGCCGTAAAACGGGGCTACTTTGACATATTTTCCAAGGTTTTTAAGGTCTAACTCGTATGATTTATGCCGAAAAAATATTGTACCAATTGAACCTTATACTACAAATCCCATTTGGTACTGTTCTTCTCAAATAAAAACTTAGTAGGAAAACAATGAGTTTTGTTTAGGTCTGTTTTGCCCATGTGCTGGGGCTACTTTGAAATCACAATTGTTTTCACTATAAATCAAAGTATATCCACTCTAGGTACTACTTTGACACCAATTTCTAGCCTCTAACCATTATAATAACGTGTAACTCCTTTCCACACAGAAAATCAACTAAGTTTTTTTTCTTCAAATGTCCCAGATGGTCTTTCGACATTCCTGGTTTCTCTCCTGGCATGGCGTACTTGTAAACCCACTTCTGAGGTTTGGGCGCCTGGAAGGCGGGGTTACGTTGCTCCGATGATATGATGGGTGATGATGATGAAAATGGTGTGCCAGGAGAGTCCCTAATCCTAAGCATAACCTAAGATGAATATGAATAATGATTGATTGACGATGGCCATATGATTTCGGGGGACCGTTTGCGCCTTAAATTAAAGTTGGGTCCATTGGATGCATTTGTATTACAGGTGAGGAAAAACCCCAGAGAAAACCTCACCACGTCCCAAAAAAGACGGTCCCGACGGGGAGGATTCGAAACCGGGCCCGCTGTGTGACAAGGCACAGCACGCTACCCCGCAGACCACAGCGGTGGTTGGAGAAGTACTAAGAAAATTATTGAGAATTTAATTTTATCCTTGTGCTACGCAATTCATTGTTATTGAAAAGGATACAGATGTGTCTCCAACGAAGCATCCGCTTTTAAAACGACTTAAAACATTCGTGGCCGCCTTCAAGGAATTATCTACACCATTGCATGTGTTGTCAAAATAGACCCAAAACAGGCAAGAAATTTAAACTGTCAAAGAAGCCCCAAATCTGTCAAAGAAGCCCCAAATCTGTCAAAGTAGCCCCTCGAGTCAAAGTAACCCCGGTTTAGGTAAGTGTTTGAATTCTTTTGGTTGTTCTTCTTTGGCACAATTTATGTATGTTTATACCCATACATCCCTCGTTGAAACATGAGCTCCCTATACCATACGCGTAACTTTAGTTACGCTTATTCATGTACAGACGTCAGTGATGAGATATGTTGTCAGCACAACAATTTAGAAAACGCACCGGTAATTTTCTTATTTAAATTACTATACATTTATACCAAGTGCTCATGCGCGTGCCCGTGATACTAACGACTGATACCAGTCTGTTTCACTACTGCTTTGAAACTTGATGTAAGGAACCATCTGGATAATGCCTTGGTCGATTCTAGATTGTAGATTGCTTTTTGTCTCAATGAGACATCTAATAGGCAACTAAAGTACATACTACATGGTTCGAATAGGACGGTTACATTTTGCTCAGTTGCACTAATTTATACTTGAGGTTCTTTTACGAGTACGAAAATCTTGATACTAGTGACCCACGGCTTTAAGTCCATCCCGGAAGACTTGTCCCTTGGATTTTTTCCATCCTAAAAATTCATCGACTTCGGCCAGGTTTGAACCAGCATCTCTCGGGACTAGAGGCAAGGAACATATCACTAGACCACCAAGGCTGACACTACAAGTCAATGGAGGCCCTTGGGTTGGTAGGAGGGTAAGGTTTTCATCTTTTTAGATCATTCGCACGAGATGTCAGTCGGGTTGTCAACCCTGCGTGACTGCAGCCTTTATTCCCAGAACAAAGTCAGGTACTCATTTCCGCTTGATGACCTCAGGGTCATGGTGCTACTAGAAGGTTTAGGTCAGTTTAAAAATCCTTACCCCACCATGACTCGAATCCCCGACCTTCCGGTTTGTAGCGTATTCCCTTAAACAACTAAGCTACATCGTGACTACTTTCACACAATACTTGTCAAGAATGTTTTTCCATATTTTAAAGTTTTTTTTCCGAAAGTTACCACCCCAGACTCCTGAAGTATCATATAGGTCTAGTGTAAATACATTTTATACTTAAAGATGTGAGGCTCGAAGTTCCCGGAAGAGAATACCAATATTAAATACAGTTTTTGTACTTTTCCTAAATATTTGTTAGAGAAAAATATGCTACAACCCAAGCAGCCGAGATGAAATTTTTAAAAAGAGTAAAAAGGCTGCACTAGAATGGACCAGATAAGAAACGAGTATATCCATGAAGAACTGCAGATCTACTCCATAAAAGAAAAGATATTTAACAACAAGATACAGTGGAAAGAACATGTAGAAAGAATGGAAGAAAGTAGATTATCAAATAAAATCTTCCATTATTTTCCAAGAAGAAGAAGAGATGTCGGACGTCCTCGGAAGAGATGGTCTTAGATCTATTTGTGAAGACGGAACAGGCAACTCCTAAACCAGGAAGTGAAGAAGAAGAAGAAGAAGAAGAAGAAGAAGAAGAAATATGCGTAGGCCTGTATATAATAAAGATGCGGGAAGATGCTGCTATTTTTCTAATAATATCTTCTACGATAAACATATTTGACTTCGGAAAATATTCGAGCTCTTGATAAACTTTGAAATATAATAAATACCTAAAATGTGGTTTTCCAACACAAATCTACCTAAATAAACTTCTGAATTTTCAATATCATAGCCGTACATTACATATCCTCGACAAAAAATACACAGGAATTAGACATCTGGTTCTGTAGTATCCATGGTATATTTTTTATTTCCACTGTTTATGGAAGTGATTTACAAGCGCAATATCAGCTAATACAACCATTATCAATAAATGGTAACTACCGATTAACACAATATTGTGCGGAGCTCTGTTGCAAAACTGTGCATTTCGCTCCGTAGATCCTTTAGCTACAATAGGCATCCGCTGTTGTTAAAGAAAATTACAAATTAAAAATTGAATTTTGGTCAGCTCTTCTGTGCAAATACCGCACTGTGCATTGCGTCGATACATCAAGAGCATCATGGAGATTGTTAAAAATCGTCTGAAATACTGCCGGTGGGTTCTTCAGCTTGAGTAAGATACTGTTCCACCGATCCAGCCTCTTTACAATTCGTAGGAATGTAAATTTACACAATATGCTTTACTGGACAGCAATAGAAAATCCACATTTGACTCGTCAGGTAGAGCATCAACGAATGGCGTGGTATTGTATAAGACAACACATCGGTGGCCAGTAATTAATTGATGCCAAACTTTTTTTTCATCTATTACAAAGCCTTAACATTGAGGTCACGTCGCCATTAGTTTGTGTGTTTCTTTCTCGTATGAGTAATATGTTTTTAAACAAGGCGAATAGGACAGGGGTGATTATTATTGCCAGATGATGTCCGGGGACTATTTTGTAGTTAAAGTTTCCTGACAACTCCGCCATGGCCGGTCCCAAGCCCGGATGAGAAAGGAGGAGGGGGAGGAGTAACAACCTCGTAAAAAAACCAGGGTTAAGAAGAGTAAAAGCCTGCACTAGAATGGACCAGATAAGAAACGAGGATATCCGTGAAGAACTGCAAATCTACTCCATAAAAGAAAAGATATTTAACAACAAGATACAGTGGAAAGAACATGTAGAAAGAAAGGAAGAAAGTAGATTACCAAATAAAATCTTCCATTATTTTCCAAGAGGAAGAAGAGATGTCGGACGTCCTCGGAAGAGATGGTCTTAGATCTATTAGTGAAGACGGAACAGGCAACTCTTGCCTAAACCAGGAAGAGAAGAAGAAGTTTCCTGGCATTTTGTCTTGCAGGTGAAGAAAAATCCCGAAAAATCCATACCTAGGAAAATTGTCCTAAACCGGAGATAGAACACGGGCTCGCTGTGTATGATGGAAGGACGTACCTTACATGTACAGCTAAATCTGCGTCAACAGCTGTGTTACCAGTAAGGCTATATAATATTAACATGCTAAATACGTACACATTCATGTAATAATATTAGGTAAAATATATAATAAACATATGAACACTTGTTAAAATCTGTAATATTACATATTTAAAATTTAATTTTATATTGAACATTAATTTTAAGATCACACCAAGGTCGAAGAAATGAGGGAAGGGGGGTTGTTAACTTAGCGAGAAGGATAGAATACTGCATGTTTCTACTATTTATATACAGAGTGAATCATTGTGGTTTTCAAAATGATCTCGCAAATGTGGAACTCTACATCCAAGTCCTGGGTGTCTTATTATATTTATATTTATGGTGACGAGTGAATGTAATACTTCACTTATTTATTCTCAGCAGCATTTGTTTAGCTTGGAAAATCCGTTTGAATTTGCAAACATGTACCTGAGTTTTTTTATGTGAATAAATATTGTCATACTGACTCTTCTAGATTCTATTCCTATATATCTCACTGGCAATATCGAACCCGTATGTTTCATGGCCGCTCGGAAATAATCCCTCCACACATTTTTATCCAAAGCTAATCGGCCGCGGTGGACTAGTGGTTATGCTCCTTGCCTCTGGTCCCGAGAGTCGCTGGTTCAATCCCGGCCGGAGTCGATGGATTTTCAGGATGGAAAAATCCAAGGAGCAAGTCCTCCGGGAAGGACTTAAGCCGTGGGTCCCGAGTCTGAAGATTTTCAGGCTCGTAAAAGATCCTTAAGCCTGAATGAAAAGGCATCTAAGCAAAATTTTCCGAATTTTCCCGTCCTAGTACTACCTTGGTTTCCTAGATGTCAGTATGAGGCGGAACGCTGACCACAGACCACTCAAATGACGTCTATACGAAAACAAGTGTAATTAAATTAGTATGGTTCAAATTCTTCCCTGTAGGGGGAGAGCGCCTAAATCTCTGTTAAGGGAAACATGGGCTTACAAGAAGAAGCTAATTTTTCCAATCATCCCCTGTATTATCTACTTCCGTCAAATCATGGTTAATGATGTTATTCTCCCACCTCACTCTTGCTCTACCAACAGGGCATTTTCCCTCTGGTTTTCCTCCAAGAAACCACCAGGTCCCTCTTTCATTTCACATGTCCTGTCCATCGTTGTCTACAAAACTTAACTGTTCTTATTATATGTGGTTTCCTATAAAGCTCATGTAGCTCACTGTTATGTAATCTTCTCAACTCGCTGTTCATCTCTCTTTGATCCAAAAATTATCTTAAGAACTTTATTCTCAAATACTCGTAACATTTTCTCCTCCCTTAAAGTAAGAGTGTCCCGCACCATAAGCGAGGTAAGATACCTTAGCACAGAGCTACGATGCTTGCACTGGTTTGAGTTTCCATGCTGGAAGGAATTTTCTCATGGAATTTCAGCCAATATGGGACCGTTGCCCACCCAGCATCGTGAGAAATTTGGGTAGCTATAATAAGTAGAGGCTCCAGTTTGAGAAAACCAGCTACAATGGGTGGGGACATGACATGCTGACCACATGTCACCCCTACAGTGGATGGTTGATATATACCTCTGTGATTATCAATGTAGATGTGAGGCCAGCAGCCAACTGGTAGGCCAAGGGCCTTCTACGACTGTCACGATATGAAGAGTTAAATTAAGAATCCATGTTTCAGATTCATGTGCCTGGGAGAATAACAGTGTTACATAATATAATGTTGAGTGATTCCGGGTAGTGTTACATATTTTTAATTTAATGTTTTTGGGAGAAGTTGGGACGCGAGAATGCCTGTAATGCATAATAGCATGCATTTCCAGAATTGACCCTGTTTCATTTATTTCTGCACTTCATTCCCATTACTAATTGTTGTTCCTAGGTATTTGAATTCAAACGCTTCTTAGAAATTTCCCTCATGTGTTATTAAACTGTCCATTTCCATTGTATAATGTATTCCTATGTGTGACCATATTTTAAGTTTTATCGAAGTTTACTTCCAGTCCCAATTTCCTACTGTTACTTAATAGAGTGTGCATGTTGGCCCTCAGTATATCCTCGCTACCGCCTAATAACATTATATAATCAGCATAAACTAACATCTTATTAATACCATTGAGTTGTTGACAGTCTTCATACTCTAAAGCAGGTGTATCCAACCCGCGGCACAATGGGCCAGAAACGAAGTTTTAGCTGGAAAAAAAAAAAACTATTTTCACTCACCATCATCAATTTAACATTTTTATTCACTCTAACATAATTGTTATATGACTGTTATTAACTCATCTGCAAATGAGGGTAGAATGCTAATGTTTATGAAGACAATATTAACATCGGAAGTTGCTGATAGTTAAGAACTCTTCTGGTCTTCATCCCAGTTGGGTTGATAGCATTGTGTGTTCAATTTCAATTAGCTTTTCTTCGAATTCTATGTGGAGACTTCTCATCAAGGTTTGTAATTTGTATTGATATATTTAACGTTTTTCTATATATGCTTACCAGATATTATATTAAATACATGTGGAATCATTCCTCCCAAACACAAAAAAAAAAAAAAAAAAATTACACAATCATCTTATTTTAAATTGAGCTACAAAGAAAAACAGTTTTGAACAGTTGTACAAATTTTAATTATAATATAGACTGATTTGTTAACTTTATTTTCCACAGAGTAACTTGTGTGCAAATTATTACGTTTTTTTTAAATTAGCTTTCTCATTACAGGAGGCGACCAGCAACTGAGGCCTACCGTCACGCGCAGAGAATAATTTTATTGTTTGATTTAATATGGAAAAAAGTGTTCGATAGAGGCAATAAGTTATAATTTAGGAAACAAATTAGGGTTAGGGGATGTTAGGAGAATGTTTTAAATTATATTAAAAATCAGTATATTATTTGAAAAGCGATTTTCTCAAACGTACGAAGTTGTGCGCGAGAAAAAAAAAAAAAAAGATTTCTACTGAAATATTCTGATTGGCTAGAAGTGGATGGTAACTTTCCCGTTATTAAGAATTAATTTTGAACAATGACAGTCGTTGGAAAATTCTGTTCCATCTGCTTATGGAATTGGAAGACCCAAAATGACTTTCGAAGAGGCTGGAATAAAAGAAATGTTCACTTAAGCAGGAATTCTCTCGCGATGAACTTGCTCTTGCAACAGAAATATTACTTTGGTCATATGATAAACGGGATACTGCTGTTGTTTTAAAGACATTACTCAAAAACCAACAAAAATAGCTTCAAAATAATAATAGTCATTACAAATCACCCCGCTCAACTCCCCAATCTTCTATGCCGGACGAAGCATTGTCTTTTTTGACAATAAAATATCAATATGTCGATATATTAACATGAGAATAGGTGCCAAAAAGAGAAGTTGTGATATTTTATCCACCCTATAATGCTTCTAGGGAAGCAAGTTTGTTATGCTACCTTTCCCAAGACAGACATTTCAAAAGAAATAAGACTTTTTTTTATTCCAGCCTCTTCGAAAGATATTTTGGGTTTTACAATTCCATAAGCAGAGGAACAGGATTTTCCAACGACTATCACTGTTCTAAATTCTTAATAACGGGAAAGTTTACATTTACTTTTAGCCAATCAGAATATTTCAGTAGAAATTTAACTTTTTTTTCCTCTCGCACGACTTCCTATGTTTTAGAAAAACGCTTAAAAAATTAATAACAATATATTTTAAAATATTCTCCGAACATCCCCTAACTATAATATATTAATAAATGATCACTTATTGCCTCTATCGATCACTTTTCTCCATATATTTAATCAAACAATTCTCTGCGCGCGACGGTAGGCCTCAGCTGGCGGCCGCCTTCTGTAATAAAAAAGCTAATTGCAAAACACGCAATAATTCGCACACATGTTATTGTGCGGGAATTAAAGTCCATAAATCACTCTATATTCTAATTATAATTTGTACTACTGTTCGGAACTTTTTTTTTTCGTAGCTCAATTTAAAGTAACAAGATTGTGTACATCTTTTATTGTTTCGAAGGTATGATTCCACGTGTATTTAACACAATATCTGGTTGTATAGAAATATGTTAAATATATCAATGAAGTACAAACCTTAAGGTAAAGTATCATTATAGAATAATAAGAATAACTCACTGAACTTTAATACAAAACGTATTTATTTCTAGAGCTAGGAAAACAACTGGGATGCGGACCAGATGAGTTCTGCACTATCAGCAAATTCAGATATTTATATTGTCTATATAAATTAAATTTTAGAATTCTACCCTCCTTTGCAGATAAGTGATGAACAGTCATCTGGCAATCGTATTAGAGTGAAGAAAGATGAATTGGTGAGAGTTAGTAAAATACTTTTTTTCCAGCTAGATTTCCTATCTGGCCCACTATGCCATTGCATGCGGCCCGCAATGATATTTGCTCTATCACACCGCATTCGGCCCGCAGTAATATTTGTAAGTTATAGTCTAATATAATTTATGAAATAAATAATTCTCTTTGGTATAAGATAAACTTGAAAGTATAAGACTTTTCCTGTTATCAACACATGTGTTTGCAAAAATTCATTCCACTCATCCACTTACTCAAAACATGGAGAAATCGCATCTGTTTTAAGAAACACCCAGCCTACATTTTATTTATGATCTTACCTACCGCGCATCGTTTTGAAGTCTCCGTGTATTGTTGCACCGCGCGGTTACCAATTTTAAAGGCGAGTGTGTGTGAGATGTTTTATTATCGTTACATTCTTGTAGTTTCCAGTTTGCAGTTGTTCGCTCACATTGCATTGTCAGTGTTAGTGGGATGTTTGAAGAATACTATTATTAATTCAGTGAGTTTTATAAGTGTTAATTATAGCTTCAAAGTGCATCAGACGATGGTAGATTATTCCAAATAAATTGGACAAAATAGTACTTTTCTACACGCTTTATATTAGCTTGACATTTATCTATCTATCTACCTACCTACCTACCTATTAACGGAATCTTTAAACGCGATTTTCACCCACTTAAAATCGTTGGATCGACTTGAAACTTTGTATACTTGTAAAGGACCCGTAACAATACAATAATTTCATTTTTTCTACAATCCTGGCCAGAATCATCAGAAAAAAAGTGTCTTAGTATCTATGTAAAGGAATCATTGAACACGATTTTCACCCACTTAGAAACACTGGATCGAATTGAAACTTTGAATACTTGTAAAGGACTTGTGACAATACAATAATTTCATTTTTTTTCTAAAACCCTGGCCAGAATCATCAGAAAAAAAAAGTGTCTTTGTATCTATGTAACGGAATCTTTGAACACGATTTTCACCCACTTAGAAACATTGGATCGACTTGAAACTTCGTATACATGTAAAGGACCCGTGTCAATACAATATTTTCATATTTGTTTCTAAAATCCTGGTCAGAATCGTCAGAAAAAAAGTGTCTTTGTATCTATGTAACGGAATACTTGGACACGATTTCCACACACTTAGAAGCATTGGATCGACTTGAAACATTGTATACTTGTAAAGGACCAATAATTTCATATTTTGTTTCTAAAATTCTGGCCAGAATCATAAGAAAATTTAAAAAAAATGACAACTGGTAGGGGCCTATAATAGGTTGCGCACTTATCGACTTTTCAGTCAATCGTTGTAAAGAACTCAGTTGGTAGAGCGGTGAACTGTAGTGGTATATAATTTCAGTAATCCATAGGTCGCTGGTTCAAATCCGGCTGGGAGGATTTTTTT
Organism: Diploptera punctata; assembly: GCA_030220185.1. Lineage (NCBI taxonomy): Eukaryota > Metazoa > Arthropoda > Insecta > Blattodea > Blaberidae > Diploptera > Diploptera punctata. Next base: position 769,965 of record JASPKZ010007351.1, on the reverse strand, counting down.
TAAGAAGATTATTACTTTTAGCTCATACTTCAATAGTATCGAATTTAAATATATTTACATTTTTATCTCATTCTGTAAAATATTAAAACTAAAAAATAAATAATAGTTTTAAAAAACTAAAACAGCACGCTTTATTAGAAAACGAACTAAAAAAATTAAAAATAATTTTAATTTCCAACAGGCTTAGGATAAAATTAAAGTGGTCAACAAAAAAATCATCTCTAACACATATAGAATAAAACTAGAGTTATCAACAAAAAGAAAATAATTTTACCATCAAAAGCGTCGGGTTCTTTTTATGATTTTTACATTTTCTTTTAGAGACTTCGCCTTTACCAATATCTGTTTATTATCAAATATATTAATTGATATAGAGCACCCCAGGCTTTTGATGGTAAAATTATTTTATTTTTCTTGATAACTCTAGTTTTATTCTATATGTGTTGGAGATGATCTTTTTGTTGACCACTTTAATTGTGTCTCAAGCGTGTTTGAAATTAAAATTATTTTTCATTTTTTTAGTTAAGCGTGTTGGAAATTAAAATTATTTTTCATTTTTTTTAGTTCTGTTTTCTCAAATAGGAATGAGATGCACAAAGAAATTAAACATACGCTCAATTCTGGAAATGCGTGCTATTATGCATTGCAGAGACTCTTGATGTCCCAACTCCTTTCAAAAAACGTTAAACTGAAAATATATAAAACTATTATTCAACCAATTATATTATATGGGTGCGAAACATGGACTTTTACTTTAAGGGAGGAAAGGAGATTACAGATATTTGAGAATAAAGTACTTAGGAAAATTTTTGGACCAAAGAGAGAACAACAGACAGGTGAATGGAGAAGACTGCATAATAATCAGCTACATGGTCTTTATAGGAAGCCAGATATAATAAGAACAGTTAAGTCTCATAGACTGCGATGGGCAGGACATGTTGCACGTATGGGAAATGAAAGACTTGCATGGAAGCTTATTGTAGGAAAACCTGAGGGAAAACGCCCAGTTGGTAGACCAAGAATGAGGTGGGAGAATAACATTAACTATGATTTGAGGTAAGTATATTATACAGGGAAGATGGGAAAATATTAGCTCAGGATAACGATGTATGGAGAGCTTTTGTCCGTGCGACCATGAACCTACGGGTTCGATAGGGCCAGTAAGTAAGTAAGTAAGTAAGTAAGTAAGTAAGTTCGGTTTTCTAATAAAGCGTGTTGTTTTAGTTTTTTTTAAAACTATTGTTTATTTTATATTACTGAAGTTAACAAGAAAGCAGTGTATTTAATTTACAGTAAAACAGTTTCAGTATTTAAGGAGTATAACATAAAGCGACGTTACGACACCCAACACGCGTCTTCATATGGTAAATTTGAGGGTCAATTTCGTGAAGACAAGGTATCCGAACTTGAAATTAAAATTTCGAGACAGCAGCTAATTTTAAAGAAAGTGTCACATCAAACTGAATCTCTGGTAAAAGCGGGTTACGCAGTAGCAGAAACTATTGCAAAAAAATCTAAACCATTTTCAGATGGCGAGTTTGTTAAAGACTGCTTTGAGAGTGATGCTGATATCATATGCCCTGACAAAAAAGCGCAGATTGCAAAATTAAGCTGGTCACGACACACTGTAGTTCGCCGAATTGACGAATTAGCGTCTGTTGGCGGTTGCTTAAATCTCCGCTAGGGTTACGCCACGCGCTGGAGATGTAGCACCCTAGCGGCGAAGAGAGGAGTTGCCGTCCACACGGCGGTGACGGATGTACATGAGGAGAGTGTAGTAGCCAAGATAGCGCAAAATAATTTTTTTTAGCTTCCCTCGTGAAACTAATCCGCTTCCATCATCGCCAGTAATAATATATTTCGTATCTAAATGTAGTAGTTATGTACAATTAAGTCTACTAATAAATAATAGTTATGTTAGTTTAAATTCATTTCAGTAATTTGACTTAGTCATAAGTAGAACTACCATGTGGCTACTGACACTATGTGTTCCTAGTAACCATTCCGAAGCGTGGTCGGAACATGGTCAACTCCGGGGCCGGATAACATTCAGTGATATAAATTAATAATACGTATTTCGTGGTCCTCCGGTGTGTGAAAAAAACTAATTGTGAGAAAATAGTGCTTATTTAAAGTAACAATTCGTTACGAAACCACTGTGCTACATCATCTCATCAGTATCCAACTCCACGAGGTCAAACTGAACGGCGACGCTTCCAATACTGTGGAATCAGCTCAGTTAATCCATTTATTTTCCCTTTTTCCTTTCTCTTCTTTACCATGGAGTCTAGTGAGCGTACTAAGTTAATAAAACAAAAATCTACACTCAAGGGATCTCTGACACGTATAGGCACGTTCGTGGAAAAGTTCATACCCGGATCAGATATCAACGCCATACGCTCAAAATTAATACAATTACCGTCATTGTGGGAAGACTACTCAATAGTTCAACAAAACTTGGAATTGAATGACGACGACAGTGAAAAAAGTCATGCGGAAGACCGGGATCACTTTGAAAACACCTTTTATGACTTGGAGGCAAAAATGAACACCCTGATTCAGAAAAGCGTCAGTTCAAATGAAAGCAACAGCGTCTCTCAGCATTCACGGGATACGTCACATTGTGCAACGGAAATAAGACTACCGATAATCGACCTGCCGATCTTCCATGGGCGATACGAAGCATGGATGCACTTTCATGACACTTTCCAAGGATTAATTTGAATAATGATAAGTTGTCAGACTTTCAACGATTTCATTATCTGCTTTCAGCTCTAAAAGGGGAACCTCATCAACTAATTCAAAACCTACCCATTTCAAGTGATAATTTTTCTGCCGCATGGGACAGCATTTGCAAACAGGTACAACAAGAAAAAACCGATTGCCACACAGCAGATCAAATCGCTTTTGTCTCTTCCATCTTGTCATTAGGTAGCACCCTCAGAACTTAGACAATTGCATAACCACTTAATGAGCAATTTAAATGCAATTCAGTGTCTACAGATCGATATACCCTTACATGAGATCATGCTGTAACAGTTGGTGTTAGATAAATTAGACCCAACTACCCGAAAGGAATTTGAAATGCAGGCTCCAAGTGATAATTTCTCTACGCTTAAAGAATTTTCCGAATTCCTAGAAGAAAGAGCTCAGGTTCTAGAACTTATGGTTGCTGCAAAGGAACAAAAAGGAACTACCGTGAACTCAAGTAAAGTTAACCATCAGAGGACTACAAACAAACCTGCCCAGCTTAGTTCCTACGTACCTACAAATGAGAAATGTGAATTTTGTGACGCAAATCATCCTCTTCACAAATGTGAAGCCTTCACAAATTCAACCACAGGTCAATGTTACGATTTTGTGAAGAAGAAAAACTTGTGTTTCAACTGTTTTAGGCATCATAGGATCCGTTCTTGCAAATCAGGGGACTGTAGAAAATGTCACCGAAGACATCACACTTTGTTGCACTTTGACACTCAACCAACTCAAGGTACAAATAGTGACCATCGACCTGGTAATTCTAGCAACAACAACGCCCAAGTCCGACATAACTCCAGTTACTGTGCCTTGAAATGCAACAGATGACGCAAGTTTTGTTATCTACAGTAATAATTCAAGTATTAGACAGTGATGGCCGGCCCCACCAATGCCAGGGCTTTGTTGGGTAACGGATCACAGTCACATTTAATCACTGAAACACTGGCCAGGACGTTAAATTTGAGGCGCTACAAAAATTCAATCCCTATAAATGGTATCAATAACACAGCCGTCACCACTCACACAGTGACAACATATGTATTCGTTCGAACACCACTAATTTCCAAACACCTATTTCATGTTCTATACTCCCACAAATAACGGGCAACATTCCCGCGAGCCATATCGACTACGTATCTTGGAACCTACCAACAGAGAGAAAACTGGCGGATCCAAACTTCAATAAACCTAGATCCATATATATACTTCCTTGTGCAGAACTATTCATGTGGTTGTTGCTTGAAGGATGGCGCAAGAACAGTGATGACCGTCCTATACTAAAGAATACGGTGTTAGGATGGATACTGTCAGGTTCTATAAGGACTTCGAATGAACAAAATAGTACCCTAAATGCCCAATCGACACTCTTCGTCAGACAAGATTGCGACCTGGACCTCAGAATGGAAAGGTTCTGGAGTATTGATGAAGTGACAACGGCTAGGGTGTTAACTAAAGAGGAACAGCGGTGTGAAAATAATTTTGCAACGCACACCAGAAGAGACGATGCTGGCCGATTTGTTGTACGTCTGCAATAAGGGAGGACAGCTCAAAACTCGGAAATTCTTACAGAACAGCAGTGAAGCGCTTCATGCAACTTAAGCAGAAGTTGTCAACTAATCCACAACTGAGGAAAGATTACGTGGAATTCATGGAGCAATACGACAATCGGAACCACATGCAGCTGGCTTCCGATCTACCTAAAGACTACGACGGCTTCTACTATATACCGCATCATGTGATCTTCAAGAAACAAAGCACTACATCGAAGACCCGCGTGTATTCGACGCGTCATTCAAAACTGACAACGGTGTCTCACTCATTGACACTCTTGCAGTGGGACCCACGGTGCAGCAGGACTTGTTATCACTTGTCACGAGATTTCGTACACATCAAGTCGTGTTGACAGCTGACATAGCGAAAATGTATCGCCAGATCAGAGTGGACAATGAATACATTAATTAACAACGGATACTCTGGCGAAAGCATTCTTCAGAGTCCCTGAAAATATATCAACTGAAGACTGTCACCTATGGCACCTAGGCAGCCTCATATCTTGCAACGAGATGCCTAATCAAGCTTGCCGACGACGAAGTTAATGAATTTCCCCGTGCATCTGAGATATTGAAGCGAGATTTCTACGTGGATGACGTAATTTGTGGCAGTAAGACCATTGAATAGGCTATAAGTCTCCGAGAAGAGCTGAAAGAATTGATAGCAAGAGGAGGGTTTCTGCTTCGTAAGTGGAGTTCTAACGACCAAGCCGTCCTTGACACCATTCCCGAAGAATACCGTGAATCGCAAATGCTCTTGCGGTTTGACGACAAGAAAAACGTCTAGACACTAGGGTTGTTATGGCATCCGATTTCTTGACGAGTTCCAATATGAAGTGAATGTCTAAGTCTATGAGGATACGTTCACAAAGCGGAAGCTAATGTCCGTCATCTCTTCGATATTTAACCCACTTGGACTACTTGGGCTTGTTTATTGTCTTATCGAAGATGTTCATGCAAAAACTGTGGCAAATGAAAGTAGAATGGAACGATCCCCTTCCTCCCTCTCCACTACATACTTGGGAGAACCTATACTCAGAGCTGCCAATGTTGAATGAGCTCCACGTGAATAGGATGATCCTTGGACCGAGAAAGATCGTGAACACGCAATTCCATGGCTTTTCGGACGCCTCCGAGAAAGCGTATGCTGCGTGCATTTATTTACGTAGAGTCGCAGAAAATGGCGAAACGTCAGTGCACTTAATATGTTCTAAATCAAGAGTTGCGCCACTGAAACAGCAGTCCATCCCTCGTCTATAACTGTGCGGAGCGCTACTGTTGGCTCGCCTGATGGCAAAAATCACCCCCACCTTCGATATAAACTTGGATATCATTTTTTTGTGGACTGACTCAACTATTGTACTATCCTGGCTCGCAGCCGACTCTACAAGATGGAAGACATTTGTAGCTAATCTTGTACCGGAAATACAGCAACTTAAGACAAATGCAGCATCGAGTCATGTCTCATCTGACAGCAATCCAGCAGATACTCTCTCAAGAGGAGAATCTCCACAATGTCTTCAAAACAACGAACAATGATGGCGCGGGCCATCCCGGCTGAGATAAGATGAAGAGAATTGGCCTACTACGATCCCCAATTGTATAATGGATTAGCTTTCTGAACAACGGACGATCACATAATGCCTTACCGTTACTCTTCCTTCCAACGACATATCTGTAAGATTTTCTTTTCTTTACAAATCACACAGAATAATCGCATATTGCAACAGATTCGTGATAACGCACGAAAGGGTAATCCGAAGGAAACAGGACCCCTACACACGGCAGAATTGTCAAGTGTTTTAGACATGTATATAGGTGTAGCAATGATTCCTGGGGAATGAAATTTGTAATGAGAGCTTAGATGCGAGTCCTGTACTAACCAGTTGTAGGTCTCAGCCAATATGAAGTATGATCACACGTCATTGCTAACTCCCTCGCTAGCTGCTCGCTAGCGAATATCAAATACAGTCACTGCTAAATATTTTTAAAATCTCGCTACAAAAATTAATTAATATAGGTAATCTTTATCGAAGACTGCGATGGGCAGGACATGTGGCACGAATGGGGAATGAAATACGTGCAAGGAAGCTTCTTGTCCGAAAACCAGAGGGAAAACGCCCAGTTGGTAGACCAAGAATGAGGCGGGAGAATAACATTAACTATGAATTGAGGGACGTAGATTTTACAGGGAATGATTGAAAAACATTAGCTCAGGATAGGGATGTATGGAGAGCTTATGTCCGCGCGACCATGAACCTACGGGTTCGATAGTGCCCGTGAGTTAGGACATTTTTATACGTGGAGGAAGTATATTCACTATATATATATATATATATATATATATATATATATACACACACACACACTCTATATTTGGTTTATATCTCTCTGTTAATGTTTTAAATAACCACTAAATGTCACTTTAATTTAAACCATCTATAGTCTTCCCCGCGCCTTAGCCATGTGATTAAGACAAGATGTCTTAAGATGAAATGTTCTCAAGGAATTTCTGCCAGTATGGGACCGGTGCCCACCCATGAGACATTTGGGTGGCTATAATAAGTAGCGGCTCCACGTTGAGAAGACCCGATATTCACATTGCACTATAATTTTAAGACTTCAGGCAGCAAGTGTACAAAATATTTTAATTATAGTCTACGGTTTAAAATATAAAATCAACACATCCGCGTCTCACTATAATTCTCTATGGACTGTACATGTTTTGTAAGATGAACTGTTTTGTTTGTACGCGTGGCAGGCAGAGAATTCACAGCTGAGCAGTCTGGATAGGCTCTCCGATTGGATTTACGGTCAAGGACATTCTTCAAAATCCCTTGCGCGACCTATATAAGGCAAACCCAACGCTTCATATATGCGAGAGAAATAGAAGATATGAATTCTAACTCACCTATATCATTAAAAAGACAAATAAGGAGTTTAAACCTATTTCTCGATGGAGATGGGACATATCCGAGTAGGTGGGCGACTACAAAATACTTTGAACCCATTTGCAGAACAACACCAAATAATATTGCCACCAAAGCAAAGTCTTACACGACTGATTGTACTAGCAGAACACATACGATTGCTGCACGCAGGTGCTCAACACTTAGTTGCGTCACTTCGCCGCAAGTACTGGATAGGAAACAAAAGGCAAGTAGTTCGCACCATAATTCACAGGTGTGTAAGATGCCACAGACTGAAAGCTTCTACTGTTGCACAACTCATGGGTCAGCTCCCACAACCGCGGGTGACGCCGTCCCGTCCAATCTTGAAAACTGGAGTTGACTACGCCGGACCGTTATTCATCAAAGCACGGAGCAGCAAGGAGCAAAACCAAGGTTAAATGCTACGTTGCTCTCTTCGTATGTTTATCCACTAATGCAGTACACCTAGAGCTAGTGCGTGATATAACATCACAAGCTTTCATTGCTGCCTTGCGAAGGTTCTCCGCAAGAAGAGGAAAATGTCCTAACATTCACAGTGACACTGCTACCAATTTTGTGGGAGCAAGAAACGAGTTGGAAGAACTGGCCTAGATGTTCAACACTGAAGTTGCTAGAGGAGAAATTGCAGATTTTGCAGCCCAAGAAGGATTCAAGTCGCATTTCATCCCGCAAGACGCACCTCATGTCGACAGACTATGGGAGGCAGGCGTGAAATACATGAAATACCATCTACGAATTACTGCTGGTAACACATGTCTAACCTACGATTAAATGTACACCCTACTGTGTCAGATTGAGGCGTGCCTAAATTAAAACCTCTCACTAGACTCTCAGATGGTCATGAAGACCTTTCTTAACTTAGTCCAGGTCATTTCTTAAATCGAGCTCCTTTTATGTCCATCCCTGAACCTGACCTGACCAAGAATATTCATAGCCATATATCCAGGTGGCGCTTCATCCGGGCGTTGCAGCAAAGCTGGAAACAATGGTCCAGTGACTACCCCCACAGCTTGCAGCAAAGGCACAAACAGCAGCGCAAGTCAACCGAAATTGGAACCTGGGACAGTGGTGCTCGTGAAGGATGACGATCGACCTCCATTGCCATGGCGGCTAGCTATGATACAGGAGGCAATTCCTGGGAAAGATGGGCATATTCGAACAGCTATAATCCGCACAAACAACGGGACTTTGAAGCGTCCGATCCACAAATTGTGCTCATTACCAATTTCAGGACTAAGTTTCTTTAACATATTAGTTTTCTTTTTCTTCTTTCTAAACTCTTTGTTTGTTCTACACTCTTTGTCATTATGATCTGAACTCTTCGTGTGTTTTAAAGGGACAACAAACAATTGTTTTATGTGTTCATTAACTGTTAATCAGTTGTATTTCATAAGATTTAGCTTATTAAATGTGGTACATTTAGGTGTGGCGGTTGCTTAAATCTTCACTAGGTTTACCCACGCGCTGGAAATGTAGCACCGTAGCGGCGAAGAGAGGATTTGCCGTCCACACCGTGGAGGCCGAAGTATCTGAGGACAGTGTGATGGCCAAGATGGCGGAACGTTTTGTCGAAGCTCTCCTCGTGGATCTAAATCGCTGCCATCATCGCCAGTGATAATATTTCGTATTTAAATGTAGAAGTTATATACAATTAAGTTTACTAATAAATAATAGTTATGTTAGTTTAAATTCATTTCAGTCCTTACAGCAATGGAAAATAAGAATGACCATAGGCCTATTACTGCGGCATTTCTACAATATTACCAGAAATTTGACAGAAGTGAGCCGATTAATGATGAAGCATGATAACATGAAAATACAATTATTGTAAAGTATCTGTGTAGAAATGTTAATTACGCAATGGACTTATTATTATTTAAATTGTCAGCATCAGAAAGCATTGGTTATTTAAAAAAGAGCAAAACAAGAAATGGTTTGATGAGGAACGTGCCGACATTGTAAAGAAAAGAAAGCTAACAAAAATGAAATGGTTACACGAACCAAATGAGGTAAATTTAGAGGAATTGGGTAGTATTATCCGGGAAACCACCAGGTTACTAAAGAGCAAAAAGAGGGGATATTTCAGAGAGAAGATTAATGATCCTGAAATGAATGCCAAAAATAGGAACATTAGAGAATTACATCAGGGAATTAGGATAGAGTAGAAAGGTTTCAGATTAGAACAAACATGATTAGGAATGAAAATTGGGATATGGTTGCTGATTCCAGGAGTATATTACATAGATGGACAAGTTACTTTAATCAACTATTAAATGTACATACAGAACAGGATATTGAAGAGGATAATTTACAGACAGCAGAAATACAGCATTAGAGGTTGAAATGGCGATGGAAAAATTGAAGATGTATAAAGCATCAGATCCATATGAGATCCCTGTAGAACTGATAAAATCAGGGGGAGAAAAATTGATGGACAAGATACGCCGGTTGCTTAATATTATTTGGGAAAAAGAAGCTCTTCCAGATGAATGGAAAGAATCGATTATCGTACCAATTTATAAGAAATGAGATAAAACTGATTACAACAACTACAGGGGCATCTAATTTTTTTCAACTTCGTACAAAATTTTAACAAATATATTAGTAAGCAAACTTACTTCTTATATTGATGACATTCATCATCAATGTGGAATTAGAAGAAACAAGTCTACAACACATCTGACTTTAATTTTAAAATAGATTTTAGAAAAGAAATTGGAATATAATGTACATCTATATGGGAAATACAAAGTACATCAACTATATGTAGACTACAAAAAGGCATACGATTCAATTAAGAGGGAGAAGTTGTAGAGTATCTTCTTGGAGTTCGGAATTCCTAAAAAGTTAGTTACATTTATACGAATATGCCTAAATGACAAAAAAGATTAGGGCGCGTGTAGGCAATCGGTTTTCGGATACTTTTAAAATCCACAATGAGTTGGAGCAAGGAGATGCACTATCTCCTCTACTATTTAATTTTGTATTAGAGCATGCCATCAAATCTTTAGAGGATGAGGAAGGCCTAGAACTAAATGGTATTAATAAGCTGTTAGTTTATACTGACTATTTAACTCATGCCCCAAATGGGAGTCAATGACCAATCACGTTTCAATGATTTCTGTTTTACAACCAATCAGAGTCGTGTTTCACGAAATATTTATCAGTGTTAGGATTATCATATATTAAACAAAGCTCCTCCTTTTTAATATTCTGAACAGGTCTGACCGTTATTTTGCAGTGACTGAGCCTATAACAAATACGGCTACCAGATTGTATATAATAGTGCTTACATGTCAACATTTGTAGCAATTGATTATACCACCAAAAAAAGAAACCACTGTTTGCACTTTCTTAAATGTATTTTTTCCCAGGTAATAATCGAGAAAAATATAATTGTCATATTTACATCATACGACATCAAAAATGAATTAATATACAGATTGATGTGTTTCATTTTTTCTCCACTAGAGAGCATTCTTACAATATTGCGTTCCTTTGGCAATAAATAGTATGATCTGGTTGCAGTGATAAACAAAAGAAGCAGTAGAAGCGTACCTATCGTTTCTCATTTGTTTTCAAACATCGCCGTTTACATTAAATATATAAATATTTTAAAATAACTATAGTTAAATAATGATTTGTGAGTAAACAGCTTAATTTTATTCGTTAAATAGTCCTAACAAATGCCACTCTTGATTTCCCAAATTCTCTAGATAAATTGGAAATCACTCGTGGCATTACTTATGATAATGAAGTACCATTGGGCGATAGCGTGGTGATACTAAAGTCAACACGCTCACACTGTTGAGTGACACTGGACTGGAAGTAAATATCAATAAAAACAGATATATGGTCACACATAGAAATATACATTATAGCTATAATGAAAATGTACAGCTAATAACAAATGAGGGAAATTTTGAGGAAGTGGCTGAATTCAAATACGTACCTAGGAACAATAATCACAAATAGGAATGAGACACACAAATAAACTAAAACTTAGGCTCAATTCTGGAAATGCGTGCTATTATGTATTACAGAGACTCTTGACGTCCCAACTCCTTTAAAAAAAGTTAAACTGAAAATATATAAAACTATTATTCTACCAGTTATATTATATGGATGCGAAACATGGACTCTTATTTTAAGGGAGGAAAGGAGATTACGAGTATTTGAGAAAAAAATTCTTAAGAAAATTTATGGACCAAAGAGAAATGAACACAGGTGAATGAAGAAGACTACATAATAGTGAACTACGTGGTTTTTATAGGTAGCCATGAACCTACGGGTTCGATAGTGTCAATGAGGTCGCTAGTTTTTTTCATTTTTGCGAAGATAATCCTTTTATTGCACACAACTTTCATGTCATCTTGACCATATGCAACATTTCCACCATAAAAAATACAGATTTGTGCAGTATTATGTACTTTTTAATTTGATCGAATTTTCCTCTTTCCTTTAGATCCTTGGTATCAAACATTGCTCGTTTATACTCTTATAGGTGGGTGACGTTCAAACAGTTGTGATTCCCATTAAAAAACGCAAAAAGTTTTATTACATAAGAAAGTACGTTATGTACGTATATCAGATTTCACTAGTGAAGTCCCACATTTCAGAACAGCTGCCATTATTCACAATTTATATATATATATATATATATATATATATATATATATCCATCCATAGTAATTCTGCCCGAAAGCAGGTCCTTTACTGCAATCATAGCATTTCCATGCTATGCTTGCAGCTTTACTAGGGAATTGTAGGTGTGGTAGCTTCACGTCGCTTTCCACACCGGTGAAGGAGGAGGATGATGATAATGATAAGGACGGTGATGATGATGATAATGATAAGGACGGTGATGATGATGATGATGATGATGATGGACATATGATTTTGGGGACCGTTTGGGCCTTAAAGTTTTCCTGACATTTGTCTTACAGGTGAGGAAAAACCCCGATAAAAACTGTCCCGACCGGGGATCGAACCCGGGCCCGCTGGGTGACAAGGCAGCACCCTACCTCGAGACCACAGCGGTGGACATATATATATGATGACCTAAAACCATAAATGGGCAATCGCAGAGTCACGACAGAATTTGAGTCTCAATATCGATCAAGTTATAACATGTACTGAGCGGTCTAGTGCCATTCGTTGCTGTACTTTGAGTCGCAGAATGCCCAGATCTGTCTTAAACACGTCAAAACCACCATCGAAAAATACGAATGGTTTAACCGACTTCAGTCATTGCCGGGACAACCTAGATCTAGAGTAAAGGCAGTCACCATCTTCCGTCTACTAAGAGGACACAACTGCCTAGCAAACAACTCTGGATTATCCAGAGTCCAGTGTACCCACTGTACAAGAACAAACACAACCTGAAGGCTACAGAACATCTTAGCACCTGTCCTACCCTATCACCAGGGCAATGAATGTTTTTATACGGAGATTTGGAAGCAATTTTTAATTTTTTTTGACCACGTAGTACTCGGGTCATCTTAAGACTGCGCCATCGTCGCTATTTTATCGATTGTAGACTTATGGCGTACAAATAAATCGAGTTGTAAAATCGAATTAAATTCAAATACATCAACGGTAGAATTGTTATGTACTGTACACCCTTAGACAAAAACATGAGTCATCCGCTGATTATATCAATCGAACGGGGAACTTCGTGAGCGCTCGCTGAAGCCGTATTCACATCAACACGTTTTCAGTAATTCTACTGGGTTGTTTGCTAGTTAACGCAGTGCATACTCAAGCAACATTAAAGGGAGAGTTTGGCTTAGTGCGTTTCCGTGGTCGAGAGGTTTAATAGACATTGGGCCGTATGAATAAAACTGGAGGTTTTGCTTGTGAGCAAAAGGCAGAGGTAGAAGTATTTGCTTGGAAGCAAAATGTAGAATTATAAGAACATGCTTTGAATAATATGAATAATCTTTACCTTACACTACTACCTTTTGCTTCTAAATAAGAAGCCGGTGCTTCTAAACTCCCAGCCGAGCAGCCGCGCGTTTCGTAAATGAATCATCAGCATTCTTTACTACTACCCGTTTAAGGAATAAGTGCAGTTGTTGACGGAGGGCACTGCAGTCGTGTTTATGCAGGGATAGAACACGTGACACTGCTATCTATGAGGGCAGAGGGGAATAGGACGTGGGACGCTGACAATATACACTGCCGTATGTGACGTCACGTGTAGCAACAAACAGAGCTTCGTAATTCTTCCGCCTGCAATGATATTTTGAATGACATATACCTGAGCGCTTGTTGATGTTTTCATTCTTTAAAAGCAACGTATTTGTGCTGACACCACAATTTTCAACCAAAACAGATCATAACCACGCTACTTTTACTTCCGCTCTCTCAGTGCAGTCAAACTATACATGTAAAAAATGGCCTTTTCTGTTTCGGTTGAAAGAAATAGTTCAAAGTCTGTTAAAAATACATTGGCATTTTTAGTTACTGCTCAAGGAAAATATCCACAATCATTACAAAAGTCGCAAATTCCGGAAGAAAAAAGAAGAAAAAGCATGTAAGCAATTCAGGAAATCATTAAATTATTTAAACTTTATTTTGGCACGCCGATAAATTCAAACCAGTTGCTAAAGAAAATTAACAATATGGAAACTAGAACTCGAAGCTCGACAGGCCTACCAGTCGGCTGCTAGCCTCACGTCCACATGTGTTAATCACAGAGGTAAACGATTATAAGCCAGTGTAGGAGTGACGTGGTTAGCATGTCGGGTCCTCCAGCCATATGAAAATATGCTGAAGAAATGACAGATATGAACAGAAGGAACAAACCCATTTTTTTCGCGCCCTCCTCTTATAATTTTCTCTTCAGTGAAATTTTCTTCTCCTTCGTTGTATCTTCATCATCATTGCCTGAATCATCAATATTGATAAACGCCTATTTATTCTCCTATACCAGTTTGAAACCCTGGATCGGCCATGACCAAAAAATACCTTCATTCTATCTTCAGATAATAGCACACCACCTCTTCTCTCTTCTGTTTCTGGTGAAAAAGTGGGCAGCAATCCATTTAACATTTTCCTCGTTGAACCTCTATAATTAATTATACTCTTCGTCGGGAGGACACCGACATGGTTTATAATACTTTTTACAGCGTACAGGGACCACTAGTTGAGCCATGTCTGTATTTTGGGATGATGAATCTGCTATCTACCAGACTTCAATTTTTTGAAGCATGTGCTTCTTAAAAGAAGCAAAAGGTTCACTTTATTCACACAGTTTTTTCTAATCCTGAAGCACATGCTTCAAGGTCGAGCTCGTACTTCTTCCATGGAAGCAGATGCTTTTTTCTCGATGCGTGACCGCGAGTAAAAGGTTATGCTTCTTACTTTATTCATAAATTCTGAAGGATATGCTTCAAAATAGTGAAGTAAAAGCATTTGCTCCACTTTATTCATACGGGCCATTGTCTGCGTTCGTAACCTCACGGGTTCAATTCCCGTTCTACTTTTTTTTCTTTACTGATGTTAGAATAGCATTTCGCCTGTAATGTAGTTTCACATTTAATTTTATATTTGAGTTTTATGGCTTTAATGCACGCACAAAACATACAAAAATATAAATTAAAACCTTCTTCTAATAAGTAAAGCGAAAAAAAAATAATATCTTCTAAAATGGAAAATTTAACAAAAAAATCAATATCGGATGTACAAAACCTCAGCATTTGTTACCGCCCTCAATCTGCGGGGCATTGATGCAATCAAACTTTTGCATGCATGTGGACGATAGGGTAGAGTATCCCAGGCGTCTTGAATTTGTGCCCATAAGCCATCTTTCGCCTTTCATGCTTCTGCAGTCCAATTAGTGTTCATCTCTATTACACACTTTATATTAGCATGAACTGTATCTATCTATGTAACGGAATCTTTCAACGCGATTTTCACCCACTTAAAATCAACGCATCGACTTGAAGCTTTGTATACTTGTAAAGGACCAATGACAATAAAATAATTTCATAATTTTTTTCTAAAATCCTGGCCAGAATCATTAGAAAATCAATAAAGTGTCTGTGTAATTAAGTAACGGAATCTTTCAACGCGATTTTCACCCACTTAAAATCATTTGATTGACTTGAAACATTGTACACTTGTAAAGGACCAATGACAATACAATAATTTCAATACTTTTTTCTAAAACCATGGCCAAAATAATCAGAAAATCAAATAAATAATAGTTTTAAAAACTAAAACAACACGCTTTACTAGAAAACGAACTAAAAAATGAAAAATAATTTTAATATCCAACACGCTTGGGATAAAATTAAAGTGGTCAACGAAAAAATTATCTGCAATAAATCTAGAATAAAACTAGAGTTATATACAGAAAAAAATTAACCATCAAAAGCGGGGGGTGCTTTATATCAATTAATATACTTTATAATAAAAGTAAAGTCTCTAAGATGAAAACCATAAAAAGCACCGCACGCTTTTGATGGTAATTTTGTTTGTGTGTATGTAACTCTACTTTTATTCTAGATGTGTTGGAGATTATTTTTTTGTTGACCACTTTAATTTTATCCCAAGCGTGTTACTTACTTACATACTCACTAGCACTATCGAACCTGTAGGTTCATGGCCGCTCGGGCATAAGCTCTCCATACATCCCTATCCTGAGCTAATGCTTTCCAATCATTCCCTGTATAATCTACTTCCCTCAAATCATTGTTAATGTTATTCTCCCAACTCATTCTCGGTCTACCAACTGGGCGTTTTCCATCTGGCTTTCCTACAAGAAGCTTCCATGCACGTCTTTCATTCCCCATACGTGCAACATGTCCTGCCCATCCCAATCTATGAGACTTAACTGTTCTTATTATATCTGGCTTCCTATAAAGACCATGTAGTTAATTGTTATGTAGTCTTCTCCATTCACCTGTCTGTTCATCTCTCTTTGGTTCAAAAATTTTCCTAAGTACTTTATTCTCAAATACTTGTAATCTCCTTTCCTCTCTTAAAGTAAGAGTCCATGTTTCGCACCCATATAATATAACTGGTAGAATAATAGTTTAATATATTTTCAGTTTAACGTTTTTTGAAAGGAGTTGGGACTTCAAGAGTCTCTTCAATGCATAATAGCACGCATTTGCAGAATTGAGCCTAGGTTTAATTTCTTTGTGCATCTCATTCCTATTTGTGATTATTGTTCCTAGGTATTTGAATTCAGCCACTTCCTCCAAATTTCCCTCATTTGTCATTAGCTGTCCATTTCCATTATATACTGAATTTCTACGTGTGACCATATATTTAGTTTTACTGACATTTACTTCCAGTTCTAATTTCTTAGTGTTACTCAATAGTGTGTGCGCATTGTCCTTTAGTATCTCCTCGCCATCTGCCAACAATAATACATCATCAGCATAAACTAACAGCTTATTAATACCATTCAATTGTAAACCTTCCTCATTCTCTAAAGATTTAATGGCATGCTCTAGTACAAAATTAAATAGTAGAGGAGATAGTGCATCTCCTTGCTTCAACCCATTCTGGATTTCAAAAGTGTCCGAAAACTGTTTGCCTACACGCACCCTACTCTTTGTGCCATTTAGACACATTCGTATAAGTCAACTAACTTTTTAGGAATTCCGAACTCCAGCAGGATACTATATAACTTCTTCATCTTAATTGAATCATATGCTTTTTTGAAGTCTACATACAGTTTATGTACAGTACCATTATATTCCCATTTCTTTTCTCAAATTTGTCTTATACTAAAAATCTGATCTGTTGTAGACCCGTTTCTTCTAAATGCACATCGATGGTCTCCTAGAATGTCATCAATATAGGGAGTAAGTCTGCTTACTAATATATTTGTTACAATTTTGTACGAAGTTGAAAGTAATGAGATGCCCTTGTAGTTGTTGTAATCAGTTTTATCTCCTTTCTTATAAATTGGTACGATAATTGATTCCTTCCATTCATCTGGAAGAGCTTCTTTTCCCCAAATCATACTGAGGAACCAGCGTATCTTGTCCATCAATTTTTCTCCCCCTGATTTTATCAGTTCTGCTGGGATCTCATCTGAACCTGATGCTTTATACAACTTCAATTTTTCAATCGCCATTTCAACCTCTAATGCACTTGGCTCTGCGACTAACATTTCTGCTGTCTGTAAATTATCCTCCTCAATGTCCTGTTCTGTATGTATATATAATAGCTGATTATAGTAACTTTCCATCTATTTAATATACTCTTGGAATCTGCAATCATATCCCCATTTTCATTCCGAATTATGTTTGTTCTAGCCTGAAACCCTTTCTTCTCTATACTAATTCCCTGATATACTTCTCTAATGTTACTATTTTTTGCATTCATTTCAAGATCATTAATCTTCTGTACATCCCAAGCGAGTTGGAAATTAAAATTATTTTTCATTTTTTAGTTCGGTTTTCTAATAAAACGTGTTTTTTTTAGTTTTTTTAAAACTATTATTTATTTTTTACTTTTCAGTTTTAATATTTTACAGAATAAGATAAAAATGTAAATATATTTGAATTCGATAGGCTACTATTGTAGTATGAGCTAAAAGTAATACTCTTCTAAAAAAAACCTCTTCCAGGCCGGATTTGAACCAGCGACATGTGGATTACTGAAACTATATACTATTAGATTTCACCGCTCTACCGACTGAGCTGTTACAACGATTGACTAAAAAGTCGACAAGTCCGCAACCTATTATACCAGTTTTCATTTTTTTTTTTTTCTGATGATTCTGGCCAGGATTTTAGAAACAAAATATGACATTATTGAATTGTCACGGGTCCTCTACAAGTACACAAAGTTTCAAGTCGATCCAATGTTTCTAATTGGGTGAAAATCGTGTTCAATAATTCCGTTACATATATATAAAGACACTTTTTTTGATTTTCTGATAATTCTGGCCAGGATTGTAAAAAAATTAATATGAATTTATTGTATTGTCACGGGTCCTTTACACGTATACAAAGTTTAAAGTCTATCCAATGTTTCTAAGTGGGTGAAAATCGCGTTTAAAGATTCCGTTACATTGATACAAAAAACACTTTTTTTTGATTTTTCTGAAGATTTCTGGCCAGGATTTTAGAAAATAAATATGAAATTATTGTATTGTCACGGGTCCTCTACAAGTATACAAAGTTTCAAGTCGATCCAATGATTTTAAGTGGGTGAAAAACGCGTTGAAGAATTCAGTTACATTGATAGGTAGATAATTATAGGTCAAGCTGATATAAAGCGTGTAAAAAAGTGTCTGTGTAATTATGTAACGGAATCTTTCAACACGATTTTCACCCACTTAAAATCATTGGATCGACTTGAAACTTTGTACACTTGTAAAGGACCAAAGACAATACAATAATGTCGTAAATGTTCCTAAATCCTGGCCAGTATCAGCAGAAAATCAAAATAATAAAAATCGATATAATAGGTTGCGGACTTGTCAACTTCTTACTCAATCGTTGTAAGGGCTCAGTTGGTAGAGCGGTGGACTATAGTTGTATATATTTTCGATAATCCATAGGTCGCTGATTCAAATCCGGACTGGAGGATTTTTTTAGTAGAGTATTACTTTTAGCTCATACAACAATAGTATCGAATTTAAAGATATTTACATTTGTATCTTATTCTGTAAAATATTTAAACTAAAAAGTAAAAAATAAATAATAGTTTAAAAAAACTAAAACTAAAACATCACACTTAATTAGAAAACCGAACTAAACAATTAAAATAATTTTAATTTCCAACACGCTTGGGATAAATTTAAAGTGGTCAACAAATAAATCATATTCAATAAATCTAGAATAAAACTAGAGTTATCTATAAAACATTATTTTACCATCAAAAGCGTGCGGTGTTTTTTTTATGGTTTGCACATTTTCATCTTAGAGACTTTACTTTTATTATAAAATATATTAATTGGTATAGAGCACCCCCCGCTTTTGATGGTAATTTTTTTTTTTTTGTGTGATAACTCTAGTTTTCTTCTGGATTTATTGGAGATAATTTTTTTGTTGACCACTTTAATTTTATCCCAAGCGTGTTGGAAATTAAAATTATTTTTCATTTTTTAGTTCGGTTTTCTAATAAAGCGTGTTGTTTCAGTTTTTTTAAAGTATTACTTATTTTCATCTTAGCCCACACATTTTCGATTGGATTCCACATTTTCGATTGGATTCAAATATGGTGAACAGCGAGATTTCATTTGCCTTCTCCTTTAACAATCAAATCAAATTTCGCTAAACACATTTCAG
This sequence comes from Diploptera punctata, assembly GCA_030220185.1. NCBI lineage: Eukaryota > Metazoa > Arthropoda > Insecta > Blattodea > Blaberidae > Diploptera > Diploptera punctata. The sequence goes on along the minus strand of JASPKZ010007351.1, from coordinate 750,444 downwards.
AAATCGGCCACAGTTTCAGCAATATCGTTAATACAATGTCAATTATACACACAGAAAACAACAGACACAAAATTAACATTTTAGAAAAAATCTAAATTATTAAGAAGGCCAAGAATACAAACATTCTCAACGAAAATATGCCTAATGAGCAAAACCCTCTATTAGACAAACAGTTAATTCAATACTACTACAACAAGATGAAGCATGCATCGAAAGGCCTAGAGTGAAATCAACGAAAATTTTAAATAGTTGAGGAAGACGGTAGTATACAAGGTAAAAAATATATATACGAGGGCGGATCGGAAAGTAACGCACAATAATTTGTTCTGTCTTGGTATTGCAGCTAGAATGTTGAAATTTCACAGAGATATAGTTTGAAGTTTTCACTACAGATGGTATTTTTTTCTCAGGTGCACCTCTTGCGAGAGAAGCTTGAACTATGCAACAAAGATGGCGCGCATGCTACAGTCGTCCACCTGTGAGGAACAGAGAAGTGTTGTTCGATGTTTGTGGGCCAAAGGGCATAAACCCAGTGAAATTCACAGGGACATGCGTGGCGTGTATGGGGATGATTGTATGGACCGTAGCAATGTCTCCAGGTGGTGCACATTCTTCCAAGAGGGACGCGTGAACCTTAGTGATTCGCCACGCTCCGGCCGGCCGACAACAGCAGCAATTCCGCAGAATGTCAGAGGCATTGAGGCGGCAATTCTGAATGACCGGCGTGTGCAACTGCGTGCCTTATCGCAGAAGTTCAACATTTCCTATGGTGCGGTGCACGATATTGTTCATGAAAATTTGAAATTCCGTAAAGTTAGTGCTCGCTGGTTGCCTAAGAACCTGACAGACGACCACAAGGGCCAGCGAATGATGGCAAGCTTGGACCACTTAACGCGGTACACCGCACAAGGACATGACTTTCTGGAAGGAATCGTCACAGATGATGAGTCGTGGGCTTACCACTACACGCCCGAAACAAAGCAGGCATCAATGGAGTAGAAACATGCTGGTTTCCCAGTAAAGAAAAAATTCAAAGTGACTCAATCTGCCAGGAAAGTGCTTGTGACAGTGTTCTGGGATATGCATGGTGTTTTATTGGTGGACTTTGCTGAACACGGGACCACTGTGAATGCTGCGGCCTACATTAAAACTTTGGTGAAGTTGCGTCGTGCCATTCGTGACAAACGTCACAACTTTAACGTTAAACTTCTTCATGACAATGCTCGCCCCCATGTTGCTGCTGTCGTTCGTCAGAAAATCGCCGAATTTGGTTGGGAGGTGCTCCAGCATCCACCATACAGTCCGGATCTTGCACCATCGGACTTTCATCTGTTTGGTCCCATGAAGAAATTCCTGGCCGGCAAACGCTTTGAGACAGATGTGGAAGTGAAATCAGCAGTGCGCAGATGGCTACACTCCAACCAAACGGACTTCTACGAACAGGGCATATTGAAACTGGTAACACGATGGGAAAAATGTGTTGAGAAAGTTGGTGGCTATGTCGAAAAGTAGGTAAAAGATGTAAGTTTATTTGTGATTTTTTTCCTTTTTTTTTACTATTAAACTTTTAAAAAAAAATTATTGTGCGTTACTTTCCGATCCGCCCTCGTATAACTTAGTTACAACCTCAACGGTATAAAAAAACAATTATGAACTTAAAAAATGTCGAAATAAAATGTATTTAATTCATAAAACGTTTTAATACAAATATCACGAAAAAAATGCGTAATTGAAGACGCGAACCTGCGATCTTCATTAACAGATACAGTGACCGCATGCTTTACCGCTGACCTATCAGAACACGTAGGAGTCTTCAGTTCATGCCACATAACACAGTAGTTCAGATGCACAATTATGCACAATTATGACAGTTTCCTAGTTTGAACCCAGCGTTGTGCCGAGTATAACTTAGAAGAAATGTGCGTTCAATAGATGACTCTTTTTTTTTTGTCGAAGGATGTGCAAAAGATGTTTCAAGCTGAATATAATTAATATAACATGGTTAATGCATCGAAGTTAATTGTTAAATATATTAATTTTGTACAATCTGATGGAGAAAGTGAAGCTGAAAAATACAGATAATGGAAGGTCAGTGAATGATTACATATGATATCTTTTTTCTCAAAAAGTGGTGTACTTTTCAAAATCGTGTTTTCAAATAATAAGCCTAACTGTGATTTATGTAAATTTGAATTCCGTATATTCTGTTTGCATCATGGCATTAAAATGCTTACGTTTGAATTAGAATACCCCAATAAAAACTTGTTTATACTTCACATTACTTTTTATTCCTTAGACTGTAATATGTGTACTTATTCATCAATATTTCTTTCTCATAATAAATGAGGCTGTCAAGATAAAATCCTATGGGCGTATATGACAGTGATTGGGATGTCTACATATGTATACAATTTTAAATAAGTTAATTTGAGGTACTCGGAGTGGATCTAATGCTACCACCTTCATTTTACTAACTTGGAAGATTAGCCTGAAACTGATATAACCTGATAAAAGTTAACTAAACTAAACCACCCTAACATTTTTATTCATTTTGTTTCGTGTATGTTATTAGATTACGTTTCTAGTGTAGGTTAAGTTATGAAAGTGAGGTAGCATTATTCAGAACACCCGTAAGTCTAAAAATTAATCTTAAAAGATAACAGAAATTTAGGAATAAAGTTTGCATTATGTGACAAAAAAATTAAAAACTTCGGTATTCCTTTCCTAATAATTTTTCTAAGCACTACAGAATAATAGTGCACAAGTGCAAACGTTTATAGAGTTGAATTGCTAGATGGAACCACATAGATGTGAAATCGATATGACCAACCTTTGCAATAAATTTCCAAACATTTGTTAGATATGGACGTACACCAACTTACCCCTTCCTAACCTAACTAAATAATTTACATGCATATCATTTAATGAAATGTTCACTAACTTTTCCCATCGGAACCTAACAAAATGAAGTGAGTGAACATCCATTTTTTAAATACATTTTTGAATGTTGGTTTTATTCCAATTTCACATATATCTCCACCATTTAGTGGAAGATTATTTAAGTGTTCGTGGATATGCACACCAATCTGCATAACGTCGAAGAAATTATTGCATACATAGATACATATTTAATAAGTGTAAAAAAACTATAAATATTGTTGCAAATGTTTAATATATTATGAAATGTTAGTAAAGGCAGAAGAAGTAGTAGAGCAACAGTACTACAAGAACATAATATGGAAAATGAAGGGTAAGGTAATCTGAAGTAGAGCAAAAAAAAAATAAACCAAGTCTAAGTAAACCCATACATGTGTGCCAACAGGTAAAAGTGGATATAATTTAGAATCATACGGTGCTGGCAACATACACAGCAGAGGAGAAACATCCCAATATTGAAGTCTTAAACTTAAAAAAGAAAGTTAAACACAGAATGGTGATAATAAAGACAATGTAATCATCATTATTAGTTTACTTATGGTATAAGTATTCCGTTCTTTTAAGTCAAGTATTTTCAGGAATTGTAATTTCAATTTTCAATGTAGTTTTGACTGCTTGTGAAATAGTACAAAAGAAAATTTAAAAATATACATGTACATAATGCATATACAATGGTTTAGGATCATATTGTGTGAAGTCCGCCTTTTACAATTCTTGTTATGAGAAAGAGAATGTTCCATTTCCATAGTCATTTGATAATTAATCAGGAAAATTGAAGAGTTAATTATTGTTTTATTCTTCCCATGCCCATAGATATGGGACATTGACATAACTAGAATTCAAATAAAAGTTTACTTAGAATAGTATGATCCTTTATCGTCAATATATATATATATATATATATATATATATATATATATATATATATATATATATTTATTAAGAGTTGAGGATACCTTCTAATGTGAAGGACATTGACAAATATTATATATATATATATATATATATATATATATATATATATAAACAGTGAGTTTCACTCGACTTGCTGCTACTAGCGTACACACCGCTATCAGCCGCAGGTCGAGTGGAGCTCATCGTATATGTGTGTGTATGTATATATATATATATATATATATATATATTCAGACTCTACAGTAGGTGTAATGAAGTTACGTTACAGAATATGTACAAGTGTATTGCAAGAACATACCAGTGCATTATAGACTATACAGAAAAGTGTTTATGTTTTATTAAAAACAAAGTTTTAATTGAACTATTATAGGAAATATTTTAAATAAAAAATTTTAAAATTATGTTAAAATTGTGTTATGTAAATTTGAATTCATCCTTACTTCTACCTCGTTGAGAACTTTCTACGCCTTTTATAACATTTATTTAACATGTGCAAAAAGAATATCTTAATATGAAGTGCTGGTAATTACTTAGAGAACAAAACTGTTAAGTCAATTGAGCCTTTTAACAAAAATAATTTTCAAAATTAATTTAATAAATGTTTAAGCCTAAAATGTCAAAAAATTTGTATTCTTCTTACAGGTGGATATTGGGCCAGCAGCTAGCAGGTAGGCCAAGGGCATTCTCAGCCAGTTGTATCTTGGAGAATATCCATAATATGGTTTCTTCTCTAATTAACTATTAGATTTTCTAACAAAAATGTAAAGGTAGGTAATCCCATTATAGGACTTGGAAGGATAATAGGAAGCTAGTAAATAAATGTGAAAATAGTCTTCTTATAAAATTACATATAAAATAATTATGTTTATTGTTGAAATATTGAATCTTTAATTATGTATGTGACTTTTCATTGAGAAAATTCTGTTCGTCTTGAATAATATACATCCTGCAGTAACTATAAAATGTATAATTTTTTAAAATATTAATTATAATAGGCCTACATGATAATAAATGAATAATGTTATTTCATTATTAAAAGCAAACAAATTAATCAACACAAGTCTGGTTACTAAATAGAGTTGATGTGCGCGCATTCACATATGAGTAGGCCTAGTTCAGAATAGAGAAACGACGCATAGGTTTTAGTTTGAATTAATTTTTGCTACATTCTTATAAACCTAAGGTATTTTGAAATTTTTAACTTTAAGAACATTTAAAAACTTCTACTTAAATTACTTTATGGTTTCGATTCTTAAAACATACAAAAACAAATAGCATATCATTAATCATTAGAACAAGCTCGTCAAATGGTGCTGCCATAGCATATCCATTGTCCAGATTCTATTTAAAATCTCTTAATGGAAATAACACAAGACATTTTTTTTCATTTTTTATTTTTACTTCAGAAAAGTACTACAAAAAAGGTGCCAATATTTTTGTTCTATAGGTCTAACATTTTCAATTACTTTCTAATAGATAGTGATTTCCTGTATCCACTATGTTCATCTAAAAGTGGAATTGTTTTTAATAAACATTTAGGAAATTGTGCAAATTATTTTAGTCAACTTACAAATTGATGAACTTTGAAAAAAAAGTTAAAATAATTTATAGTTATAGACATCTGAAAAGTTGGCAAAGTTCTTGTAATTTTCTTCTGAGCAGAGTAAGAATAAAACATGCGAAAACTGTTCACAAAGTAGCATTGCTTGTGTTGAGCTTTCAGTTTTATTTTTAAATTAATGGAAAGGGATTTGGTACTTTTCTTGCGATTGATCCACCGTAACCGGAGAGAGTTCCAGATAGTACCGTGGCCATCTTCAGATGGCTCAGCGGTATAAACTTCTTCCAAAATTTAACACAGAGGCCACTATATTCGTTCATTATGCCTACCACCATCATTACATAATAAATACTGGGAAGCAAGAGAGATGATGAAGGCAATGTTCGTGATAATGTAATAGTGGTGTTATTCATGGTTTTGATAATTGTTCAAGTATTAAATGTTGTGATGGCTAATGATTCTTATTAAAGCCATAGCATTAAAGAATAATAATGTACTTCAAATATCCCCTTTAATGTAATTTAACTCGCAAATGTCGTTTGTGCTTATCAGAATAATTAAACACACAATCGGAGATGAAACAGTTGAGTGAGCTATCCTACATGTATTGTATGATAGAGATAACAAATATTATGAACAAATAAAACAATGTGCATGCGGCATAGAACACAACTTATTTTCCCAGTTTCGTGGATAAATTCAGAATCGTACATACACTGATGATAGTAAAATATATTTTTAAACATCTAGCAAAATTTAAAATCGTGTAAAATAAATTATATAAATAATATATCAGTTTTCTTTAATTACGAACATCAGGAAATGTAGACAATAAATGGTTACAATATAAACAAAATATAATGTACAATTATAAACTTATGTACCTTTATTTTATTTATTTATTTATTTATGTAGTCTCATAAACTAGTAAAATATTAAAAATATGGTAAGCCTTTCGGGTCTAATCTCATCTTCAGCAGAAGGTTGTCTTGCGAGAGTAGCAAAGGACTGTAATGTTTTAAATATTCCACTAGTTGGGACTACATTACATGTTACCGGTATATAATTTCATATTACAATTTTTATATTGTGACTAATACCTCAACGAAATTTTACCATAAAATATATTAGTATTACATAAATTGTTTTATATTGGTGCAAATTTCCCCATTCTTAAACATATGGCAATATTGAAATTATATTAATGACAAAAATAATCAATCTAACCTTGATAACTACTATTAAGGGACTGCAACAGCAACATTAATGTTATAAGTTAACGTTATTTCGATTTAAATTGCATAATCTATTTTTAAATACTTATATGGCATTGTTTTCAAAATGTTACGTTAACAATCAATTCATACTAACAGTCAATAATTTCTTTTAAAAAATATTCAAACTCATTATGAAGAATAAGTCGGTGAACTATTCTCAATAACATAGTTCAATTTTGTGAGTTGTGGATCTCCTTTTCAATGGATATATCCCTAGTATATGTTTATACATATTCAGAATGACTGCCTTGTTTACAATGCTTGTACCGGTATGTTTAAGTTCTAAGACAGCTTAGTATTACAAGAGACATGGAAAGAATGTTGTTAGAATGCATTAAACACCGATGCCGACATAACGTAATATATTTTTGACTTCTATGATTAGATTATATTAGATTTATTTAGCCTGGTGGAGTTAAGGCCATGTGGCCTTCTCTTCCACTCACCAGGACAAACATATATTACATCAGAATATAACAATCTTAATTAACTCTAGTATTAAACACTAAGTAAAAATTTGATCAAAAGATAATATCTAATATATTACGATCTATAATTCCGATTGAGGGTCTTTCCACTTTTTCAGCGGTTGCCCTTTTACCAGCCGGCTGCTGGCCCTTCACATCCACATGTGTCAATCACAGAGGTAGATGATCAACAGCCAGTGTAGGGGTGACATGTGGTTAGCATGTCGAGTCCCCCAGCCGTTATAGCTGGTTCCTCAACCTGGAGCCGCTACTTATTGTAGCTACCCAATTGCCTCACGATGCTGGGTGGGCACCGGTCCCATACTGGCCGAAATACCATGAGAAAATTTCTTCCCCCATGGAGACTCGAACCAGCGCAAGTCCCGTAGCTCTGCGCCAAGGCTTCCTACCTTAACCGCTCGGCTACGGCGCGGGACACGATCTATAATACAACCAGTTAATATTAGTTAAAATTAAGACTAAAACTAATAATAAAATGTATACAAGCAATTGTCCCTGTCTAGTGTATATAAAAAACAGGAAAATAATGAGATATAGAAAACTAATTTTACGATTATACAATATTTAAAACAAAACAAATAAAAATATTTGTTATTCTTAATATTATTTTCATAAATAATTAAATATATTAATATTGCTAAAAGAATACTATCAGTGAGGTGTATAAGTTAGTTTGTTATTAAATAATTCTTTAGTTTATTTTTGAAGGATGTTATAGTTTGACAGTCTCTCACATAGGGCGGAAGGGAATTCCATGTTATGGTAAGTGACACCGTAAAAGATAATGAATAATATACAGTGTGATGAGGCGGGATATAAAGGACAATGTGCTGATGGGATCGAGTGTCAAGATTATGTGTGTCGGATAGTCTGATGAAGCGGCGTGATAAATAATTAGGCGATGATGTGTGAAGTATTTTATAGAGAAGGGATAGGGAATGGACAGTTCTACGATCTCTTAGACGAAGCCACGATAATTGTTCCAGGGACTGTGTAACATGGTCAAATTTGCGAATACCACAAATAAAACGTGCGCAAGAATTATGAACACATTGAAGTCTTTGAGTGGAAATAATATTTAAGTCTGTAAAAAGAGTGTCACAATAATCAAAATGGGGCATTGCAAGTGTTTCTACTAACATTTTCCTAAGGGCGAATGGCAAACAATTTCGTACACGATTTGAGAAGACTGTTTTGCATGTATGGTTTATTTGTGTATTCCAATTTAAATGGCATGTGCAAAGCAATAAGTTAGTGGTCTATGCAAATTGCATGATTTAACTTATAGTTATCACTTGTCAATGTTTATATCAAAACAGGACCGAATGGACGTTCCGAATTTTCCAGGTATTTGTTCGAAAATTCAAAGTGGGACAGCGCTTGCAGTTTCAAGAAGTTGTATATTTACCATTTCTCGGAATATGGGGAAATAATTCCTGTGCAGTTTGATGTATTTCGTGAAATTATTATAATGACGAAAAAGTACATATCAATGGGTGAATGGGATCTCTGCACTCTCCATGATCTCTTCCACTTTCAAACGGACATCATGAAATTGCTTTTATTTTTATGCACTCCACACGTCAACGATAAATGAATATGTTTCCCATTGTCGGATTCCCTCGTATTCTTCAATAAATTCCCGTTCCAGGTGATAAAGTAAATATCTTTTTAATGGCCAATTCATTTAATCTAGTAACAAAAAGAAACAAATTATTATTGGCAATGTTTTGTTTCCTCTTTCACAACAGCAGAAATAACGTAGAACGTTTCCTTTTAATCTTGTAGTCTGTGCTTGTAAGATTTCATCGACAAGCATATGCACTTCCCTTGATAAACAGAAAATGCTAACTAAATAATTCACCCTATGCCTAACTTTAATCTTCTTGCCTAGAATAGGTAATTAGTTACATTTCAGTTGTTTTAAGACTGCTAACTCTTAAACTTTAAATGGTTCCGGTAACATGATTGTATTAAGATCTGACAGATGGACATAAAGAATTCATTGATAAAAACTAAATAAATAAATAGGAGGGACATTTCAGTCATTTCAGGGTAATAACAGGAATTTACATTGTCTTACAACCGCACAGAAATTATTCTAGCCTGGCTTTCCTTTCGGTGGAAGTATTATTTGATCCAATTCTTGTAAAAAAACTAATAATGTTGAAACTGCCAAACTATAAATCACAAAAAGAGTATGTTTTGGAAATGGGGACATCTGACAATTCCAACAATATTAGTTTTTTTTCCGAGTCCACAATTTATTGGGGATCGAGGATAGATGAATCAATTGATACAAGAAGAGCTATTTGTACAATGATATATAATGTTTTCTGCTCTTCATGATTTTTCATCTAGTCTGAAAATATGCAATCTTCTATTGTTGACTTCCTCCCTTACTCATATACATGTTTACATTCTTCTTCCATACTATGAGGGCATTACAGAAAGGCGCAGACAGAAGTTTGTTGTTCATTCCTACTAAAATTGTGATAATGAGCATGAAAATGATGTACAAATATTTATTTTAGAGTTCCGCGGTCGGAACAAAACCACCATTCCAGGTGTTTTCCTTTCGTTATTATCCAGCACAATTTTCGAGTATGTAGACACACTTTTAATACATATGCAGGGACTTTGGAATCATACATATGAATAGTAAAATATAGGAAAGAATTTTCATTCCTGAAAAAGACGAACATTTCATTATTAGGTCCTAAAAAAAGGTGGAACGGGTAGAAACCAATAATATGACTGTCATATTATAAAAAGTGTTTTTTCAACTTCGTCATAATACAAAGGGCACGAAAACAATGTGTTTTTTTTTTTTTCGTTTCAAGCATTAATCAGTCTATAAACTAGAGACAGAAGGGTATTGTGAAATTTATAACATCACTGATCGTCCGAAAGGTTTTTTTCAGTTCTTATTACTGATACCAGGTAGTGAATTATGCCTGACTTTCCAAAAGCCCTTGCATACACTGGGCGCTGCCATTAATATTAAAGAGAAAGAGGACATTAAGAAACATGTTCAGTCACCAGTTAAGTTAGAAAAGTTTGAATTTTTTAAATTGAAAACTACTGTTCAAAATGTGTTTAATAAACTCTCAATCAATACTAGAAAAATGTAAGACATTAACATAGTCCAGTATAAAATATTTGCGTTTATGAACACTACTAACGACGATTGTTCATGGAAGATGAGTTCTAAAAATATGGATGAATAGGCCTACTAACTAAATTTCAATAATCTATCAATCAGATTGATTCCGAGGCACGTAGGTTGAAACCTGGCAAGGATCGATGTATTTTTAAGACGTAAAAATCCAAAATATGTCTTCCTTCAAATTGGAGGTGAAGGCTTTGGTCCCATGTCACATATTTAAAAAAAGAAAAAAAAACAGGCATGAAGTAAGAAGCCACTTTTACCTTGTACCTGAAAACAAAAATTACCGTACGATGAGAGCAAGATCAAATATTTTGGAAGATATGGGTTGAATAAGTTTATAACAGGAAACCCCATCCAATTCGGATATAAAGTCTGGTCTTTGAACACCCCTAAAATATATCTTGTTGATTTTGTCATAAATCAATGTAATTCAGTTGCCTAGACCATTGATATAGAGAAGAATTTTGGTAAAGCAATGTCCTAAATGTGACGTGAGATTGTGTATTGTTTGCTTTTCTGTGTACCACACCCGATAAATAACTGAAATTATGTATTTCCTAATGTTAATTATGTGAATAAGTTATATAACTAACTAACTCACTGGCACTATCGAACCCGTAGGTTCATGGCCGCGTGGACATCAGCTCTCCATATATCCCTATCCTGAGCCAATGTTTTCCAATCATCCCCTGTATAATCTACTTCCTTCAAATCATAGTTAATGTTATTCTCCCACCTCATTCTTGTTCTACCAACTGGGCGTTTTCCCTCTGGTTTTCCTACAAGAAGCTTCCATGCACGTCTTTCATTCCCCATTCGTGCCACATGTCCTGCCCATCGCAGTGTACGAGACTTAACTGTTTTCATTATATCTGGCTTCCTATAAAGACCATGTAATTCACTGTAATGCAGTCTTCTCCATTCACCTGTCTGTTCATCTCTCTCTGGTCCAAAAACTTTCCTGAGAACTTTATTCTCAAATACTCGTAATCTCTTTTCCTCCCTTAAATTAAAAGTCCATGTTTCGCATCCATATGAAGGGGTCCCGGCAAGAAAATGCCAAGCCACATTTTACTGATTCTGAGATAAAGCAATTGAATGTTTGTTCAAATCCTCAAATAAGTGATGATACTAAATATTGATTCTAGAGATGAATTATGCTTTTGTAATATGTTTTTAATGAAATAGTGATATATATTATAAATATTTTCTTTTTTTATATCCAAAAGTTAAATTTAAAAAAAAATATGTTGTGTGGCTTGGCACTATCTTGACCAAAAAATTCACAAAATATATAAAACAAATATTTACCAACATAAGAAATATTTACAATTAACTATACTTGCCGTATTTAATAAAACGAAGTAATATATATTCCACAAAAGATAAACAATGCTCTAAAAAGCCTTCCTTATCATATATCCCACAATTTAAAAAAAAAAGTTTGAATAAATATTTATTAATAGACCTATAAGATATGGTTACAGTTAATTATTATTACTTACTGGCACTTTCGATGTCCCGCGCCGTAGCCGAGCGGTTAAGGCAGGAAGCCTTGGTGCAGAGCTACGGGACTTGCGCTGGTTCGAGTCTGCATGGGGGAAGACATTTTCTCATGATATTTCGGCCAGTATGGGACCGGTGCCCACCCAGCATCGTGATGCATTTGGGTAGCTACAATAAGTAGCGGCTGCAGGTTGAGAAAACCAGCTATAACGGCTGGGGGACTCGACATGCTGACCACATGTCACCCCTACACTGGCTCATTATCATCTATCTCTGTGATTGACACATGTGGATGTGAGGCCAGCAGCCGGCTGGTAGGCTAAGGGCCTTTGTAGGCCTGTCGCGCCAGGAGTTTTTTTACTGGCACTTTCGTACCCGTAGGTTCAAGGCCTCATGGACATAAGCTCTCCATACATCCCTGTCCTGAGCTAATGTTTTCCATTCATTCCCTGCATAATCTGCTTCCCTGAAATCATGGTTAATATTATTCTCCCACCTCATTATTGATCTACCAACTGGGCGTTTTCCCTCTGGTTTTCCTACGAAGCTTCCATGCATGTCTTAATCCCCTATTCGTGCCACATGTCGTGCTCATCGCAGTCTATGATGCTTATTTGCTCCATGTAATCAAATCGAATATGTTTCACAAAAATAAAGAATGCCCCAAAATAAGTCTTCCACGTCATTTATTCGATAATTATCAAATCATATGGCCAACATCATCATCATCATCCTTCACTGGTGTGGGAAAAATGGGAAGCTACCACACCTACAATTCCCTAGTAAAGTTGCAAAGCATAGCATGAAAATGCTATGATTGCAGTGAAAGACCTGCCATCGGGCACAATTACTATGGATGGATCAATATCATCTTGTATCAAGTTCAGGTGAAAGCTATGATAGATTGGGTGGGACATACTCCATACAATTTGTAAGTTTGCTCTTTTTTACCTTAAGTGGTATTTAGGTTCCCTTTCTTTCATGTTTAAACATCTTCAAACTCCATATTCATTCTGTTTTTTTAATTCATTGACCCAATGGTTTGGTATTTTCAAATCTGAAGTATTTGCTTCTGAGAATCTGAGCTCCACACCACTAATACACACTCTCTTATTAGTATTAATTAGCCCACTTTTAAAGCTGTTATATCGAGAAAAAAATCAGTGCTTTCCATTTCGACATCAAACTAGTGCTTACGCCCTCATGATTATTATTTCTCTCCAATGTGACGAAGGGTATACATTGGGTTCTCCCCTGATATTTTTCAATTCTAGTAAAATCTTTATCAGAGGGTAAGTATGTGTGTCCAGAAAAAAAGAACAATGAGAGAAAAAAATGCGTATAGATTGGAGTTTCTCAGATAGCTCACTTGGTAGAGCATTTGCCTAGAGTGCGAAAGGTCCTGAGTTCAAACCCTAGTCTGAACGTATAGTTTTTCTCTTCAAATGTAACTTAGAAAACAATGTTCAGTTTCTTCAAACTGCTTTGTGTGGATACATAATTGAAAAATACCATTATATTCCAATTATATATTCGTCTATTATATTTTTATAATCAGAAAAAAAACTTTAAATTCCAGTAATATAATATCATAACAGTAGTTCATTACGTTTATACTATCAGAAAGTTATTTATTAATGGTAATTTCAATTATTTTCTAATATACACATATGCATATTGAACTTTTAGGGCAATAAATTGCCACGCAAAAATAATTAATTATGTAATAATTTAGATTATATAATATAATAAAAGAAACATTACATTAGACATTAAAGATTAGCATCATAACTTATAATAGAAAATGAAAAAGTGACCAGAAACCTGTTTTATAAAAATAAATTCATAATTTCTCTAACCAACAAATTTACATGAAATCCTACGAGGTCAATATAATGCCAAGCAACACTTGCTTGTATTTAAATTTCTGAAGTTAATTCTTCACCAGAGCTATTATCACTATCTTCGTCATTTAATTCACCAGAAAAATTCAATTTATTTCTGCAAACAATTTTCCACAAATTCCATTTGTTGCTTGACACTGTCTTGCAGTTATGGAAGATGCATGAAAGATTAGGGCAACAAAAAAAACTTAAATTTAATACCATATGTTGAATTTTCTGTATACATACTTGACACTAGATTATTCAAAATAATATTATCTATAAGATGGCATAACTAGTTTAATTTCACCAAAAATGTGGTTTGGCACTTTCTTGCCGCGACTCCCTCATAATATAACTGGTAGAATGAGAGTTTTATATATTTTCAGTTTAACGTTTTTTGAAAGGAGTTGGGAAATCAAGAGTCTCTGTAATGCATAATAACATGCATTTCCAGTATTTAGCATATGTTTAATTTCCTTATGCATCTCATTCCTGTTTGTGATTTTTGTTCCTAGGTATTTGAATTCCACCACTTCCTCAAAATTTCCCTTATTTGTCATTAGCTGTCCATTTCCATTATATTATTTTTACGTGTGACCATATATTTAGTTTTATTGATATGATAAGTTATATGGTGTGTTTAATGTTATTAGTTTTTGCTCCCATATGTGCCTAGCATTACATATATGTCACTGTCATTTTTAGACAACCAATAAACACAACATTATTTAATGTTACTTTTTTGTACATAAATCAAGAAAAAACAAAATAATAAACAACAAATTATTTCGGGCACTAAAGGGATTAACTCGAAGTGTAGTACAGCGCTCAATCATCCATCGACAGAGCTCAACTCTAGGTTCATAATCAGTTGGCCCCAGTGCTTGCACCCGTAGTCCATAAAATATGGACATTAACAGCTGCTCTTTCAGTACCCTCCACTCTGAATCCTTCGATACGTGCAGTTGAATGCAGCTTACTGATGGATCTTCTGACACACTTTCCAACACCATCTCCTCAAATGCTGGTATCCGCACACTTATGTGTCGAGCGCCGTGGCCAGCTGTGGCTTCAATGATGTTTCTCTCGTAAGCTCCTGTTCATGGAAATAAATATTTCCCATATCGGGTGATGTATGTTTGGAAACTTTTCTCTGTACATATGATCGGCTTTTCGGGCACCTACATCCTGCTGCACCATACACTATGATCACGTCTGTATGTTCCTCGAACGAGTAATGCTCCATTATCAATATTATACGGCAGTGATGAATGATCTTTAAACACATAAATGTTATCGAGGCAACTGAACAGGATAGTTAGCTCCAGGCAGTGGTATCGTTGTTGTGCTATCTAGCTCCTCCAGTCGTTGTAATTGCTCACACGAACAATGAATTTCCGACCATTTGATTCCTTCCTTAGAAATGCGCGTTTTTATATAAATAAAACATGAACTACGCATTTCCGGCCACAGGCTCCCTATATCAAAATGTTCAGCTTGGTGTCCTCTATCATATATCTAATTTTAGTTGAGAAACGTGCAGCTCTTGAGCTTGGTATTTAGAAACATATGCTTGTGACTTAGAAGGAAAAGGTAAGAATATAAGGTAGAAATTAATCAGACGTTCTCAAAACAAATGCTTATACTTCCACCTTTTGCTCCCAAGCAAATGCTCCTACCTCTATCTTATTATCACAAACAAATTCTTTAGTTTTATCCATACATCCCAATGCTTGCGTTAGCAGATAGCACGAAATAAATATCAACAAGTGTTGGAGCTCTTGCTATTTAGCTAACCCCTTATGCCAATTAAGCCCAAAAACTAGATATCCGGCAAAAGACACGCTGTACATTTATGTTCAACACACGATGTATGAATCGTTACATCTGCATGGCCAGGCCATTGAAAATATATAAAGGTGGGACAGAAATTTGAAAGCGCTACGTGAATCACTACATATTAAACACTTTTATAAACTACAAATTAATGTATTTTCCACATTCCTTTGCAGAATACATGTAACAAGATGAATGAATTTTAAAATACCTCTTTCCTTCAGTGCTATAAAAAGAACAACCAATTGCATTAAAAATGGGGTTGTATTCAAAGTTATCAACAAGGGCAAATTTAATAAAATTACATTATCATAAAATGCAAATTATTTTATTCAAAAGCTTCACCTCTCATTAATTATAATAATATTTACTTAAACAACATATTACCAGCTACTCTACTAAGGTTTCTGGTGGTTTCCTTAGTGCAAAGGCAAATGCTGGAGTAGTCCCTTTAGCTCCACCAGTAAATCCAATGTTTTAGGAAAAACCTGTAGCCGGGCAAAGGGGGGGGGGCAAGTTGGAGGATTTCATTTCTGCTTTGGAGCTGAAACTGCAGCATTCTCATCAATAAGAGTTCGAACTTCAAAGGGACAGCGTTGAACAATACTACTCGAACAATAACAATCGAAAATTCTAAATCTAGAGCACAAAATGCAACGGTTGAGCCCAATTAGGACTCACATTGACCAACATACAAATGCAGCATGATCTTTAATATATATACTAGAAGTCCTGGCCACGAGTTGCTGTGGGTAAGGTATACGTTAAAAATATAAATTAAGATGCTGTCTTTCAGCCAGATTACTTAAAACAAATACTTACACACGAAATTAATAATAATGAAAATAAAATAAACACTGAACACATTTAAATTATGAAATAAACAATATTTGTAATTCAATTGAAATTCGCGGTTGCAACAAAAAAAGCCATCTGGATATCTCTTTGTTAAATAATAAACCAATTACCTTACCAAATTACCTTACACCGCCATCTGTTAGAATCGTATGGAACTCACAGATAATTACACCGTCAACTGTTAGAATCGTATGGAACTCACAGATAAATATAACTCTTTGTTAAATAATAAACAAATAATTTGCATTAAAAATAATGCGACTATAAATTTAGTTATAAACTACCCTAAGTCTCAAGTTGGATCAACTGCACACAGTGTGCAAAATTTTATTAAAAACTGTTCAGTAGTTTAGGATTCCATCGCGGACAAACAACGTGACACGAAATTGTTATATATTAAGACATATATATATATATACACACACAAATTGACAACGCAATCACTATTGAACACAAACAATCATGCATAAAGCCACTACTGATATTCAAAATGAAAATCTAACTACAGACCAACAATTATACAAAAGCAACACACAAATATACCTACATGGGTGAAAGAAATCCAAATTACAACACACAGATATATATAGCTAATTAAGTAACAGGAGCCAACGATTCAATCAGTGTTTTCATCCAAATTAAATTATATTTACTTCCGCAATACATCCTAAATTCGTGGGATAGTGGACTCTGTCTTCGTCCCCTTGCCAGCCTCTCCTGAAGCAACACAGTAGCCGCAATACCAGCCGCATTCTGTGTTGTCCATCTCAATTGTTTTTTTGACTTTGATCATTAATGAGAGAGAAGTCTCTATAAATTAAAGTGAAACCAGATTTAAAGGACATAACATCTTAAAAGGTAAAACAGAAGTGCCCTATGGTTCCTAGTTAATGCTCTAAGACAAAAATAAACCTTTGGTCGAACAAATTTGCATGGGGTATTATGGAAAGTAGATATTGAAGATATTATGGATTCCAGCGTCGAAGGTCTGTAAAAACTAGCTAATCGGATACATGGGAGACGAAGAAGCATATGTCTACTATTATATGAATACATATATACCATAGAAAAAGAAATAGGCCTACCAGTGGATTGGGAGTCATGGGAACAATGAAATCTTAACACCATACACTGAACGAGCAAAAGCACAGAGACACGCAGCAAATCGTAGTTATCCTTTTCTCTTGACACTAACTCAGGTACTGAAATTTAATAAATAGTTGGTCACCCTTTGCCTTTATAACCGCATTCACTACAGTTGAAGATATTTCAGTAGAGGACGAGAACCGATGTCTATATAGAAAAATGAAGGAAGTCAAAGCAGCTATAGAGTTTCATGGAACAAAGAACTATAGAAAAATAACGGAAAATATTCTCTAGCAAATTAATCTAAAAAACTTTTGGAAAAAGACATACCTAAATTACGAAGGAAAAAGCGTAATGTAGTCATTTTATTAAAGATGGCGATGAAGTCGCCTTTAATGACGAAAACAAGGCAGAACAATTTCGAACAACGCTGCAGAAACTTATCGTGTCCCTAGGAGTCCAAATTATGACGATGAGCATGTCACAGAGAAAACATATTATAACTTCACATATTTTCATCTTTCAACTCCCCACAATATCTCCCACCAAATTCCGAATTCATAACGGCGTGATAAACATAAAGCCAGTAATGAAAAAGCTAAAAGCAACAGCATCTGGCCAAATAACATCTCCAATGTAATATGAAACACTTATTGGAAAAAGCTCTGCTCAATGTTTCAAAACAGTTATCCGCTTGATTTATTTTTGGACATATTCGAGAAAGTACACATTTTAATGTTCTCTAAGCCTAACAAAAGCCCAGGAGATGTTAAAAAAAATACAGATCAATCAGCTTGACTAACACTATTTCAAAGCTACCAGTGGAATGAATAATTTTAACAAAATCCACCCTAATAAAATTCACCACGTATGAGAGACCTATACAACAATGCTCCCAGAAATACTAAAGCACATGCACTGGCCCAACTGTAGAACTACAAACGCCCCAGAGAGAGATCCTCCCTATATAACTAACCAAAACTACAGTGCGTGATTTGAGCAGCTTATACGTATTTCGCTACTGAAAAACAAGATTTAATAAGGCAATCACCATACTTACACTTTAAAGGAATAAGTTAAAAGGAAACATCTAATACACACAAGGGAAATAAAAAGAAAAAAAATCCTCGTATGTAATTAATCTAACAACCTACAGCATGTTACAGCAGACCTAGACCAAGACTTACATGAAACGAACATTAATACACTTCACATACACAAAAATATGAACTCATACAATGAAATAAAGAAACAAATAATAAAATACAATCGGGTGTTCAAAACAAAAAAGTAACATCCACAAAATAACAAATAAATAAAATCGAACGAACAAGGATCAAATTCGTATGAAGAGCCTTCACGAATACGCGGGGATTCCAAGTATGGGGGGGGGGTATTCGTTTCACTCCTTTGAGGGCCTCTTTTCCTCGGACTTGGGAATTGACCTGGTCCAGAGGATCTGCAGCATGGATAGACGCCCTGAAGATATAAATAATACGACAAACAGAATAATATACATATGCTGAAGAGGGTATGTAAGACCATAAAGCAACCAAGAAAGATTCGTCTCCTCCGTTTCCTGGACTGCTAGGAAAAAGGTGGGCTGGGCACAGAAATAGGCCCAGACCACGACAAGAATCAGGACCAGACCTGGGGTCGGGGGTAAATTAGATATTTCAAGATGGGCATTGCTCTTCCAATACACATTCATTCACTCATAGAAGGTATCTGAATGTCTATGGAAGAATAGCGACCCATTCCTCTGGCATAACTGTAAATATAGAATATAGTGACGCGTTGTTGGGATCTGGAGAGAAGTCTACGTACTAATTCATCCAACAGGTATTTGATGGGATTAAGATCGGAACTCTGGACTGGCCAGTTCATATCCTGAACGTTATTGTATCAAAACCACCTCTCTATTGACCTTACTTTATTCCATGAACATTATCATGCTGGTACAAACAATGGTCATTGCCAAACTCGTCATCTATGGTAGGCAGTAAAAAAAAACAATCAGAATGTCTTCATAACCTTCGGCGATTAGATTATTATTCAGTTTTGCTAGTGAATCAAGCCGTATCACGAGAAACACTACCAAACTGTAATTCCCCCTTCTCCAAACGTCACCGTTACCAAAAAAGAAACTGGCATATATCGTTCCCCTAGGCATTCGCCATACCCCCAAGTTATTTTATCAAACTGCCACAACGTCGCTAAAAATCAGATATTTCTAATATTCTATAGTACAGTGACGGCCTTCTTCACACAATCAGAGGCGATGCTTTGTATTCCCAAAGAAAATATTTTGCTTGTGTATATCTGCTCGGTCGTTATAGCAGAATTTCCTCAACTCACACAAACAGTCATGGTCAGGGACGGCCAATCCTTAAGGGCATAGAGGAATGTGCTCCTCCACGTCATCTAATAATTTATGTAATTACTGATTTTATTTAAATGCTCTTTAAATATATCTAGTTTATACAATATGTATCATATTATCACCTTAGACAGAGGTTACATATTTTTACATAGTATTGAGAATTTAAAAAAGTTAATTACATTTACATGGACACA
The DNA here is from genome assembly GCA_030220185.1 of Diploptera punctata. Taxonomy (NCBI): domain Eukaryota; kingdom Metazoa; phylum Arthropoda; class Insecta; order Blattodea; family Blaberidae; genus Diploptera; species Diploptera punctata. The sequence continues at coordinate 730,345 of JASPKZ010007351.1, read as the reverse complement.
AAATCCGTGTGTCTAGAATTTCCCTATGAAGAGAGGGTTTTTTAATGGTCTTTTGTCGTTGGCAAAGTTCTCGGAATATACGTTTTCAACTATAAGTGAGGTATGGATCACTTGCTTAGTGTGCCTTCGTCTCTGCGATGGACCAAATGGAGGTAGAAAAATTTAGTTAAAGTTTACTCACCCCATTCGCACCCAAAGGTTTCAAGTCACCCTCACCATATAGGGTCTGAACTAAATTACTCACGAATGGCCGTGCACTGTATGTCAACATGAAAACACTGACACTCAATTCGTGTTACCAAATAACTGTTCCTAAATATTTTAAATCGCTTCAACATACACGTCAGTGTATTATTAACGTCTGTGGTGTTAAGTTCTTATTGTGAATTTAATCAATGTTCACGATGAATGAAATAAATTACAAAGAAAACAGTTATGTCACGAAGACAGTATTATGAGTTAAGCAGTTCGAACCACCGAGAACAGATCTATGTAAATTACAAGTGACTAGAAATAAAAATATATATTATACTAGTGGTGAAGATGGGGAAAGTGTCTCCTACCACCGTTGCGTTGGCACAAGCGAATGTCTGGGAAAAAGGTATAATCAGTGGCGAAATATAGTAGTAGGCCTACTTCAAACAGGAGATGAAGTTAATGAATGATCGTAAGAGTTTGTATTATTATTTATTAAACACAATGTGTACATCAAATTAAATTTAGCTTTTTACCAGTCTTTAATTAAATTGTTTAGAGGCAGAGTCCTGTTTTTACACTTCGCTAGATGATATTTTGGACATGGATAGTTGCATAATTTACAGATGCAGTCCTCCTTGGGTTCATGGTACATGTTGTTCAGGCATATATTGCCATGAAATCCATGGGCTGCGAAACGTGTGTACAGGTGTCGAAGTTCGAAATTCGGTTGCTTCCAGGTTTCTGTTTTCATTGCGTCTGTTTCCATAATTTCTGTCGGCATCTGGGCGGCTTTGTTCTGTCTCTCCTTGATGACGATTCTGTATGCTTGCGTTTCCGGTAGTCTGAAACAGTGTCTGATATCTTCGATGAAGAAGGATTCCTGGGCTATTGTATAGGCATAACTATTTCTTGTATATTTTGAAATTGACAGTGCTCTTTTGAGAAACCTTGATTTAACGTTCTCCAGTTTCTTAAGATTTTTCACTGTCAAGTAATTCCATATAAGTTGGATTCCGTATGTTGCGGCCGGCATTACTTTAAGGTTGAAGAGTTTCATTACAGTTGAGAGGGATAGTCTTTGGAGTTTTGGGATATCGTACATGGCTTTCGTTGCAGCTGTTGCTCGATCCTGTATATGAAGTGAGAAAGCGGTTCCAGTTGTTTGTAAGGTGACCCCCAAGTAAGAGTTTGTATGCCTAAGGGTTTCTGGATAATGTGACGTACAAATAGATTAAACCAGCTACTGTCTGTCAGACTTAAATGATGTACGAAAATAAACATTACTGAAGCATTAAGTATTCATGTATTGCAATTGTTTCAAGTTAAAATGAGACAGTATTATTATTATAAGTTTAGTAGCAGTTGGCAGATAGATGTTTAGCCTACTATACTGTCACTCTGTTTTGTTTTTACGTCCGTGATTACTAGTAACCATTAACACTAGAAGGACTGGATAAAGCAGTCTACCTATTAGGACGGGCGGGTCATTTTGACCCGTTGCTTTATCTTTTTACACGCTTTATATTAGCTTGACCTGTATCTACCTATCTATCTATCTATATAACGGAAAATTTCAACGCGATTTTCACCCACTTAAAATCATTAGATAGACTTGAAACTTTGTATACTTGTAGAGCACCCGTGACAATACTATAATTTCATATTTATTTTCTAAAATCCTGGCCATAATCATCAGAAAATTAAAAAAAAGTGTTTTTGTATCAATGTAACGGAATCTTTCAATGCGATTTTCACCCACTTAGAAACATTGGATCGACTTAAAACTTTGTATACTTGTAGAGGACCCGTGACAATGCAATAATTTAACATTTTGTTTCTAAAATCCTGGCCAGAATCATCCGAAAATCAAAAAAATGAAAACTGGTATAATAGGTTGCGGACTTGTCGACTTTTTAGTCAATCGTTGTAAGAGCTCAGTTGGTAGAGCAGTGAACTCTTAGTGGTATATAATTTCAGTAATCCATACGTCGCTGGTTCAAATCCGACTGGGAGGGTTTTTTTTATAGAAGAGTATTACTTTTAGCTCATACTACAATAGTATCGAATTTAAAGATATTTACATATTTTATCTTATTCTGTAAAATATAAAAACTAAAAAATAAAAAATAAATAATAGTTTTAAAAAACTAAAAGAACACGCTTTATTAGGAAACTAAAAAATGAAAAATAATTTTAATTTCCAATACGCTTGGCATAAAATTAAAGTGGTCAACAAAAAAATCATCTCCAACACATATAGAATAAAACTAGAGTTATCAACAAAAAGAAAATAATTTTACCATCAAAAGCGTGGGGTGCTTTTTATGATGTTTACATTTTCTCCTTAGAGAGCTTACTTTTACCAATATCTGTTTATTATCAAATATATTAATTGATATAGAGCACCCCACGCTTTTGATGGTAAAATTATTTTCTTTTTGTTGATAACTCTCGTTTTATTCTATATGTGTTGGAGATGATTTTTTTGTTGACCACTCTAATTTTATCCCAAGCGTATTGGAAATTAAAATTATTTTTCATTTTTTAGTTTTCTAATAAAGCGTGTTCTTTTAGTTTTTTAAAACTATTATTTATTACACGCTTTACATTAGCATGACCTGTATCTATCTATCTATCCATCCATCCATCCATGTAACTGAATCTTTCAACGGGTTTTTCACCAACTTAAAATAATTGGATCGACTTCAAATTTTGTATACTTGTAAAGGACCGGTGACAATACAATAATTTCATATTTATTTTCTAAAATCCTGGCCAGAATTATCAGAAAATCAAAAAAAGTGTCTTTGTATTTATGTAACGGAATCTTTGAACACGATTTTCACCCACTTAGAAACATAGGACAGACTTGAAACTTTGTATACTTGTAAAGGACCCGTGACACTACAATAATTTCATATTTTATTTCTAAATTCCTGGCCAGAATCATCAGAAAATCAAAAAAATTAAAACTGGTATAATAGGTTACGGACTTGTCGACTTTTTAGTCAATTGTTGTAAGAGCTCAGTTGGTAGAGCGGTGAACTAGTGGTATACAATTTCAGTAATCCATAGGTCGCTGGTTCGAATCCGGCTGGGGAGGATTTTTTTTTAGAAGAGTAATACTTTTAGCTCATACTACAATAGTATGGAATTTAAAGATATTTACATTCTTATCTTATTCTGTAAAATATTAAAACTAAAAAATAAAAAATAAATAATAGTTTTGAAAAACTAAAACAGCACGCTTTATTAGAAAACCGAACTCAAAAATGAAAAATAATTTTAATTTCCAACATGCTTGGGATAAATTTAAAGTGGTCAACAAAAAAATCATCTCCAACACATATAGAATAAAACTAGAATTATCAACAAAAAGAAAATAATTTTACCATCAAAAGCGTGGGGTGCTTTTTATGATTTTTACATGTTCTTCTTAGAGACTTTACTTTTACCAATATCTGTTTATTATCAAATATATTAATAGATATAGAGCACCCCACGCTTTTGATGGTAAAATTATTTTCTTTTTGTTGATAATTCTAGTTTTATTCTATATGTGTTGGAGATTTTTGTTGGCCACTTTAAATTTATCCCAAGCGTGTTGGAAATTAAAATTATTTTTCATTTTTGAGTTCGGTTTTCTAATAAAGCGTGCTGTTTCAGTTTTTTAAAACTATTATTTATTTTTTGTGTGTTGCACGTTTGTTTAACAAGACTAGGATGTCCGTTAGCTGTTTATAAAGAACCATATACTTAGTAAGTCCACCGCTGTGGTCTCGAAGTTGCGTGCTGCCTTGTCAAGCAGCGGGCCCGGGCTCGATCCGCGGTCGGGACAGGCTACTGGGTGAGGTTTTATCGGGGTTTCTCCTCACCTGTAAGACAAAAGTCAGGAAATTTAGGGCCCAACGGTTCCCGAAAATCATCCGGCCATCACCATCCTTCACCGGTGTGGAAAGCAATGGAAAGCTACCACCCCTATAATTTCCTAGCAAAGCTGCAAAGTATAACATGAAAATGCTATGATTTCAGCGAAAGAACTGCCCTCGGGCAGAATTACTATGGAACGGAATACTAAATAAATCACGAATTTCGTTACATTTAGAATATTTAAATAAACGATGTACTGGCAATAAACTATAAAAATGGGCATGTATACTTAGCGACAAAAATAATGAGCTGCTTCAAAAAGCAGAGTTCATGTTATGGAACACTGCGCATGCTCGAAAAGCCATAGCTGCAGTTCACGAGGTAACGCATTGTTAAATGTTTTAAAAACGCTGTATTTGGTTTTAATCGTCTTAAATAGTTAAAGAACAGCGATTCTTGATATTTACGAGTGTTCGACAAATGCAATATTGCTCAAATTGCGACATTTTAAATGAAGTTCAACTCTCGTTCATAGTGTAAAAGTAAACAAGGCAACTAGCATCCGATGTTGGAATAGAGTAGATCGCTAAACTACTTACAACAGGATGAAATGTATGTGAAAGCCAGGGTTCGAATCCTCCGATATTTTTTATTCATTTGTATTTTCACAAAATGCATTAAATAACATTTAATTCCTGCCACACAATCTACGTCCACTATATTAAATAACGTTCCTGCCTTCGTAAATTCTGTAACACTGTTTAGCTACCTGTATAAATTTAATTGTGTCTGCAGTACCATGTTTTAATAATAATGCTATAAATTTATGTAATAAAATATAATATAGCTTCATATATATTTATGAGTTTATTTATTTATTACATATTAGTGAGGAAAACGTTTCACCCTTCAATTAAAATATTTAGTTCATATATGTCAAGTCCAGTCCATGGATAATGGACATTAATAAAAAATAATAATCATCATCATCATAGTACATTCACGAATTTAGGCCATTTGTTGACCTGTTTCGGCCTCAAGAGAAACACCATCCAGAAGTCTTTTGAGTGGACGTCCTGGTTTTCTTCTTCCTGCAGGTTGATATCTTAACATTAGTTTGGGTATTCTGTGATCTTCCATTCGATGAACATGTTGTATCCATCTTGACTTATAATCAGAAATTTTGTTTTCTAAAGATCCATGTGTAATTCTTCTAAGATGTCTTCATTTTTTTTGTGATCTAGTAGTGTGTATCCTGCAGTCCTCCGAAGATATCTCATTTCAGCAGATCTAAGTCTCTGTATATCCTTCTGTTTCAACGTCCATACTTCGCTACCATACAAAAGAGTTGGAAGAGCCAGTGTTTTATATACTTTCAGTCTTGAATGCTTTTGCACTAACTGTGGCTTGAAGATAGAATTTATTAACCCTAAAATTCTTAAAAATTTGAAAAAATAATAATATTAATAATAATTATTATTATTGCTGCTAAAATTATTATTATTATTATTAATAATAATAACAATAACAATGGGATATATCAAATGATGTGAAGAATGTAATTACCTGGGGATCAAAATTAACTCAAAATGTACCCAAGAAAATGACATAATATAGAATTCAAAAAAGCAGATCGGTAATGACAACGTTAAACAGAGTTGTGTGGTATTAGAACATAATAATAGGTACCAAATTAGAAATTTGTAAATCCATAATTCGAAGCATGCTAACATACGGTGCAAAAACATGGCAGTTCAATAAAATTTTGAGTTTGAAACTTATGTATACTTATGTCTACTGAAATGGACTGTTTCAGACGCTCAACTAGACATTCTAAATAGAAAAAAAATCAGAAATACAATCATCACACAACAAATGAAAGTCCAAAATCCAATATGAGATTTTGTGAGATACAAACAACTAGAATGGTATGGTCATATACGTAGGATGCTGGAGAAAAGATTACCCGGACAAGCTTTGGAACGGATTCCACCTGGAAAAGGAAAAAGAGGTCGACCTAGATTTAAATAAATGGATGATGTAAGAAGAGGTATGAGGTAGCTACATCTGGAAGAATTGGAATGTGAAGATAGAGAAAGAAGATAAAAATTTAAAAAGCTTTGGGCATAGGAAGATGTTTTATTACACTGTAAACCTGTTTATAATACATAATAATATTAATAATAAAAATAGTAATACTTCCGAATAGTATGTTTTTTCTTTAAGAATGGACATACGGGTAAAATAGAAAGCATTTTAACAATTAAAAAAATTAACCTCAACGGGAATCGAACCTGTGACCTCTTGAATACGAATCAAGCTACTAAGCACTGAACTAAGCTTTCTTTGTCTTGTCGCGTTTAGAAAGAATACTCTTCAAAGGAAGAAGGGAAACGTATTGTAGCTCTACTGTGCAATTAGTTTACTCGTGTGAATCGCGCGTTAAAACTTGAAATATTCGAGATCAAGAGTCGGCCCATTATTTTGGTCGCTACGTGTAGATTTGGTTGGGAGCAGCTGTTCATCAACAGAAAGATTTGAGCCTGGTTGGAAACAAACAATGCAATTTTGTATAAAATGATTCCATATTTCAGAAGCAAGGGCAAATTTATCCTTAATCAAGCGCTGCCTGCGTGTCGCTCTAATGTCAAATCAGAGGTACTTCATGATTTCTGAAAATCTGTCCCTCGCCATAGTTTCTGCAAAACAGAGTGGACCCCAAAGTTTTACTCCAGAGACCCTTTCTTGGCATTGATCATGTACAATATCCTCCACGCGTATACAATATAGCAAAGAAGGAATCTAGTTCTACCAGTGTGGTAGACCCTGTTGGATTTACTGTTTTTAAGGGAGCTTCCTGTTCTTTAAATCGTTTTATATGCCTCAGAATATTCTCGCTTATCATTAGACGCCAGGCGCTAAGAACATGTTCCTGACAGATATTCCTCTTCGCATAAGGAGTTGGACCACTGCTATGCCGAAGAATATTCTCGCTTATCATTAGACGCCAGGCGCTAAGAACATGTTCCTGAGAAATATTCCTCTTCGCATAAGGAGTTGGACCACTGCTATGCCGAAGAATATTCTCGCTTATCATTAGACGCCAGGCCCCTAAGAACATGTTCCTGAGAGATATTCCTCTTCGCATAAGAAGTTGGACCACTGCTATGCCGAAGAATATTCTCGCTTAACATTAGACGCCAGGCGCTAAGAACATGTTCCTGAGAGATATTCCTCTTCGCATAAGGAGTTGGACCACTGCTATGCCGAAGAATATTCTCGCTTATCATTAGACGCCAGGCGCTAAGATCATGTTCCTGAGAGATATTCCTCTTCGCATAAGGAGTTGGACCACTGCTATGCCGAAGAATATTCAGATTCCACTACAACCGGGTTCATCACTAACAATAGCACATAATGCATGTAGTAACTCATCTTCAGTCCTCAAATACTGTCATTTAGCCATAATAAAACAATTATTCTGTGGACTTTATAATAATGTAAGCTGTATAAGTTCAACTTGACACTGAGATTATCGACTCTCAACTGAAATATAAAAACATATATTTGACTCTTGACAACACAAAAAATATCAGAAAATTTACGTAGTGTTGTTGACACAACATTTAATTATTCAGTTCATGTTACAATGTGTTATGCATTGTTAACTGTTGTTATAACATTTATATACTATTGAAAAATAATTTAAGGAAGTAATAAATAATTATAACTGAAATAGAAAAGAAAATAATAATGTTATAATGGCTTGGATCAAAATGACCCAGCCCGTCTTTGAAGGTATTCTGTTATTAGTAAAGTAAGTAAGTAAAGTGATCCCACAACAGACCCGGAGGCCCTTGGGGTAGTAGGAGGTTAAGGTTCCCACTTTTTCTAGACAATCGGCACTTTATGTCAGCCGGGTTGTCAGCCCTGCGTGACGGCCGCCTTTACCCCCAGAACAAGCGTCTGGTACTCATTTACGTTAGAGGCTGAGTCGACCCCAGGGCCATAGTGCCGCCAGAGGGTTTGGGTCAGTTTAAAAATCCTGACCCCAACGGGACTTGAACCCTCGACCCTCTGGCTTGTAGCTCAGTGCCTTAACCACTGCGCTACAGTATATTAATAAAATATATATCCAATTAGATGACTGGGAGTTATGAAAAGTCATAAATTAGCTTTTATAACTAAACATTATTACGGCCAACAGCAAGAAGAATATAAATGATTTGGGTCAAAATGACTCGTCTGTCCTTGTTGTGTTAATTTAGTTTTCTTCTGTTTTGAAGCTCATATAATGGCGAATTCACATTTTTTGCCTCTACTAAAGCACTGATTATAACTGGCTGTATCTAATTGAATCAGTGATAAATAGCGCCATGTCATATTATATTCCAATTTCTGTGATACTTCTACACCATACTTCTAAGTTACTATTACTACTTTTCTGGAAATTGGTTGTTCGATTTTTTCCCCTGGCGACTTCAGTTTTTCATCATTGGTGACTATTTTTTACTCTTTCCTTATCTTGCATATGTTGGCCTCTGATTTGCCAGTAGCTTCTGCCGCACGTTTTCTTGCATTCTAGATAGGAATTTTAAATTCACTCTTTATTTTCTCCTCATCGCAAAACTCGATAACTTTCTTAATAATTTCACGGCTTTCACTGTGAATATAGAGTATAATTATCCCACTTGAAATTGTCACTAACAACTGACAATGCAGGACTAACGGAAAGTAAAAGTTGTCATTGTAACTTAAGACAATGTTCTACTGCCTCCACCCCTCACTCATCTTTACCACATTATTTCTTTCCGCATTGAAAGTTTAACGTGGTCGAGTAGTACAAGTGCTGTATTCTCCCGAGCATTTGCGTGTTGCATCTGGCGCCTATCCCTTACTGCAGTTATTTTTATAAATAATTAGCTAATACCCGGCATTAGCGGCTACGACTAAATACATTAAAATTAATGTGCTTTTATGTTTCTAGCGAATACGATACGGCCCTAAACTAGTATAGTGATTAATGAATACGATTTATGAATAAACAAAGTATGAACTGAATATATAACAAATTAAATAATATCTTGTTGGAAAAAGTTCCCACAAGGAGCAGTAGGATAACCAAAATAACAACAGGTCATAAATATGTAACCCCTCAAATTAGACCTGAAATTCCTAAGCTGGGTCTAGCTCGAAAAATCACGTTTGGGAGTAAAGGCCATACTTCAATATTTACAACCGCGTAAAACCCAAACTATAAACAGGCAGGCTAGCCGTGAGAATAAATTAGAAATAGGTGGGAGTTTAATAAAAATATTTATGCCCATAGGACACATGTGATTGAATATTCTAACCAATCAAAATCAGAGTTAGGGTGTATATGGGAATTAACGGTCCTGACTTCGATGCGAAACTTACCAGGAAAATAATTAAATTAATTATACTCAACACTTCGTGGAGAGAAGATATAAATTATATTGTTAGTATGTTTCGGAACAACAACTACGGACTTCGGGAAAATTTCTCCAATTCAGAAATCATTTGCTAGCTCGAGTCCTCATAAGTTGAGATATCGTCGGACAGTAATGGAAAGTTTTATTCATGTAGTGTAAAGTGCATTCGAGTTTGCCTACGAAAAGAAATAAAGTAATTTAATTATTAACTATTGTCTGCTTTCCACGCATTTCTCCTTCCGAACCCTACATGTGATGGGAACAACAATGCTCACCCTGAAACAACAGAAACCGACTACTACCGAGGTAGGGCAATTAACAATTTACTACAATTATAACAGCGAACTACAGTGAATTTACACCCTTAAAATACTGCCCCACAGGTCGATGGAGATGATAATATAAACACTATTGCCACAGCCTCAAGAGCGACCACAAAAACAGAACATTGGAACTGGCAGCAATCTATTTTGCATTGCAAAAATTCAGGTCCCATGTATTCGGTCATAGTTCTATAGTACACTCCGACCATACCAGTATCTCATTTCTAAATAGATGCAGGTTGGGAGTAACAAATTGAGTCGGTACGTATCGGAAATTTTAAGTTATGATATTACCATTCAATACATTCCGGAGAGCGATAATTCATTCGCAGATCTCCTGTCACGTCTCAGCTATATAACAGAAATTCCTGAGAACATGACAACGCCAAAGCATGAAGTGCGCGTCATGAAAACGGTCGCTAAATATAGCAATACTGTAGCCAAAATGGCGAGGAATATTGCTGACATTCAAGCACGGGATCCCAATCTTACGAAGTTGAGGAATGAGGCAAAGGATATCAGCGAAACGCTCAATTCGGATTCGTATGAAATGCTCGCAAACACACTATATAAACGGTGTGGTAGTGAAAACAGTGATTCCCAAGGATCTAGAAATCCCGTTAATAAACGAATTTCATGTAGCTGTAGCCCATGCAGGAAGTGAGAGAGTTTTACTTAATATGTCGCAATACTTCTATTGCAAAAGATTAGCTAAGAAAATAAGGCAAATAACGGCTACATGCAAAACATGTCAGATGTGCAAAGGCCTAAATGTAAAATATGACCACCCGCCTCAGTGTATAATACGGGATAAGCCCAATCGTCTCATTACGGTTGATTCACATGGACCGATGGTTACAGGCAATTCGGATACAAACATATTTTCGCGGTAACCGATTCATTCTCTAAGTTTACGAAATTATACCCAATGAGGAAGATTACGACGAAGGATTGCCTCCAGAAATTATTAGGCGACTTTGAACCTAATTTCGGAAAATTCCACTATATCTTAACGGATAATGCATCTGTCTACCGAAGTGGAAAGTTCGAACAAGAAATGAGAAACCAAGATGTCAAAGTATATCACAGTTCACTTTATTATCCCTCTGGGAATCCAACGGAGCGAGTTAAAAAAGAAATAACGTGTCTCCGAATATTATGCAATAAGAGACTGTAATTGCGTAAAATACGTGCCGGTAATTGAGAAGGTACTTAATCACTCGATAAATACAGTAACTGGATATGCCCTTAACACGTTAATGTGTGGTATAGAACCAGACAAGCTGGTAACATATGTCCCAAGTGCGATTCCATCGGGAGGCGTAGAACTCACAGGTACAGAACCCTCTAGACGAGCATTCCAGAGAATAAAGGAACGAGCTGAAAGAGAAAATCCCGGGTGGAACGTAGGAAACATACATGAATCCCTATAATTGGTAGTAAAGTCCTTGTGCGCAATATTTCACTATCAAACTAAAAAATAAATATTGGCGCATGAACACGATTTGGTAAGGACATGTTATTGTTAGCCAACAATTTGGTACACACACTTTCCGAGTCGATCATTTAGACGACCCGAATAAAACTATGGGAGTATTCCACTTACAACTCCTCAGGCCGTATAAAGAGTTCACAGCAGATATCTCAGTTTAAAGAAGAAATCGTTCATTGCAGACGCTAATATGCATCTGCACGGTATGCAAATTTGTTAAATAAAATATGTAAGCAGAAACGATATATGGTAATATTAGTATGATAAAATGTAAGAAGTGTTTGGTCATACATATATCAGATTAGTTGTAAGAAAAATTGAATGAGAAAAATTGTAAAAGGGTTTAATATTTTTACCTACTAGAAAACATAATGAGACTAGATAAATGTTGACGGAAACAAACAGAGGGAGCTAGAGGCACCACCCCCTTTATAATAGTAATAATAATAATAATAATAATAATAATCGTAATTAGCAAGTATCATTTACCTTGATCTAAAGCGCAAAAAGAACAGAGACGAAAATAAATAAATTGAGAAAATTACAAAGGAACGAACAGCTGATCGTAGCGGGAATATTTAAGAAAACGTTGAACCCAGTCTTAAATAGACGTTGAAATCTATTCTCTAAACCTAAGATGTTTTTGTTAGGGGAAGAGAAAGTGCGAACGGGATGGAATATTTGCACACCCTTCTCAGGTATGAAATTCAGTTGTCGAAAACAAGTTACTGACCAAAAGACAATGAGAAATGAATAAACCAATGTTTACACTAAAATTTTAAACGTAAAAAAAAAGATAGATTAGGTATCCTCTATTAAAATTGTATAATCAAGCACCATAAAAAATATAAATAGGCTGTATTCAGTTATAACAATATAAACGTCCAAATAGATCTCGTATTAATCTTATCGATGCATTAGAAGCACACTTAAATTTACGAGAGACGTTGAGACATTGTTCTCCGAAAGTTTAATTGTTGGTGACAGAGAATACTATTGATTGCGTAGAGAAATCGGAATAAATAAATACATTCAGAATAGTTAGCCTGGATGAGGCAGTTATATATGTGTTGTATGTGCGATGTTCGCTTATCTTGGCGAAAATTTTGGGTAGGTAAATAAAGCCCCATAGTTATATGGATCAACGGTCGATGTTGATTTTTATGAGGAATAATTATCATAAGTAATGCCACGAGTAATTTCCAAATTATCGATAAATTCACGACTCACGAAGTGAGGAGTGAATATATGTAGAGAATTTGGAAATCAAGAGTGGCATTTGTTAGGACTATTTAACGAATAAAATTAAGCTGTTTACTCACAAATCATCATTTAACTATAGTTATTTTAAAATATTTATATATTTAATGTAAACGGTGATGTTTGAAAACAAATGAGAAACGATTGGTACGCTTCATCTGCTGCTTTTGTTTATCACTGCAACCAGATCATACTATTTATTGCCAAAGGAACGCAATATTGTAAGAATGCTCTCTAGTGGAGAAAAAATGAAACACATCAAACTGTATATTAATTCATTTCTGATGTCGTATAATGTAAATATGACAATTATATTTTTCTGGATTATTACCTGGGAAAAAATACATTTAAGAAAGTGCAAACAGTGTTTTTTTTGGTGGTATAATAAATTGCTACAAATGTTTTTATATTAACTCCTGCAAGCGCTATGTGTTGACATCTATGCACTATATATACATTCTGGTAGCCGTATTTCTTGTAGGCTCAGTCACTGCAAAATAATGGTCAGACCTGTTCAGAATATTAAAAAGGAGGACCTTTCTTTAATATGGTAAATTTTAACACTGATAAATATTTCGTGAAACACGACTCTGATTGGTTGTAAAACAGAAATCATTGAAACGTGATTGGTCATTGACTCCCATTGGGGCATGAGTTAAATAGTCTCTAGAAATGTGTTGACGAATGTGAAATGAATGATAATTCTGCATACGCGTACCGTATCTGCGCCTATTGAATGTAAATGAGGTTATTAATGGATAAATAAAAGAGTACCTATACTCTTAATAGATTCAATAATACAAGTGTGCCAAAGATGATCAAATGAATTCTGTAAATAATAATCAGATTAGGAAAAACACTTCAATGGACATAAGTGCTAATGCTTCACTAATCAAGGGCAACGAAACAACTATTTAATTTAATAAAGATAAATTTAGAAATAAATTATTGTAATGGAATCGGTTAATGTTTTGAAAACTGAGATTTCGATATAAATATACACACTATTATTAAATACCGATATACTTATATATAAAGGATAATCATTGAAAATTACATTCGAAAGTAATTAACTAATTTACCATTCGAATAAAAGAAGACAAATATGTTTACGGCAACATTAAGATCTATGCCTCATTAAATAAATAAATTACCCAAACAGAATAAAATATTAGGTAAGTAGTATTTGAAATAAGAGTATGTAAAAAAATCAGTTTCTAATAATTAAGTTGCAATTCATATAGTATGGAAAGTATGAACGATATATAAAGGGATGAAGAAAAAAGGGCGCAAGACACAGCAAAGATTAACTGAGTGATATGGAAAACTAGTATGTGAAATTACCTAGCGTGTGAGATAGAAAAAAAAAACAGTGAGACGGACACAAAAAAAGTGACGTGATTAAACTAAAACAAACGTATAAACAAGAAGATGTATGGGATATGTTATAATGTAACCATAAAGTTAAACTAAAACAAACGTATAAACAACAAGATGTATGGGATATGTTATAATGTAACCATAAAGTTAAACTAAAACAAACGTATAAACAACAAGATGTATGGGATATGTTATAATGTAACCATAAAGTTAAACTAAAACAAACGTATAAACAACAAGATGTATGGGATATGTTATAATGTAACCATAAAGTTAAACTAAAACAAACGTATAAACAACAAGATGTATGGGATATGTTATAATGTAACCATAAAGTTAAACTAAAACAAACGTATAAACAACAAGGTGTATGGGATATGTTATAATGTAACCATAAAGTTAAACTAAAACAAAACGTATAAACAACAAGATGTATGGGATATGTTATAATGTAACCATAAAGTTAAACTAAAACAAACGTATAAACAACAAGATGTATGGGATATGTTATAATGTAACCATAAAGTTAAACTAAAACAAACGTATAAACAACAAGATGTATGGGATATGTTATAATGTAACCATAAAGTTAAACTAAAACAAACGTATAAACAACAAGATGTATGGGATATGTTATAATGTAACCATAAAGTTAAACTAAAACTTTGATTGATTATGAATAAAAAAAAAATTGTTAAATGTTTAACCACTGATCGTAAATAGATTTCAAATGTACATTTTTTTTTGTTCTAAGATAATCTACAGAAAGGTCTGTATGAACTTAACAAAATTACAGAAGAATATGGATTAAAGATATCTACAGAAAAACAAAAATTATGGCATTTCAAGGTGTAGATCCTGTCAGAAGTAAAATTGTACTGGACAATAAAATTTTGGAGCAGGTGAATAATTTTACATATCTAGGATGCAATATCTCATATGAAGAAGAAAAGGATGTAAATGCAAAAATATCTAAATTTTTAAGAATTTTAGGGTTAATAAATTCTATCTTCAAGCCACAGTTAGTCCAAAAGCATTCAAGACTGAAAGTGTATAAAACACTGGCTCTTCCAACTCTTTTGTATGGTAGCGAAGTATGGACGTTGAAACAGAAGGATATACAGAGACTTAGATCTGCTGAAATGAGATATCTTCGGAGGACTGCAGGATACACACTACTAGATCACAAAAAAAAATGAAGACATCTTAGAAGAATTACACATGGAATCTTTAGAAAACAAAATTTCTGATTATAAGTCAAGATGGATACAACATGTTCATCGAATGGAAGATCACAGAATACCCAAACTAATGTTAAGATATCAACCCGCAGGAAGAAGAAGACCAGGACGTCCACTCAAAAGACTTCTGGATGGTGTTTCTCTTGAGGCCGAAACAGGTCAACAAATGGCCTAAATTCGTGAATGTACTATGATGATGATGATGGTAATATGCAAAAAAACTGTAAGTAAACCAGATTTATATATGTTCAATAATATGAGCTATTTTGTGTTTGTAAAAAAAATACAGGTATTTCCATATATGGTACTTGAAGGAAAATAATAGCGTAATACATGTTGATTTGATATAATTAGTATATTCAATAACACGTCTTCTAATGGGGGTTTTGTTAAACAAATAAATAATAATAATAACTTTACGTTAGTTTTTTTTTTTGTTTTAACAAGAGGCATTGTGTAGCGAATAATATACCGCCCTAATCTAGCATAGTGATTAATAAATACGATTAATGAATAAATAAAGAATGAACTGAATATATAATAAATTAAATAATATCTTATTGGAAAAAGTTCCCACAAGGAGCTGTAGGATAACCAAAATAACAAGAGGTCATAAATATATAACCCCTCAAATTAGACCTGAAATTCCTAAGCTGGGTCTAGCTCGAAAAATCACGTTTGGGAGAAAACGCCATATTTCAATATTTACAACCGCGTAAAACCCAACTACAAACAGGCAGGCTAGCCCTGAGAATAAATTAGAAATAGGTGGGAGTTTAATAAAAATATTTACGCCTATAGGACACATGTGATTGAATATTCTAACCAATTAAAATCAGAGTTAGAGTGTATATGGGAATTAACGGTCCTGACTTCGATGCGAAACTTACTAGGAAAAAATTAAATTAATTATACTGAACACTTCGTGGAGAGAAGATCTAAATTATATTGTTAGTATGTTTCGGAACAACAACTACGGACTTCGGGAAATTTCTCCAATTCAGAAAAATCATTTGCTAGCTCGAGTCCTCATAAGTTGAGATATCGTCGGACAGTAATGGAAAGTTTTATTCATGTAGTGTAAAGTGCATTCGAGTTTGCCTACGAAAAGAAATAAAGTAATTTAATTATTAACTATTGTCTGCTTTCCACGCATTTCTCCTTCCGAACCCTACATGTGATGAGAACCTCAATGCTCACCCTGAAACAACAGGAACCGACTACTACCGAGGTAGGGCAATTAACAATTTACTACAATTATAACAGGGGCACGCCGTAGCGTAGTGGTTAAGGCACTGAGCTACAAGCCGGAGGGTCGAGGGTTCAAGTCCCGTTGGGGTCAGGATTTTTAAACTGACCCAAACCCTCTGGCGGCACTATGGCCCTGGGGTCGACTCAGCCTCTAACGGAAATGAGTACCAGACGCCTGTTCTGGGGGTAAAGGCGGCCGTCACGCAGGGCTGACAACCCGGCTGACATCAAGTGCCGATTGTCTAGAAAAAGTGGGAGCCTTAACCTCCTACTACCCCAAGGGTCTCCTGAGGCCTGTTGTAGGATCACTTTACTTACAATTATAACAGCGAACTACAGTGAATCTACACCCTTTAAAATTCTGCCCCATATTTAGTTGAATAAGTAAAAGGTAAAGTAATTATAAATTTATATTTTTTTAGATTCTCCGTGCTGATTACCCGGCGTTGCGCGGGAATCTACTTATCCCGATCTTCTTGGCATAAATGACAGCTCATATTTTTAGCAAATTCGAAAATTAATGTGTTTCATGTTTAATTAAATGAGTAAAAGGAAACATTTATATCGTAATTATTTTTAAATACCCCGTGCTGTTTACCCGGCGTTGTCCAGGAATCTACTCATCCCGATCTTCTTGGCATAAATGAGCTGAAGGACAAAAATTAATGTACTTCTTATGATTAGTTGAATAAGTAAAATGAAAAATAATTATAAATTTATATCGTAATTATTTTAAGATTTCCCATGCTGATTACCCGGTGTTGCCCGGGAGTCTACTTATCTCGATCTTCTTGGCATAATGAGCTAAAAGACAAAATTCGTTATTGTGAGTTATCCATAAAAGAATACCCGCCATGTGCTGCTATGCTTGCGCAGGAATCTACGTACTTGTATCGATCTTTTTGGCATCAATGAAAGACAAAAATCGTTATGAGTTATCTGTAATAGATAATCATATGCTGTCACGTACTTTTTTGTAGAGCTTTTTGAGATATTCACTTCTGTGTACATTAATTTTGTGTATTTCTTATGGTTTAGGCAGCGTAAGCCATTTAAGCGTCCAAAGAGCTACTTTTTTTCACGTTTTTCACTACAAAGAGCGATTTTTAAGGGTGTAGGATTTGAGTATCACAACTCTCTTATAGGCTATGTTCATCCAGGAAATCTAACATTTTGCAAAAAGCCCCATCACAATCGGATCAACGGTATGGCCACGCATAAAGTACGAACAAACAAACATTAATTTTTATATATTAGATATCCCGTACTCCGAAAGTGTTAAATAATCATAAGTAATGCCACGAGTGATTTCCAAATTATCGATAAATTCACGACTCACGAAGTGAGGAGTGAATTTATCTAGAGAATTTGGAAATCAAGAGTGGCATTTGTTAGGACTATTTAACGAATAAAATTAAGCTGTTTACTCACAAATCATTATTTAACTATAGTTATTTTAAAATATTTATATATTTAATGTAAACGGCGATGTTTGAAAACAAATGAGAAACGATAGGTACGCTTCTACTGCTTCATTTGTTTATCACTGCAACCAGATCATACTATTTATTGCCAAAGGAACGCAATATTGTAAGGAGGAGCTTTCTTTAATATGGTAATTATAACACTGATAAATATTTGGTGAAACACGGCTCTGATTGGTTGTAAAACAGAAATCATTGAAACGTGATTGGTCATTGACTCCCATTTGGGGCATGAGTTAAATAGTCATCACAATCCCAAGGACTGCAATTGAAAGTGAACACTATTCTTCAACCTAAAATCGGCTTAAGATGTTTTAAGAAATACAATGGGAACTGAAAGGTTGACTACACTGGCTATCCTCTCCCTAGAAGAAGTGATGATCAACGACATTCCCAAGTTTAATAAACACGTTATAGAGGTATTTGCTTCAACTAAAGAGAGGAGAACAGTCATGAATAAACAATAATTTTGTATGTTAATTGCCATGAGATTGTTCCAGACCGTGATAACACCAGTTGCAACATATGGTATAAAGTTGATCTGGGATAAACTTACAACCAGAGATTTGGAAAGGCTGGAGAATGTGAAAACAAGATACCTAAAGAGAGCAATTGGAGCCAGCAAATATACACCAAGTAGGATGATCTACATGCTGACTAGAGAAACCTTCTTCGTAGAAGACTTGAGACACAAGATGCTGCTACCTGCCACAGAACCATACAACGAAGTAATAGAAAGGAGACAGAAGGAAAGAGAAATCGACAGCAGCTTCTTTGCAACGGACGCCATGGTAAATAGAGAATTTACAAGATACAACCAAACTCAAAGACATGCAATAGTAGGACTGGCGATTCATGGATTCCAACACAAGATGTACAAAAACGTGAAATATCATCAGCCAGATGAACAGTGTGTGTGCAAACTATGTGAACAACAGTGTGAACTCTACCATTTCAACAATGTGGAAAAAGGGCAGTCACGTTAAATGAACTCATAAAAGAAAGAACATAAACTACACTTATGCTCATTCGAGTGCACCTTTACTTACTTACTCACTGGCACTATCGAACCCGTAGGTTCATGGCCGACATAAGCTCTCCATACATCCCTATCCTGAGATAACGCTTTCCAATCATTCCCTGTATAATTTACTTCCCTCAAATCATAGTTAATGTTATTCTCCCACCTCATTCTTGGTCTACCAACTGGGCGTTTTCCCTCAAGAAGCTTCCATGCAAGTCTTTCATACCCCATACGGGCAACATGGCCTGCCCATCGCAGTCTACGAGACTTAACTGTTCTTATTATATCTGGCTTCCTATAAAGACCATGTAGTTCATTGTTATGTAAGTCTTCCCCATTCACCTGTCTGTTCATCTCTCTTTGGTCCAAAAATTTTCCTAAGTACTTCATTCTCAAATACTTGTAATCTTATTTCCTCCCTTAAAGTAAGAGTCCATGTTTCGCACCCATATAATATAACTGGTAGAATAATAGTTTTATATATTTTCAGTTTAACGTTTTTTGAAAGGAGTTGGGACATCAAGAGTCTCTGCAATGCATAATAGCATGCATTTCCAGAATTGAGCCTATGTTTAATTTCTTTGTGCATCTCATTCCTACTTGTGATTATTGTTCCTAGGTATTTGAATTCAGCCACCTCCTCAAAATTTCTCTCATTTGTCATTAGCTGTCCATTTCCATTATTTAATGAATTTCTACGTGTGACCATATATTTAGTTTTATTGATATTTACTTCCAGTCCTAATTTCTTAGTGTTACTCAATAGTGTGTGCGTGTTGTCCTTTAGTATCTCCTCGCTATCGGCCAACAATACTACATCATCAGCATAAACTAACAGCTTATTAATACCATTGAGTTGTAAGCCTTCCTCATTCTCTAAAGATTTAATGGCATGCTCTAGTACAAAATTAAATATTAGAGGAGATAGTGCATCTCCTTGCTTCAACCCATTCTGGATTTCAAAACTGTCCGAAAACTGTTTGCCTACACGCACCCTACTCTTTGTGCCATTTAGACACATTCGTATAAGTCTAACTAACTTTTTAGGAATTCCGAACTCCAGCAGGATACTATATAACTTCTCCCTCTTAATTGAATCATATGCTTTTTTGAAGTCTACATATAGTTGATGTACAGTACCATTATATTCCCATTTCTTTTCTAAAATCTGTCTTATACTAAAAATCTGATCTGTTTGTAGACCTGTTTCTTCTAAATGCACATTGATGATCTCCTAGAATGTCATCAATATAGGGAGTAAGTCTGCTTACTAATATATTTGTTAGAATTTTGTACGAAGTTGAAAGTAATGAGATGCCCCTGTAGTTGTTGCAATCAGTTTTATCTCCTTTCTTATAAATTGGTACGATAATTGATTCCTTCCATTCATCTGGAAGAGCTTCTTTTTCCCAAATCATACTAAGCAACCAGCGTATCTTGTCCATCAATTTTTCTCCCCCTGATTTTATCAGTTCTGCTGGGATCTCATCTGAACCTGATGCTTTATACATCTTCAATTTTTCAATCGCCATTTCAACCTCTAATGCAATTGGCTCTGCGACTAGCATTTCTGCTGTCTGTAAATTATCCTCCACAATGTCCTGTTCTGTATGTACATTTAATAGCTGATTAAAGTAACTTTTCCATCTATTTAATATACTCCTGGAATCTGCAATCATATCCCCATTTTCATTCCGAATTATGTTTGTTCTAGCCTGAAACCCTTTCTTCTCTATACTAATTCCCTGATATAATTCTCTAATGTTCCTATTTTTTGCATTCATTTCAAGATCATTAATCTTCTCTCTCAAATATTCCCTCTTTTTACTCTTTAGTAACTTGGTGGTTTCCCGTCTAATACTACCCAATTGCTCTAAATTTACCTCATTTGGCTCGTGTAACCATTTCATTTTTGCTAGCTTTCTTTTCTTTACAATGTCGGCACATTCCTCATCAAAACCATTTTATGTTTTGCCTCTTTTTTAAACAACCAATGCTTTCTGATGCTGACAATTTAATAGTATCTCTTATAGCCTCCCATTCTTTATTTATTTCAGTTTCTTCTTCGTTTGCCACATTGTCATCTGAAGATTCCAGTACTTCAAATCTATTAGCAATTTTGATTTGGTATTCTTGCCGCATTTCATCATTTTTCAAGTTTTTTAATTCAAATTTTACAGAATCATCTTTAGCGTTTGTTCCTCTCATAAGCGATAGCCGTTGTCTGATTTTCACTCTGACCAGATGATGATCCGAATTGCAGTCTGTCCCTCTAACTGATCTAACATCGATGATGCTACTGTGCCAGCGTTTATCCACTAATACATTATCTATCTGGTTCCGAGTTTCTCCATCTGGGGACGTCCAGGTGTATTTATGAATATCCTGATGCTGAAATGTTGTGCTCTTAACAATGAGATTCTTCGAGGTGGCAAATGTGACTAATCTAACCCCATTGTCGTTACTATCTTCATGAAGACTGAATTTGCCTATTGTTGGTTTGAATATATCTTCCCGCCCCACTTTTGCATTAAAATCTCCTAAGACAATTTTCATATGATATCGTGAAAGGCTATGAAATAAGCATTCTAATTCTTCATAGAATTCATCCTTGGTCTTGTCATTTTTATCTTCTGTGGTGGCTTGTACATTTACAATTATAAAATCATGTTGTTTACCCTTTAGAATTATGTATGATACCCTATCACTAACAAACTTAATATCTCGAATAGAGGATAGGATCCTCCTTCTGACTAAAAAAACCCGTTCCAAATGCAGGTCTTTC
The DNA here is from genome assembly GCA_030220185.1 of Diploptera punctata. NCBI lineage: Eukaryota > Metazoa > Arthropoda > Insecta > Blattodea > Blaberidae > Diploptera > Diploptera punctata. The sequence continues at coordinate 708,584 of JASPKZ010007351.1, read as the reverse complement.
TGCACCCACGTAGTATAATGCAAAGCTTCCTAATTCCTGACTACCTTCTCCTGGCCACCTAACTTCCTGTAGAGCGACTATATCCAAGGGCGATTTATCTAGTTCCCGCGTTAATATCTCTAGTGCCCCGCTATTGTATAAAGTCCTAACATTCCATGTTCCTAGGAACATGTCCCTGTGTTTGAGCCTTTGGCATGGGTTCCCTGAAGTAGTCCCCGCCCGGATAACCGAATGGGGGACTATTTGACCTCCGAAAAATTTTACCCCAGTTGAACCCATGTCCGCATTTCTTGACGGTTGTATTTTTACGGTGAAAGATCGTCACTCTTTCGACCAAGGTACGTTTTTCGTCTGGCTTATCACCTTCGACCAGTCCGGCATGGGTATCATCCCTATCGGGCAGTCAACTCTACCACACTAACCGCCGGCATAGCTCTCAGAATCATTTAAGCACGCAAGCCACTCCACCACGACAAGGTAAAGATACCATGGAGGGTTCGAATACACCTTTACTTATTATTATAGCTTAATTATTTGTATGTACATTTGATTTGGTTGTTCGTTGTTTTGATTGATTCTTTAACTTCAATAACTGTGCCACAGTCTCTTATCAGCTCACGAACAGTCACTGGTCATAGAGTTAACTTTATATCTGGTAGCACGATTAAATTCTTGGGCTACTGATTCACTTTTCAACCGACGTTTTTTGGACATAGACATAACTCTTCAAAGATCTACAATCTTTCCGGACATAGAACTCGTTTCATCTTGGCTGAAACATGGCCTTGGATGCGCAGTGGACAAAATGCATCCCCTTGAGTGTGTTTAGTCTAACGGTACATGTGTTTATTCAATCCAAAAATAGTATACTGTCAGTCTCAAATATATTAGCTATACTGTTGTGTTTAGTGGAACTATTGTCTGGTTTCATCTACAAGATCGTACAACCGCCCATTCCCCATCTCTTCTCTATAAAATAATACACACATCATTACTTAATCATTTTTCACACCGCTTCGTTAAGACTCTCTGTTACACAAACATTAGGCACACAATCCCATCAGCACATTGTCCTTTATATCCTACCCTTCACACTACTATTACTCAAAAACTTCTACAGTTTCTCTTGCTAGAACATGGATTTCTCTTCCACCCTATGCCAGATATTGTCAAACTTTACTATCTTTCAGAAACAAACTTTTTTTTTATTATGTAACTGACAGAAAGTATCACTAATATTAATTTTTAAAGAATTAATAAATAATGTGTTATTCCTTTATTTAATAAAATTGTATAGGTATTTCTACCTAAAGTCTTATTACTTTCTTTTATGACACAACGACAGCCTGATAAACGAAAACGAACCCAATACATGCAACCCCCTCTACCAGATCTTCAGTGAAACACCAGTTTTGAATCCTGCCGATGATGGGACAAGTCCCGAAAGCGCTACAGTTAAATGATAATTAAGTTGAGGAGATGGACCTTTCAGGTGAATATTCTATAATTTTATATTAATTTTGAATAAACCTCAACGGAACACATCATGAATCTTATAAAAGTTGGTATCTCTAAGTTTATTGTAATATATATATATATATATATATATATATATACACCATACGTCCCGCACCGTAGCCGAGTACTTAAGGTAGGATGCCTTGGCGCAGAATTACAGGACGTGCGCTGGTTCGAGTCTCCATGGGGGAAGACATTTTCTCATGGAATTTCGGCCAGTATGTGACCGGTGCCCACCAAACATCGTGGGGCATCTGAATAGCTACAATAAGTAGCGGCTCCAGTTTGAGAAAACTAGCTATAACGGCTCGGGGGCCTGATATGCTGACCACATGTCACCCCTAGACTGGCTCGATGATCGTCTACCTCTGTGATGAACACATGTGTACGTGAGGTCAGTAGCCGGCTGGTTGGCCAAGCACCATCTTGGACTGGCCATGGAGTTTTATATTCCCCATACGTGATTAATGGGTGCTCTCTAGCGGGAGTTTCTTAACCAAGTTAATTTAGTTACGCTTATTTACCCATACATGTCAATGAGCGAAGACTGGTTAGCACATCGCCTGATTGGGGACATCTAGTAGGCCACTAAGTTATTATTCGATAGATGAACGTCGCGTCGGATAAATTTTGCACCAGAGGGCTTCATTAAAATTGGTTTGAAAATTAATTGTTAAAAATACTATTAGTGTGTGTTTTTGTGAGTTAGTTAATAAAGAAAATTAAGTTTTGTTTGTGAAAGAAGTTATAGTTTCTTAGTCTCTGATATAGGTGAAAGAGAATTCCATGTTCTAGCAAGAGAAACTATAAAAGATGTTGAGGTAATAGATAGTGTGAAGAAGACAATGTGCTGAAGGGATCGTATGCCTAATTCATGTGTATCACAGAGTCCAAAGAAGTGGTGTGATAAGGAAATTATATGTGTGCTAGTTTATTGAGAAGAGAGAGGGATTGGACGGTTCTACGAGAAATCTTTCACTAAACACCGCAATATAACATCACCTCACTTTTAAAACCGCGTAAGTCTAATTCAATAAAATTTTCAAAAAAAGCATAAAACATTACTGATAATTTTGTAACTATGTTTTTAACGCCATATCTTGATCGTTTAAATTCAAAATAAGACATTATTTTATTTTATACAGATTTTCATCCACTCCATGTTCTCCAGTCCTCTTGTTCTTATTACTTACTTACTCACTGGCACTATCGAACCCGTAGGTTCATGGCCGTTCGGACATAAGCTCTCCATACATCCCTAACCTGAGCTAATGCTTTCTAATCATTCCCTGTATAATCTACTTTCCTCAAATCATAGTTAATGTTATTCTCCCACCTCATTCTTGGTCTACCAACTGGGCATTTTCCCTCTGGCTTTCCTACAAGCAGCTTCCATGCAAGTCTTTCATTCCCCATATGTGCAACATGTCCTGCCCACCGTAGTCTACGAGACTTAACTGTTCTTATTTATATCTGGCTTTCTACAAAGACCATGTAATTCATTGTTATGTAGTCTTCTCCATTCACCTGTCTGTTCATCTCTCTTTGGTCCAAAAATGTTCCTAAGTACTTTATTTTCAAATACCTCTTCCTCTTATTTCTTAACATAATTACAAAATAATAAGCAATGTCAAAAATGTTTTCATGCTCTCTTGAAAGATTGGTTAAATTAGACTTACGAGGTTTTAGAAGTAAGGTGACGAAAACTAATATATTTTAGATTGACAGAACACTATTTTGGAGTTGAATATGTATGCCTGTCCGTTAGACTACCCGCAGACAAGGGGATGAATCTGGTCTTTTGCACATCTGAGGCCATTCTTCAACCTTGATGAAACGGTCTTTAACATGAACTGCGGTCAAGAAGTAAAGCAGACGATAGAGGTCGTTTCACTAAGGAAGAAGCAGGTAAACATAGGGTCTTGAGTAAACGATCCCTATCAGCAGGCTTTGTCCGTATCTGCAAATCATTGTAACTAGTCGTAATGAAAATATTAACCCTGAATAGGAAATGATTATAATAACTATGTATCACGTCAAACCCTCCATGGTATCTTTACCTTGTCGTGGTGGAGTGGCTTGTGTGCTTAAATGATCCTGAGAGCTATGCCGGCGGTAGCATTGCTGCCGATAGGGATAAACATGCCGGACTGGTCGAAGGTGATAAGCCAGACGAAATAAGTACCTTGGTCGAAAGAGTGACGATCTTTCACCATAAAAATACAACCGTCAAGAAATGCGGACATGGGTTCAACTGGGGTAAAATTTTCCGGAGGTCAAATAGTCCCCCATTCGGTTCTCCGGGCGGGGACTACTTCAGGGAACCCATGCCAAAAGGCTCAAACACAGGGACATGTTCCTAGGAACATGGAATGTTAGGACTTTATACAATAAAAACATTAGCACAAGATAGGGATGTATGGAGGGCTTATGTCCGTGCGGCCATGAACCTACGGGTTCGATAGTGCCAGTGAGTAAGTAAGTAAGTATGTATGTATTACGTCAAATTCCTTATGGGCACCCGGTACTGATTTCCTTGCAATTTGGTTTAAAAATAGGACATACAAGAATAATTATTTTTTTTTCAGATTATTCTTAAGTTATGTGTATGGAAATTATGTCACTAATTAATCAAGCCTTCCTGAACATAATGGCACTTTGGTTAACTTTTTGACATATTTCTTTATGAGTAACTTAAAATACAAAAAAATCCATTATGTTAAAAGTATTGTCTGGGTACAATTTTTTCACAAACTACTTATCCAATTGTTTCCAAAATTTATTATGTTATTGTCCATGGTTCATTTGACAATAATAAGGTTTGCTTGTGTTCAGATAAGGATTGTAATATATTTTTAAAACATTCAAAGACCATTTTTTTTGTTAAAAACGTTGCATAATTTCTTTTTCTTTATTTCAAACACTATCAATAGCACAAAGATATGTTTAACTTATTATTATAGAGCTCTTTAAACTGCATATTCGTGCCAAAAATAATTATCCTATCTTTCATAGTTTCAGAGAAAAGTGTACCAAAATATTAAAAAATACAAGTTACGGGAAAATGAAAAAAAAAAAAGTGCACTTTAGGAGAACACAGAGACGCCATTTTTAAAAATCAATTTTTATGGGTTTAAATGTCCAAAATCGACAAACTAATATTACACATGGATCAAATAGACCTTACTGGATTTTTTGAAGCAAAAAAAAAATTTAACCTAAATAAGCACTGGGTGTCCTTAAAACTGGAAGAAAATGAGAATAAAATTATTGCAAACCAATAATTTATCATTAGTAATGCCACGAGTGATTTCCAATTTATCTACAGAATTTGGAAATCAGGAGTGGCATTTGTTAAGACTATTTAACGAATAAAATTAAGTTGTTTGCTCACAAATCATTATTTAAATAGTTATTTTAAAATATGTATATAATTAATGTAAACGTCGATGTTTGAAAACAAATGAGAAACGATTGGTACGCTTCATTTTCTTCTTTTGTTCGTCACTGCAACATCATATTATTTATTGCCAAAGGAACGCAACATTGTAAGAATGCACTCTAGTGGAGGAAAAATGAAACACATCAAACCGTATATTAATTCATTTCTGATGTCCTATGATGTAAATATGACAATTATATTTTTCTGGGAAAAAATACATTTAAGAAAGTGCAAAGAGTAGTTTCTTTTTTTGGTGGTATAATCAATTGCTCCAAATGTTTTTTATAATAACTCCCGCATGCGGTATGTGTTGACATTCATACACTATGTATACAGTCGGGTAGCCGTATTTCTTAGTGAGTCAGTCACTGCAAAATAATGCTATGACCTATTCAGAATGTTAAAAAGGAGGTGCTTTCTTTATTATGATAAACTTTAGTTGTAAATTCTAGGCGAAACACGACTGTGATTGGTTGTAAATCAAAAATCATTGTAAAGTGATTGGTCATTGACTCCCATTTGGGGCATGAGTTAAATAGTCAAATATTATTCATGTTAATATTAATATTATTATTATTTTTAAATCAAACTCATCACTTACATTAATTATATTGGATACGAGAACTCCACGAGGCCTATAGTAAATTTCCAAACCTAATGTAATAAAAATAAAAAAAACGAAAATAATTTTGAAATAGGTAGGACATGTGGCACAAATAGGGAATGAAAAAGGTAGGCTATGGAAGCTTTTTGTAGGAAAACCAGAGGGAAAACGACCAGTTGGTAGATCAAGAATCTTACGAGGTTTTAGAAGCAAGGTGACGAAATCTAATATTTTTTAGACTGACAGTACACTATTTTGGAATTGAATGTGTATGCCTGTACGTTAGACTACCCGTAGTCAAGGGGATGAAATTGGTCTTCTGCGCATCTGAGGCCATGCTTCTTCCTTAGCGAAACAAGCTCTAGCAATAGCAAAAGAAGCTTTTAACAAGAAAAAAAAAAAGCATTTTCTGCGGATCTTTGGCAAAAGAATTACGGAAGATGCTAGTGAAGTGATTTGTGTGGAGTGTAGCATTGTATGGTGCAGAGACTTAGACACCACGATGAAATGAGGAAAAGCGACTGGAAGCTTTTGAGATGTGGATATGGAGAAGGATGGAACGTATAAAATGGAGAGACGAAATTAAACATAAAGATTTGCTAGACAGAGTGGGTGAAAGAAGAACAATGCTGGAACTTGGATTGGCCACTGGTTAATAAGAAACTGCCTGCTGACGATGCCCTAGAAAGATTGGTCAATGGAAATAAAGTTAGAGGCAGAAAAAGACATCAGATGATAGACAATATTAAAATAAATGGATTGTATGCAGATACAAAAAGGAAGGCTGAGTTAAGGAAAGAGTGGATAATGTTGAGTTTGCAGTGAAAGACCTGCTCTTGGGCAGAACACTATGAATGAATGTATTATATCACTATATTAAACAGGATACACAAAAATAATACTGCATTAGGTTTAATGGTTATTGTAATGACTTGTAGATGGAATGCATTTCGCACCGGCAATAGTGTCAGACGGCACGTGGTGTTAGTTGCCGTAGGGAACAAGGTAACCAAGGTTACAGAAAGAAACAACACCTTCCAAATAGTTGTAGGAGTGAGAAGTATATGACCTTGAGCGGTAATGTAAAACCAAATTCCCTATAGAAGTACAATACTCTATAAATTAATTCAAATATTAGCTTATGCAGATGACAAAGGCATAATTGTTAGATTAGAAATAGCAGCTAACAAACTGGGATTGAAAATAAATTAGGAAAAAATAAAATTTATGATTGTTGGTAACAAAAAAGACATAACCCATACTACTATTTAATCAATTGAGTTGGTATTTACTTGATGAAAATCCATATTTATTAATTAAATAAAAATAAAACGTAGTTTTATTTGATTATCATATTTATTGCATAATTCAGTGACAGCTGTTTCGGTACACTGTAACTTCTTCAGATGTCTGAAGAAGGTACAGTGTACCGAAACAGCTGTCACTGAATTATATAATAAATATGAAAATCAAATAAAACTACATTTTATTTGTATTTAATTAATACATACTACTATTAATCAATGTACATTTCAGACGGTTTCTGGTTTTGTATATATTGGCCCCTTAATAAATGATACAAACAAAATCAGTATAGAAATTGAAAGGGGAGTTAACAATGTCAATAAAGCATACTTTGGATTATTGAGTACAAGTGTCTTACAAGAAAAACAAAATGTTATCAATATAAAATTCTGGAAAATGCAGTATTAATAAAAAAAATGGCAGCGAAATAGGGACCTTGTCCAAGACCGACATATCAAGACTGAATTAATTTGAAACGAAGATATTAAGAAAAATATACAGGAAAACTTGTTCAAAGTGGAATCGCATGTGACCATTTTTTCGACATTAGACAACATTCCGCATTAGGCCTATAAAAATATTAACCAATCTCAGATTATAGAGCACCGTATATGTATTTTTATGTACCTGGAATTAACTGTAGTTCCGTTGCCGTTGGAAAGTAAAGTATGTACGAGCGACTTCGACGATATCGCTCGAATAACAGTCCCGTTTCGTCAGCGATAAAAATGCCTCTTAGGAGTGTATCCTGAAAAAAAAAGTAGGCAGTTTCGGTTTCCGCTCATTAACTGTAATTCCCCGTCCACATCCTTTGATTCCCCGAAAAAATTTCATTCCACACTAAATTGTGTCGTATTTTAAAACTGTCCACAACCAACCTTAAGATGCGTTGAAATCATTATTCCCTAGGGATATGGCAACAGCTAGAGCTTTACTTTGGAGCATCGGTCCGGAAATTTGGAGATCTTTTGATCGTGGACTTGTAAAACACTCCCACGCCTCGTTGATATATTTTCTTGCTTTCTCTCTTCTCTCTCTCTCTCTCTCTCTCTCTCTTCATTTGACCATTTCCTTGCATCCATTCATTCATTTTTTTATGTTTTCAAATCTCATAGTCATAAACTTGGGTTTTTCCATATTTAAATTTAGTCATTATTTCGCATACTATGAGTTTGCTTTTCTTTGTCTTCAATCACTTTCACTTTTTTGCTTAATGATAACGATACATACGATTTAGCCATCTCTATTCCGAAAATTCAGAACGCTATCTGTGAAAGATACGTACCCAATCGGTCTCAGATCTTAAAGTAATTTAAGATTTTACAGTGCACTGGTTATTTGTAAGACATATGTCACACGCAAAATATGTGTTAAACGAACCTGTATTTTGCAAAACGGGTGTGCAGTGATGCCGAAAGAAACTTCCAGATACAGTTAGAATCTCTACTTCACCCGGTGGCAGGAATAATCACTTATTGTTAATTCACCTGAAGGGAATTCCATGAAGTGGAAACTAATTTATTTCTCTCTCTATCTGTTCGCCTTATATTTTTTATCATGAATTGTGTAGAAGTATTCACTCGTTTCCGCGTTGAATAGATTCCGTTTTGTCCAAATAAAATACACGTAAAATTACTATTATTTTGCCGGGACCAATACATTTGTTCACATTGGACAGATTTCCGCATTATTCACATTCCGGATTAAACAAGTTTTGCTGTATTACTCAATATGCGACAAGGGTGAATGGCGTATAAGATATAAGTCTGAGTTCTATAAGTTGTATAAGTCTCCTGATGTGGTTACATCAATTAAAGTTTCAAGATTGCGATGTGCAGGGCACATACAAAGATTGACTAAACATGAAATGCCCAAGAAAGTTACGGTAATTAAATTCGAAGGAGAAAGGAATGTGGGACGACCGAGACTGCGTCAGATGGAAGGAATTTTGAAGTATCTGAGGAAGCTGAGAATAGAGGGATAGTGATTGGTTGCCAGAACACAAATGCCTGGAAAAGGGTTCTGAGGGTAGCCGAGCCCCGAGACGGGCTGTTGTTCTACTGCTGCTATACTAAAACTAAATTCCATGGAGCGATAGGCCTAGAAGGTCCTAAACCTACCAGACGATTGCTGGCCTCACATCCACATGTATTAATCACAGAAGTAGACGATCATCCATCCAGTGCAGGGGCGACATGTGGTCAGCTTGTCGGGTCCCCCAGCCATAATAGCTAGTTTTCTCTACCTGAAGCCACTACTTATTGTAGCTACCCTAATGCCTCACGATGCTGGGTGGGCACCGGTCCCATACTGGCCGAAATTCCATGAGAAAATTTCTTCTCCATGGAGACTCGAACCAGCGCAAGTCCCGTAGCTTTGCGCCAAGGCTTCCTACTTTACCTCTGCTACGGCCCGGGACGCTGCTATACTATTACACGACCGCATTAACTCTTAGCGGGTGAGGGGAAGCAAATGGCGCTAGTGTTGAAGAGGGGAAAGTGCCTCCTTCCACCGTTAGTACATGCGAATGACTGGCTAAGTGGTATAATCAGTGACAAAATATAGTGATAGGCCTATTTGAAATAGGAGATGAAGTTAACTAAAAATCATCGGAATTTGTATGCCTACGGATTTCTGGTTAATGAGACGTACAAAGATATTATACCAGTACAGATTTTTAGCTATTGTCTATCAGACTTAAATGTAAGAAATTAAACATTACTGGAGCATTACGTACTCATTTATTGTATTTGTTTGAAGTTAAAATGGAGAGATTATTATTCTCCTCTGGTCTCGAGGTAGCGTGCTGCCTCGTCACGCAGTGGGCCCGGATTCAATTCCCGGTCGGGACACACTCCTGGGTGAGGTATTTTTCGGGGTCTTTCTTCACCTGTAAGACAAATGTCAGAAAGCTTAGGGCCCAACGGTCCTCGAAAAATCATCCGGCCATCATCATCATCATCCTTATCATTATCATCGTTCACCGGTGTGGAAAGCAACGGGAAGCTACCACACCTATAATTCCCTAATGAAGCTGCAAAGCATAGCATGAAAATTCTATGATTGCAGTGAAAGACCTGCCTTCGGGCAGAATTGCTATGGATACTATGGATTATTATTATTATTATTATTATTATCCTAGGGAAAATAATCACAAGTAGGAATGAGATGCACGAAGAAATTATACATAGGCTCAATTCTGGAAATACGTGCTGCTACGCATTACAACTCCTTTCAAAAAACGTTAAACTGAAAATATATAAAACTATTATTCTACCAGTTATATGGATGCGAAACATGGACTCTTACTTTAAGGGAGGAAAGGAGATTACAAGTATTTGAGAATAAAGTTCTTAGGAAAATGTTTGGACCAAAGAGAGATGAAGAGACAGTTGTATGGAGAAGACTTACATAACAGTGAACTACATGGTCTTTATACGAAGCCGGATATAATAAGAACAGTTAAGTCTCGTAGACTGCGATGGGCAAGACATGTGGCACGAATGGGGAATGAAAGACGTGTATGGAAGCTACTTGTAGGAAAACCAGAGGGGAAACGTCCAGTTGGTAGACCAAGAATGAAACGGGAGAATAACAATAACTATGACTTGAGGGAAGTAGATTATACAGGGAATGATTGGAAAACATTAGTTCAAGATAAGCATATATAGAGAGCTCATGTCCGTGCGGCCATGAACTTATGGGTTAGATAGCGCCAGTGAGTTAGTTAGTTTTGTAACAGTTGGCAGATATTTAACCTACTATCCTGTCACTCAGTTTTGTTTTTACATCTGTGATTACTAGTAATCATTCATTTAGTTTTGTTCTGTACGTGAAAAAAGACGTATCCTGTCCTCCTTAATCGGAGAAATCACTGCTGCAGCTGGAATCAGTGTCGAAATCTCCACCACCACACTCTATAACAAATTCTATTTTTTCTTCCACAAAGCAATCCCGTTCTCTATACTTATTTTTAATTGTTTTTACTTTGGCGATCACTTTCTTCCAATCCTCTTCAGTCATGTTTTCCACTACTCGAGTCATAATATTGTTAACTTCAGAAACACTGAGTATTTTTTTTTTCTGCCACTTGTCTTTTAACAATATTCCAAATGTACTCGTTAGCATTGAGGTCGCAATGATAAGAAGGTAGTCTAATAGTTTCATGGCCATGTTCTTGAAATAGGGAATCTATAAAATATTTCGGAGTTGGACGGTCAGTTCTAACAATGTGTGACAATTCGGATTTTGTCATATTTTCTTCGAAACTTATACCATTTGTGTTTAACCAGCTTTGAATTTCACATTTCCTCAAAGCCAAAGTTTGTGGTTTATTAATTTGGACTGAATGATACGGGGCATTATCCATTACAATGAGGCAATTTGGTGGAAGATTCGATACACTTCGAAAAATGTTTGAAATTCATTTCATCATGGTAGTCCCCACTCTTAGTTTTTGATTTAAAAATCAAAAATGCCCCTTTAACGAAACCCTTTTCAAAACCAGCATGCACAACAATCCAACGCTGACCTGCACTGTTGTTCTTTAGCACACCATTAAAGTCATCGGCTTGCCAACAATTACTAACCGTGTAAATCGGATGTATCCAGGTTTCATCCGAATATACAACACGTTTGTTTTCCACTAGATCATCATTCTTTTTAATCCTCCTCAAATATCGTGTTCTCTGCGCTACTATATAATTTCTCTCCATTAAAAACAGCCTCTTGTTTTTATACTTTTAAAACTTGAAGCCAATATTGTGTAACAGTTTCCGTAAATACTCTTTTCCTCCCTTGAATCCAATTTCATCTTTTAATTTCGCTAGCACGCTCTTCAATGTAGGGACTTCCTTGTATGCACTATAAAAATTGCTTACCGTTTGCCTAATTACATTTATGTCAAACTCATCTATTACTATTTCTCTGGAACTGGTTATTCGATGTTTACCTGGCGACTTAAGTTTTTCATCATTACTTACTGTTTTCGACTCTTTCCTTATCTTGCATATTGTGGCCTCTGATTTGCCGGTAGCTTCTGCCGCATGTTTTGTTGCATTCAGGATAGGAATTTTCAGTACCCCCTTTTTATCTTCTCCCCATCGCAAAACTCGATAACTTTCTTAATAATTCCACGGCCTTCACTGTGAATATAAGGTCTAACTTTCGCACTCGACATTGTCACTAACAACTGACTATACACGACTAGCGGAAAGTAAACACTGTCACTGCAACCTCACATAAGGGTCTGCTACCTCCACCCCTTACTCTCTCTTACCACATTCTTTTAGTTCTAACTTTTTCCGCATCGAATGTTAATGTTGTCGTGTAGTAGATTGTGCGATTTATTATCACAAGTAATTTTCTTAAGGGCACCCAGTACTTATTCGGATTTAAAAATTCGATGTTGTCTTCCTTTTTGCTTCAAAAAATCCAGGAAGGTCTGTTTTATCGATGTATAATATTATTTTGTCAATTTTTTGGACATTTAAACCCATAAAAATTGATTTTTAAAAATGGCGTCTCTGTGTCTGTTAATGTGCACATTATTTGTTTTTTGCATTTTCCCGTAACTTGTATTTTTTTCACATTTTGGTACACTTTTCTTTGAAATTATGAAATATAGAAGAATAAGTTGAAGGAGCCTTTATAATAATAAGGTAAATTTATATTTGTACTACTTGATAGTGTCTGAAATTAAAAAAAAATAGTATGCAAAATATTTAACAAAAAGAAGTTTTGTTATTTGATTTTTTTAAAATAAATCACAATCCATATCTGAACACAATCAAACCTTATTATTTTCAAATTAACTATAACATATTAAATTTTGGAAACAATTGGATAGGCCTAAGTAGTTTTTGAGAAAATTGTACCAGGACGATGCTTTTAAGAAGTTGGTTTTATTAATTTTTTTTATTTTAAATTACTCATGAATAAATATGTCTAAAAAGTTAACCAGTGTGTCATCCGTTCAGGAAGACTTGTTTAATTAGTGACATAATTTTCATGCACATAAATGCTTCAGGAAAACGGGAGGCGTAAAATGGGAAGAAGAAGAATTAAGTGTATAAGATTTGCTGATGGAGCTAAATGACAAGTGCGAGGATTATGGAATGAAGATAATTTTAAATAAGACGATGGTCATGATTCTAGAAAGGAAACCAAGGAAGATAAACATGAAACAGTTTAAATTCGCTTATTTGGTTTAGTGTCTGAAATACGTTACAGACCTGACTGGATGGTGAGCCTCTGAAATATACAAAAATACAACAAACTACTCTGCGACTGGAATAACCTGCATTCCATTGGTGGATCAATTCTTCAGTTACTCTCTTGAAGAAAACGGGGTTCCACTTTCTTCAAGAGAAGAACTCAAGAATTGACCCACCACAGGAATACAGGTTATTCCAATCGTAGGGTAATTCGTTGTATAGTTGTATCTTCAGAGGCTCAGCACACACCATCCGGTCTGAACTGTAACATATTTCAGATACTAAACCAGATAATCGAATTCAAGTTGTTGATATATACATAATCGTGTAAACAAAGTTTCGCATGAGCAGTGCGGAAGACGTTAGACTTTGAATATTTCAAGCGCTCCTGGTTTCTGAGCGGCAGTGAGTACATCATAAGATTAAATATTCCAACTGCAATTATTAAAATTTATTCCAAAAAACGAATTTGTGTACTTTTTTCCTCCAAATAAGGTTATCTTTCATCTCCTAATATATCACAAACACCTTTTGCACCACTCTGTATATGACTGTCGGCTATAATTTTTGTATCTTTTCGCAATCAAACTCTGCATATACCAATAAATTACGAAAAGTAAGAACGAGTTCGTTATCCAGAAGCGGTTCATTAGGAATCAGAATTAGAATAAAATTTATAAAAATTATAAAAATCGCTCTATTGGCAGCTAATTTCATTTCTTAGGCATAGATATTCGGCATGTGCCACTGAAATAAAATAAAAAGGTATTTTCCGAAAATCAGTGAAGTCGAAGTATTAGGAATGAGGATTTGCCTGAAAGACAAAATTTAAAAAAAATCGTAGTGGCCGCCATTGTTGTTTTAATAACGATACGCACTATGTAACATTTGAATAAGGAAGGTGAGACCCCAAGTTTAATAATAAACATAATCGGACCATTAAGACTACATAACAATGAACTACATGGTCTTTATAGGAAGCCAGATATAATAAGAACAGTTAAGTCTCGTAGACTGCGATGGGCAGGACATGTTGCACGTATGGGGAATGAAAGACTTGCATGGAAGCTTCTTGTAGGAAAGCCAGAGCGAAAACGCCCAGTTGGTAGACTAAGAATGAGATGGGAGAATAACATTAACTATGATTTGAGGGAGGGGGATTATACAAGGAATGATTGGAAAGCATTGGCTCGGGATAGGGATGTATGGAGAGTTTGTGTCAGTGCGGCCGTGAACCTACGGGTTGGATAGTGCCAGTGAGTAAGTAAGTAATCGGACCATTAGGAGTGGGAGTTAATCAGAGAACTGACATTTTATTGGGAAAAATTTCAACATTCTAGTGGACATAATTTTGTTTTTTCACAACAAAACTTTTTGCATACTATTTAATTAACCAAATCAATGCTGTATATTTTCCGTAAAGCAGCAAAATCATATCATTACGAGTGGAAATTTACCTGGAACCCAAAAGTTTTATTACTCCAGTGGAACTCAATTTATTTTCTCGCAATTAAACTGGATAGATACTGTTTAATTAACAAAATAAATATGTATTCAGTAAACAAGCAAAATTGAACCACAAGTTCGACTTACTGCAGTTCTTACGAGAATGACTTTATTATTCAAGAATGTCATACGCCCCTTAAAAATGTATCTTCCAGCTCGCTCCTGGCAATTTAATTAATCCTCATACGAGGAATTAGGCGACTTTAATTAACTAAACAAACGCTTGTTAACTTCAGTGTAGATCTTCGTAGAAAAGTAAGATATATTGCGACATTCGCGTTCTTAACGGGAGTTAAATCGCAACTTTACAGTTGACAAGGCCAATTTGACTAGATTTGGCATTAGTCACATCTCTATGGCAAATTTCCAGCAGCATAAATTCCACTCGTATATAGTTCCGTTACACTAGAATTATAAAATAAACTTATCGAGGGCCGCGGTATACCAATTTCGACCATTGTAAAAGACGGCCATTCTTTCTTGGAATAAATCCTCATTAACATAGCTGTTTAAAAAAATCCGTCACGCAGGAATTGCGTAAACTAAGCGAAATCCTCAGCAAGCCGAATTTATGGCCTGATTTTGCTGGTTAAAGAAGTGTATATTTCTCTTGTTAATTAAATCGTATATTTCCAGTTACGTTGTGAGACGAACATGGCGGTCGTTACAGCGATTTCTACTAATCACGGTACGGCTTACAGGTAAGATCCTACTCCTAATGGTCGAATTTCATTAACTTTTGGATAATATATCTCTTTTTATTTCAATGGCATATACCTAGTTTCGTAGCGAAAAATCTAAAATTGGTACCTCCAGATCGATTTGTAAATTTTCGCTTCATGTGAACCCCTAATTCTAATTGTCCGAATTTTCTGATTTGTACTCGACCTTAGATTGTTTTTAATTATTTGTTATACGATAAGGTGATACATTTTCGATCACTCTTACAAGTATTTACATTTACTATTAGCATTAACAACATAATCTTGCAGTTGCATTGTCAAAATTAAACCTTCATGTATATTATCAGAACCCATGGAAACTTCAATTAGGCGTTGTGTAAAAATTAAACCAAATCATAATATTTTTTTATTGGAATTGTACTAATCACGGTACATTTCTAATCATCTATGGTACATTTCACATAACAAATATTTACAATATTAAATATTGGTAAGTTACATAATAATTTTAAACTTTCATAATGAAACATGAAGTTTCATCCACATTACAAAATAATTAAAAAATTAACAAGCCTAAACAGTTCTGAAAATTGAATCTAATTACAAAATGGAATCCATACAGAATCTATTGCCTCTTGGCCTGACACAAAGAACTCAAGAATCCAAGACCCATTCAATAAAGATTGTTCGCTGGAAACAAAAACCACAATCATTATCTTTAGCACGACCAGGACCAGTTATTTGTTCAGACCTTTTAGTGACAATCCAATTAGGCCTATTAAGATAAGTGATCGGAACAATACAAGTTTCCTGGCCACCATTACCTCATAATATTTTGTGAGATGACAAATGGGATGAATAATTTGTCTGCCTTATCATTCCACTGATTTTTCCGGAGATGGCAAAATACCTCATAACTTAATTTAGGTATTTTTTCTGACTTTTAGTTCCAGATGTCGAAAGTGCACTAAATTTATTGAAAACAGATAAGTACTTCAAAATTATGGTCCATAGACTCAGCTTCTCTGGAGGGGGAAAATGTCACCAGGTTGTCTTTTTTACTTTTCTGGTATTCTCTGTTGGCATTGGCGGAATTGTGACCCATTTTTTTAAGATGAGGCGCCTGGAATGCGGAGTTACATGCAACGATGTTATGATTGGTAATGAATTATAATTAATGAAGCACCAGGAGAGTCCTTAAATATAAACTTAACCTAAATCTAGACCATGTGCGACCACAGGAATATTTACAACTTTAAAATACCCTGTCGTCTAACCGGGAATCGATCTCGGAACTCCATGAAGTGTAGAAGCACTAACCCATGGAGCCGGTTGAAAGAGAAATTGTTTCAACTAGAATTAGCACGATATGGCACTATACCACCACAATATTCACATATTTTAATGGTAGTTTTTCACAGAATGTTTACCACTTCTTTATTCAATGCTCTTAAGTCCTCCAGGTTTTCGTATACTAAGAATTCACCGACGTTTGAGGAATTCTCTGTAACTACTTATTCCTGCGATGATGTGTCATGAATAAATAGTGAGAAAGTTCTAAGATTGCATATTAATAAAAATGATTGACGGTTTCTCAAGAAGAGGAAAACTCTCTCGAGCTTGCTTCCTTTAGTAGTGTGCATAACGTCTGGTTGAATAGTGACAGTACAATACAACAATATTTGATATACTGGTCTTTTTGTCTCACATGTGGACCCTCTTTTTCACAATAAATCTGTCAACTATTGCCGAAACCTATACCCTGTCCGTTCTTAAAGTGATCCTCGTCAAAACAAAACCGTGTGACCTGCTGGCTTTTCATTGGTTATGGACATCGTCGCAAGTTGCAGAAGTAATAAGTACGCGAAAAAGTAGTTCCCTTTATTAAATTAAAAGTATGTCCTCTGAATATACTTGTTACGTATTTTTCGTGAATGAAAATTATAACATTCAAAACATACAAACTATTCTAAACTATACCTAATCAATAATTACAACTTAAAATATTTTATTACACATGGGTGATGAATTTGAGTCATACTTCAGTCGATTCTCATGAAACAAAATGGCTTAAAGTATCGAGTCTTCTGTTGCTGTGCTATCTCCCTGTCAAAGTGACAGTAATTGTGGCGTGAATGGCGAAAGGAAATTGTTTCTACAACGTACGTCGGTGTCCATAACCAATTAAAAGCGAGTAGGTCACATGGGTTAGTTTTGACGAGGATCACTTTAAGAGCGGACAGGGTATACCTTGAAATCTCTCCCAGAGAAGCATTGTAATGTACCAAGGCGGTGTCCAAAAATGATCTTCCGTTTTTAACTGTGAGGCACAGAAATTGAAGCCAGAATCCAGCACTGGCAACCCACTGTGCGCAGCAGATGGACCCACTGCTTAAGTAAGGCGGTGTTTAAGATGGCAGAACACGGCATGCGGTCAGGTCGCGGGCGGGAATCGACGTGCGGGCAGGTTGTCAGGGTTACCAATTCAGTAGTTTAATTACTTCCCTGTAGTTTAAAGGAGAGCTTTGGCGCTGAATTTTAGTGCCTTGATCTTAAAAACGGCACTTTTTTAGACACGGCCCTGGTACATCACAAAGCTTCTCCGGGAGAAATTTCATGATAGGTTTCGGCAAGCAATGGTTTCCTTTGCCAGGTTCCTAAACGTTGCTCATTATCAAGCTGGAAATCTTCATACCTCAAATAATTTGCTACCTATGTCATGAACAAACTAATTCATTGGCACTGTAACGTAGAATCTTATAGTCGCGAACAAAGAAAAACAAGACATTCTAAAATTACTAGAGACAATTTCCTAGTTGGCAGCTTCATTTTCTTCTGAAGAATGCGGAATATCTGATACATTTGTCCAAATATCTGTGATTCCTGCTAGCCACATGTGCATTTATACAGGTGAACGTGAACGATCATCCACCTATATTGGTTTGACATGTGGACAAGCATATCGAATTTCCCAGCCAATATAGCTGTTACTGAAACTGGAGCCGCTACTTATTGTATCCATCCAAATTCCTCGAGAGGCTAGATGGACACCAGTCCAATAAGAAAATTTACTCTCTATAGAGACTCAAACAAGCGCATGTCCCGTAGTTCTGCGTCAATATATGATGCCTTGAACTCACGGCTATGGTGCGGGATATGATCCCACTTACAATGTATAATTTTTCTCTGGGGATGGGAAGTCTCTCAATTTCCATATACGTACAGTTCTTTGCGCCTAGAGAATAAAATAAACCATAACGTTGATGTCAATAATTGGTTACAACTTGCTGAAATCTTATCCATAAATGTGCATTTGTGCACACTACATTCAATATACTTAAAACGTGGTAAATACAGTCCCAGGTCTTCAACAACTACAGTTTGGAATCCTTGGTCACTTATGTGTTGCTAGAAAATACGCATCCTGGTTCATTGGTTAGAGCTTTTCTATATGGTAATATGAATAAAATAAGGAAGTTTCAGTTTATTTCTAATCCCTTGTACACCTAGAAGAATATTTCTTTTTCTTAGCGTCTTTCGTTGTTTATTAAATCCGTCCGACATTTCATTCGTAGGTTTTTTATTGGCATTGTTCATTTTTCAAACGAACAGAGAGGTAGCCTGATATGCCAAACTCCACCTTATAGGACCAGGATATTTTTATTCAAGGTTCTCTTTCTTTATCCATTGACGAACCAACGCCTAATTACAAGGCATGGGGCCCTCACAGAATACTTCAGCCGGGCGTACTGAACTCTGGCTTTTAACGAGGTTGTTAATACTACCCCTCATCTTTTTCAACCAGGCTTGGAACAAGTTTAAATGACACACGGCGCAGAAACATAGGAATTAAAATCTAGAACAATAAGTAAATTAAATTTTGCAGGAATGGATTTTTGGAGGAGTTCAGTTGTAATTTATAGAAGAGATAAAATTACAAACAGCGTAATTAAACAAAAAAACTTTAATCGTGCGTTTCTTAAGAAAAAAGTTCAATATGGTACGGTCATGTATAAATAATGAGGGAAGACATTTCCAAGACTATTTAACTCATGCCCCAAATGGGAGTCAATGACCAATCACGTTTCAAAGATTTCTGTTTTACAACCAATCAGAGTCGTGTTTCACCAAATATTTATCAGTGTTATAATTACCATATTAAAGAAAGCTCCTCCTTACAATATTGCGTTCCTTTGGCAATAAATAGTATGATCTGGTTGCAGTGATAAACAAAAGAAGCAGTAGAAGCGTACCTATCGTTTCTCATTTGTTTTCAAACATCGCCGTTTACATTAAATATATAAATATTTTAAAATAACTATAGTTAAATAATGATTTGTGAGTAAACAGCTTAATTTTATTCGTTAAATAGTCCTAACAAATACCACTCTTGATTTCCAAATTCTCTAGATAAATTCACTCCTCACTTCGTGAGTCGTGAATTTATCGATAATTTGGAAATCACTCGTGGCATTACTTATGAAAAATACTAGAATGGATGTCATATGTTAGAACAAGAAGACGGCAAAAAATAACGTGGATT
The DNA here is from genome assembly GCA_030220185.1 of Diploptera punctata. Lineage (NCBI taxonomy): Eukaryota > Metazoa > Arthropoda > Insecta > Blattodea > Blaberidae > Diploptera > Diploptera punctata. The sequence goes on along the minus strand of JASPKZ010007351.1, from coordinate 688,768 downwards.
GACAGTGTTTTGAGTAGCATGAGGGGAAAAGCATTGGGCAATGGAGATAGGAATGACAGAGAGATGTGGAGGAGAATGACAGATTAATTGGGCGTCAGGAAGGTATGAAACCTGCTAAATTAATAAAGTTTGGGTTTATTTCAATTTTTATAATTATCGCATTTCTTATTAATAAATATGAGAAAGCACGAGAGTGTTCTCAACTTTGAGAAAGCTATTTTCATTTAGAAAAAACCTCATTGACATATGAATAAAAGGACTTTCTTATAATTCTAAGATATATCTTATAAAATCTTAAGTCACCTCAGTAGGAGACCCAACACCAAGGAATAAGCTTTAAGAATCAAGATTATTACGTTTCTGATAATTGGACATTAATTTAAAAAGTACTCTGAGCTCAGAAACTCGTCTGTGGACAATAATAGTACTCTTTTAACGTTTGTATAAGAAAAATGGAGTGTTAACCCAACTACTTTCCAGGACAAAGTATGGAATAGGTTTAGGATTTTTAGGTGCAATTTTCATTATTTAAAAAAAGGAAGAAAAACGGTACTAAAATAAGCCAAAAAGAATGGGGGGGGGCAAAAATGCTCCCTTTCTTTTATAACCCACATCTTATTTATAAAAAAATTGATAGTGTAAAAAATAAAACGTTAGTACTTGTAAGGAGTGTCTTAATCCACCGCTAGTCGATAACATCGTTGCCTCATACGAGGTAGACTCGGCTTTGATCCCTGGTCGGGACAAATTTTATGTTCTTTTTTGTTTCGTTCTTTTCATCAACTGTAAGAAAAATGTAAAAAATATTAGACCTTAATATTTCCCGAACATCATATGGCCATCACAATCATCCATATCATATTCGCCTTGTTTAGTATGGATATGAGTGAAAGGTGTGTCTTGTATTAATATTAGTGTTTTCTCAAAGATGGCCTTGGCATTGAGCTGAAAATTTCTCAATGTCCTTTGTGCGGTCATAAAGAATTGTGTGATCCAGAATTTCAAAACCTCTCCCTATAAGGCCTGTATGGCGTGGGGCATGTAAAAGTACCTACAAAGGGAAAAAGTCTAAACAAAGGTAAGGAAAGAAAACAAAAACAAAAAAACAATAATTATAAATAATGCTAATTCCAAGTACAAATGTGTTGTCGGATATGATCTCACTTTTCTTTATCATACAATGCGATTCTTGAATCACAAACAGTGCATCATATAATGGTTCCATCCTTTCGATGAAAATCCGCTTGAACATCTGATACAGAGCTATCTTCGGCATGGCAAACACTAAACATGTTACGCTGCAAACAATTAATTTTCTCAAACCAACGCAAACTGAGAAAAAAAAAAGCTATCAATTTATATTCCCTATTTTAGCAACTTTAAATTACAATCAGCTTACAATCCAGTGCTGACTGAATTATTAGAATAAGTAAATTCACTGCTACTGATTCTAGTTAAGTGGAATTTTCCACTGTTACAGGTGTTGTGTATTTAAATTTTGTTCAGCAGATAGGTTAACTACTACCATGTTCATGGCAAGCTGACAAGAATTTAACATTGACTATTTAATTTAAACTCATGCCCCAAATGGGAGAAAATGACCAATCACATTTCAATGAATTTTGATTTACAACCAATCACAGTCTTTTTCACCTCGATTTTATCACTTTAAAAACAAGCTCCTCCTTTTTAACATTCTGAATAGGTCAGACCATTATTTTGCAGTGACTGAATCTTTAAGAAATACGTTGATTAAAACAATATTAAGATGTATGAAATCTAGAATGCATGTGGCTACCAGATTGTATATATAGTGCATGAATGTAAACCATTCAGTGCTTGCGGGTTATAATATAAAAGCATTTGTAGCAATTGAATATATCACAAAAAAAAGAGAGAAAAGAAACCACTGTTTGCACTTTCTTGCGTGTTATAATATAATATAAAAACATTTGTAGCAATTAAATATACCACAAAAAAACACTTTTTGCACATTCTTATACGTATTATTTCCCAGGTATTAACGTTCCATAAAGATATGACTGACATATTTAAATCATAGGACATCATAAATTAATTAATATAGAGTTTGATGTGTTTCATTTTTTCTCCACTAGGGTGCGTTCTTACAATATTTCGATCCTTTGGCAATAAATAAAATGATCTGGTTGCAGTGATTAACAAGTGAAACAACAAACGTTTCTCATGTTTTCAAACAACGTCATTTCATTAAATATATAATTATTTTAAAATAACTATATTTAAATAATGATTTGAGAGTTAACAACTTAATTTTATTCGTTAAATAGTCCTTACAAATGCCACTCTTGATTTCCAAATTCTCTAGATAAATTCACTCCTCACTTCTTGGGTCGTGATTTTACCGATAATTTGCAAATCACTGTGGCATTACATAAATAACAATTATATACCGGTATTGAACGATTTATTTTAACTGAAATTCTACAGTATGCCAATATGCAATTCTACAACTCTTTCAAGATTAAGCTGTTCCACTTGCTATAAATTTACTTAATAGAAACTGTTTATATATATATATGCCTACCAGGGAAATGTTATTAAGGAAAGAGATTTGATTTTTGCACACGCTAAAAATGAATACGAAGAAAAAATGTGTTTCAACGACGATTTAATTTGAACCGCCTGACATAATCGATTGTCGAACGCACCAAATCAAGTTAGATATTAAATGTTAGGCCAGTAGTAGTAGGTCTATGATATCAAACTTTAGCATTGAAATAAAATACAGTTTAATTGTTGCTTCCTATTTAACCAGACTCCTTGTATCCACAGTTAATAAACTATAAAAACTACAAAGCAAAACTAAATGTGCGTGTGTGTATATATACATATATATATTTCTGCCTTCTTCCCTGTAAGTGACGTGACACCATTGTGTTAAAACAACTCTACACATTTCAAACAAATACTCTATTTAGTTGGTATCATGACTTTAAAAATTAATTCGTAAAGATGAATAAAATTCGGTCATGCAGTTCACAAAACTAAGCGAATTCCCCATAAATTCGAGTTTATAGTCAAATTTTGCAGTTTCTTTTTTCTTCAAACTATATTTTTGTTTTGTTAACCCTTAAAAGTATAAGTTTCAACCATTCAAGCATTTAAGCCACATTGGATCGATGTCCACAATTAATTATAATATACTTTTCCAAATGTTCTGTTGTCATGCAGTCTTCTGACTGACAATATGTATTTGTAAATTTGAAAAGATCGTTCAACTTCGCAAGAAGTCAACGGTGCATATTAATAGATAGGGATTGTGCTAGGAATAATATTCTCAGGGGTTCTACATTTTCACTATTAAATAAGCGAGAAAGAGTAACAAGAGTTGGGTATCCAGGGTTCTTGTTTAGCACAGACTGCAGTTTAGTGGAAACTACACCACTCACTTCGCCTGGTACAACATTGACATTTTCAACTGCACCTTCCATTGTTTCCACAGCTTCTTGGAGAGGCATACCTGAAGTTTCCAGTTTCTTGATACTGTTGGAAAGCCAGCTGAAGTGACTTGCTATGTATGAAACTGAACTGAACACTTCAGAACTGTTGAATGCTAACAAGGATTCACTCACACACACTTCCAGGATCAGAAGAAAAGTTCTCAATCACTGACTTCATAGCTTCGAAGTGCTTACTGTAGAAAGTTACAGCTACGATCCATGTTGTCCACCTTGTTATCACTGGTTCTGGAGACAGAGGTACATCAGGTAGCTGCTCCTTGTAGCGCTGTACACGATAAGGACATTTTAAGAAAACCTTCATCGTTGCTGATATCAGCGTATTTACTTCTGGGAATTCATGTCTAATTGACTCTGCCACTCGTTGCAATGCACGAGCCGTACATGTAATATGCACTAAATTTGGATAAAATACAGTAAGCTATTTCCCCGCTTTTAACATGTATGGAGCTGCATCTGTGTACATCAGTAGGGCCTTCTCTTCTTTTATGTCGTCTAGCCATAGATTTATCTTTACCCATTAGCAATAGGCCTAATTATTCTAATTAGTACCTAAGTCCATCATTAATGAATCTAGCAATTGTTGAACTATTTGTTACCTCCAAAGGTTTACAATAAATTAAGTAGGGTTTTGATGCAACTTCAGAGTCCATCTTGCCCACAATTAGATTAGCGATGAAACGGCCTGCAGCATCCGCCGTCTCATCAGCAGAAATCCATATAGGTAAGTTTTCTATGCCAATCCTGATTTTTCTAATATGTCAACATAACAAGAATCCAAGTAATCGTTCCTGAGAATGGACTCGTCGGGAATGTTGCGGTTGCAGTATTTTTGTAAGAAATGTTTAAATTCAGATACCTGAAGTTTGTTCCAGGGTATGTTCCCTGCAACCAACGCCATACACAGTTCTTTGTAAAATTCACTATTAGATGATGAAGGCTGTCCCTGCAACTGTGTAAGCAGTACCAGTTTCTTTAAAGAAACTCGTTTACTTTTAATATGCATATTGATTCGTAAATGTTGTTCAATTTGCGATTTCATCGTACACCCTGTTATGAATACATAGTTATTTATATAGATTTTTTATTGTTTTATAGATTATCTTAATTATTCGAGCAAAGTCGTTTGAGATGGACTTTAGACATTCAAAGTCTGTTGTCGTTTGAGATGGACTTTAGACATTCAAAGTCTTGTTGAAGCTAACTGTAAACATCCTTACATTTAGTTCATTGGAATGTTAGTATGATACAGTTACGGGTAATTCGAGGTCAAAATTGAATATATAACACTTGAGAAGTCATGGGCTCGTGTCTGTCTGTGTGTGTACCGGCTGAAGGGTAAGTCACCGACCATTTTTCTTAATATGTGACAGGGATCTTTTTGAAAAAGAATCAATTACCTTAACTATTCTGATAGAAGTCTAAACAATGTAGACTGTTTTAATACGATATTTTCAAAAAGGATATAACATTTTTAATCATGTAGATTTGGTTAGATTTAAAAATTCCACAACTCCCTCTTCTCAACCCCCCAAGAAAGTACTGTAGTTTTTAATATAGGCTTAGAATAGATTTAGGGCTAGAGATATTTAGGATTTCTAATTATTTATACTTTAGTAATAAAATAGTTTAAAATAAGACTCCATTTGTTTATTTCAAAACATGTATACTGTACATCCTCATACTAAGGCTCGGCTAGATAAACGCTACCAGATTTTCCAAGTCCCGAAGGTCCTTTAAGCCTAATAAATCCAGTTGGGTTCATAACACACCCAATACGTTTATCACAAGTTTGGCAGATGATTGTTTTACTATCAGTGATTAAAGCACTGTCAACAGATATCTACGTTTTTTATCTTTGAAGACAACGAAGACGCAACGTGGTTAAATTAAATACAACTGACTGAATGTTTAAAACAAGTCATTGTTGTCAGCATCGAACTCGTACAATTTAGCTTTTAATGCAACGGAAATGTATTGGATTGACGACAATGCATGAGGAACACAATAATAAAAATTACATTTTTTCCTCCCCTTTCTTACTATGTAACGAAAATTAATGGGACTGACGAAAATTTATAATAATTCCGCAAAAAAATATTAAAATATGTAAAATTATGTACTACGATGTGAAATATGTATTATAGCTCAAAACATGTAAAAATATGTAATTTAAAACTTTGGAATAAGGGTCTTTTCAGTTTAATTCGTCGACATTTTAGCTATTTTTATAACTACATATACCTACACAGCAACAGAAAATGTAATTACACAAAATCCGGGCTCTAGTTATAACTGAAAATTGTGTAAATTTAACGCAAATTTAAACAACTTCTACTAATTCGTTTTTCTACTTTTTTTTTTTTTTTTTTCCCCACTTTAGTTGCCAGGGAAGAAACATGGCGGTCGTCAGAGAGAATTTTAAATTTCGGCTTTCGAGTAAACTTTCACTCCTAATGATCGAAGTTCGCTTATTTTTGAAGAATAACATTCTCACATCATTTTAATGTTTTATAGGCTTCTGAGTTTCGTTGCAAAAATAAAAAAATTGGAGCAAATAAGTCGATTATTAAATTTTCGCTTCTTGTTAACACCCACACCTAATGGTCCGATTTTGCTAGTTAACGAAAACCCGACCTTACTTTTCTTAATTGATTGGTGTATACCAAGTTTCGTTCCGAAAAATATAGTATCTTGAAAGTTAACAGACACACACACGCATATTTATTTATATTTATATATGTTAGAAGTCAACCGCTGTGGTCTCGAGGTAGCGTGCTGCCTTGTCACGCAGCGGGCCCGGGTTCGATTCCTGGGTGAGGTCTTTTTTCGGAGTTTTTCTTCACATATAAGACAAATGTCAGGAATCTTAGGGCCCAACGGTCCCCGAAAATCATCCGGCCATCATCTTCATCATCCTTATCATTATTATCATCATCATCATCCATCACTGGTGTGGATAGCAACAGGAAACTACCATGCCTATAATTCCTTAGTAAAGCTGCAAAGCATAGCATGAAAATTCTATGATTGCAGTGAAAGACCTGCCCTCGGGCAGAATTACTACAGAATAGATATATGTTAGAGCAATTTCCTGTGTGCACAATGAATATTTATAAAAAGTTAAACATAACTTTTTCGTGAGAATGACATCAACATCTATTGTCCGCAGACGAAGTGAATGAAAGCAGTAGGTATTTCATACGTCATGAGTGTTCCTTTATTCTCAGGTAGTATGTCATTGTATCGCTTGCAATTCCCCGTGCCCCCCTTCGTCACGTGCTTTCATTCTCTTCGTCTGTGGACTGTACATCCTTTTAGAATCTGTTAAAATGAGTTTACTGAAGTGGCTAAAACAAAAGCAGTGTGGAGAAAGTAACAATGCACAGCGGGTCCGGGGTCAACGCATATCGTTCGAGGTAAACGGGTTCCGCTAGTGTCGGCTATTTAAATTACTGTATTGTTCTTGTACTGACGGAATCGTCTTATACTAAATAGAACTCTTAAATAATGACCATGAGTTTAACTAGTTATTTAATTTACAAATATACTTTACAATTATTCTTCTATAAGGTATTGACGCTTCACAGTTCACTCGTGTGTCTTTCTATTATACACTGCAACACTTAAATCCTCAGTAGCACTTAAAGTCCAGCCACTGAGTCTCCGGCTTTAACGTTTAGGTTGTACGGCGGGTAAAGGGAGAAACTCGCCCTCTACTGCCAATAAGGAAATAGTTGAATTTGGAATGAACGGCTTACACAACCAATCACTGCTCTTGACGCCGCTAGTGAGGTTTGAAATTGCTGCGATGTTGTCGGCAGTATTTCTACTAACCGTGTGCTACATATAAAGGGTCCATACACTGAATATCCATATCGGCAACATTGTTGTGAAAACGCCAGGGCCGGAGACTGACCGGCTGGACTGTAGATTGTCAATTCTTGTATCACGACTCCAGGTAACTGGAACACTTCTCACTACTGCAATGACAACTCTTGACTGATGACTTCTAAATTACACCAGAGCTCTTATGCATGCCGACCTCTAACTCAATTTCCGTAACTACAACTGCAGCTGCGGTCTCCAGTTCCGAATTAAATAGCAAGCGAAGGTGAATCGAAACGACCCAGAAGGCCCCAGTTGCGGACGCTTTAACTCTCGGGAGGCCTCGTCCAGACGCCTCCGTAGGTTCGCTGCCTCCACCGCCTGCTTCCCCCTCCCGAGATGCTCCGTTTCCAACCCAATAAGAAGACACGGCGCGGAAAGCGTTTGCAACTCTCGAATGCCGCATCCCGGAAGCGTCGATAAGGTCAACTGCGAGCCACCCTTATGTTGAAACGCCGAGAACCATCACGTAAATACAAGCGCCTATCTATTGCGTCATATTATTAATACTGTTTACTAATCTTAAAGGCAGGGAAAGAGAAAGATAAATCCTGGCTGTAGCATGTGGATGCACCAGGACCCCGTTCACCGGGAACGACAACGCTGACCTCGGACACACTTGCCCCCGAGAGCCGTAGATAATGTCAAGGACAGCTCTGTATATTAACAGATTAATCTTCCATATTAAACAAAAAGCAGACTTCATGTGTATGTTTTAAATTTTCTATAAAGTCTCAAAAGCAAATACTTAGATCTGATTAAACTCGAAAGTGTAGCAGCTTCTAATATTACTGTTGTCCTCTTTGAAAACACATTTTTTATATGATTTAGCGGAAAATATTTAATATAATGTCATATGTATTTCATGTGATGGCGCTAAAAGTGATGGGGAAAATATTGTGTATGGCTGAACTTGAATAATTTCCCCTCTATCTTAAACATTAGATCTAACCAATAACCACAAATAGCAATTGATTATTCCATCAGAAAAGCATAGGGAATAAATCACAGGCCCTTTCAGACACTTTTTAGAAAAATTGTATGCTTTAATATGTATAATCAATCTCCTAAGAACCAAACACAACTGAACACTGTGGAAAAAATTCAGGGGAACGAAATATGATTTTAATCATTCTGTGGCTTCTTTAACTAAATTAACTCCGCAAACTATGTGGGAAAGTTTAAAGTTTATATTTCCCAGTTTGAAAGAGAATGATGTTACAAGACATAACAAACGAAGAACTAAATATCTTGGTTTACAGAAATTTGACAAGTATAGAGTTTACAGTCAGTCGCGGCGGTCTAGTCGTTATGTTCCTTGCCTCTAGTTCTGAGAGTCGCTGGGTCAAACCCGGCCGGAGTCAATGGATTTTTATGATGGAAAAATCCCTTGAGAGGGACTTTAAGCCGTGGGTCCGGAGTCTGAAGATCTTACGCTCGAAAAAGTACTCAAGCCTGAATAAAAAACGTTTGTGGAAAATTTAACCAATCTTCAACCAACCAAGAAGCACCTTAATTGTCTACTAATGTCTCATTGAAGCGATGTGCTAACCACACTGTAGGCTAATAAGCGTAACTCAATGATTAAGAAACTCCCGGTAGTGATTACCCGTGTCCCCAGGCGGGATGTATGGGATATAGGCCTATACTATTACTACAGATTTTACGTACAGTTAGGAATAATGTGTGATGTATTGGCAAAGTTAACTGACCTTTTCTGTGTTTTTCAAAAGAGGTAAATAACTACAATGCGATCAGTATAGCACTGGACAGCAGACGCGGGGATTTCACTATACACTGTGGGCGCACTCGCTGCGGGGAACGGACACACATTTTCGTAACTATTTTATAAATTATCGTACTTACCAAATTTATTGAAGCAGGTCCTGGAACTGTTCACCTCCGTTACCTCTGTATACAATTTGTTGTACAGATTATGGACTGTTGAACGTGACGGAATTTTTACACCCGGCAATCGTGTTTCAAAATGTCTTCGTACTTGGGTGACAGACTAAGATAACAAATATTGATCATAAATAAATGCACATTGTTCAGTAGAAACATCATTAGCCATTATACAGTTTACACTTTACACTTATACACACGTCATTCAGTTTACACTTGTACACGCCTGTTTTATAAGATACAAATTTTAAAATTGAAATAACTTATGCACACGCCATTCAGAATACAAGGGAAAGCGAGCGAGCACCTTATCCACTCGAAGCACACAATCTGACTGCGACCGTGAATGCGTGGGATGTTTATATACTGCTGATTCTGCACACATTTCAAGTCCCGTGTCTGCATGTGTAAGTCTTTGTCACCGCACAGCACAAACCCCGCGTCTGCTGTCCATTGCTATACTGATCGCATTGTGTTATACTATTACAGAAATTGCAGCGATATCCTGGTCATTACACCGAGAAAGCTAAGATGATTAAACTGGGTATAATCAAATTCGTCCCTCTCTCAAGATGTAAAAATAGTTATCAATACAGAACAGTTGTATAGGATAAATGATGACAATTTAGAATCAAAATTATTAATTTAGTCTGTCTTCAAAGGAATGAATAAATATTTGCAAAATGGGAGTAAATATACTACACCGTGTATCATAAAGACTCCAGTGGTTACAAAACATTATTGCAAAAACGCCATTTAAGTTACATTGATGAAACCAGTTCAGAATTAAAGAAGAACTCGAACAGTTTGTTAGTTTATACTAATATTTTCTCTTACAGCAAATGATAAACAACTTATTACGCAAAAGATAGAAAAAGTTGTTAGCAGGTGCTATTTATTTGCGTATTCAAATTTAGATTTTGTCCATAAATATTCCTAAATTTTTACCGCCTCACTATAAAGAATTTCAAATCCGTTACGAGATATATGTGTCATCACCATCAAGGCTAGGATTTGTATGTAGCCTAATTACATATTCTTTACCTTTGCTTATAGGCCCACTTGGCTAAAAATTATAAATGCTTATGAATTACGAAATTACTAATCATATATGAAAATATATCACTGCATAGTTTTACATATTTTAATAATTACATATTTTCACATACTTTTAAGTTTTTTTATGTAAAACTATAAATTTTGTCTCCTAATTAAAAAATAATAACTGTCATAAGTGGAATATAATTTAAAGTACTCTCTATGGCAATTGTTTTCAATAGTGAATTGTAGAAAAAATATAAACGCAGGTACCTAATTGGATACTAAAACGGATTTTCAGAGCTCTAGGTCTACCAAAAAGGTTTCAAGGAAGAATTCCATGCACTCGACACCATAAATATAGATACAGGAAGATACTGAGGACTTGGGAATAGGGTTCCATGTTGCAAGATCTCTTTAAGTACCTTTAAGGACCCAGTTGTTTATTAATGAAATAGTTTAAATATGCTGGGGGCACACTGTATTGTAGTTGGTTAAGACAATATGCTACAAGTCGAAGGCCTTTGAGTCCTGATAAGGTCATGATTTTTAAACTGGCCTAAACCTTCTCGTGATATTTGCAGCAAGCTTTAGTGAGCACGAGTATCTCTTCAGGGCGTGTTTTAGATTTAGCTTATTTCTGGGTTCTACCGGTGTGAAGGACAAGGAATTCGATGATCAGTAACAATGAGTTGTGCAATTAATTAAAAAGGGTTTATTTTGTTTAACCTCTTATGAACAAACAATATTCACAACAAATTAATAATATCTTGTAGACTACTTGAGCAAATCTAGACTTCCCAAGTATATTTTACGTACTCACACTTTTAGGTAATAATATGGGAGCAACAGGCTCCTCTGAATACTCGTAATATGATAAACTAGCCCACTCTGTTTTCGTGAGGTAGCTACTGGCCCCACTCTGTGATCGTATGGGAGCTACTGGCCCCACTGTGTGTTAACAATAAAATTTTTTGGCCTTTTATAATTATTTCCCAAGGAAGTTTTAAAATTGGTTCAAGTATTTTCCCTTTTAACAAATTTAATGTTCTGCTAATCTGACCATTTTCGATCCATCAGTCAGATTTACACTTTTATAAAAATCATTACCAACCCTCCAGTCACCGTTAACCACTGTATAACAGCTTATTGTGTGGTCGGAACCAATAACCAAATTAATTTTAATTCTAGGAATTACTCCTGTCTCACATTTTTTTCTGGTCTTGACTCAGTCTCAGATGGAATTAAGTCCAGACGATGTTCTGGGGATAAAATCGGGTATCACGGAGGGCTGACAATACAGCTGACATCTTGGGCGGATTGTCTAGAAACGTGGATTTGTAATGGGCATATTTTACTACTCAATAGTAGAAATATGGTAATGCCATGTTTTTAAGCATTTTGCAGTTCCCTTTTCCCCATTCCTTTAACACTGATCTGATCTTATACTTAATGTTTAATATAAAATGCAAATAAAGATCAAATTTTAATATGTTTAATATTAGATATTTTAAGAAATTTTCACGTGTCCTTACATATTTTACCTAAAGTTATAACATAAATATGTACACTTAGCGACAAAAAGAATGAGCCGCTTCAAAAAGCAGAGTTCCTGTTATGGCCCACTGTGCATTCTTGAAAAGCCATAGCTGAGGTTCACTAGGTAACGCATTGTTAAATATTTTAAATACGCTGTATTTGGTTCTAATCGTCTTAAACAGTTAAAGAAAGTGAACGAGACATGTTTTTAGATATTTAAGAGTTGGACAAATGCAATATTACACAAATTGCGACATTTTAAAGAAAGTTCAACTATCGTTCATAGTGTAAAAGTAAACAAGGCAACTAGTATCCGACGATTGAATAGCGTAGATCGTTAAACTACAGCAAGATGAAATGTATGTGAAAGCCAGGGTTCAAATCCTCCGACATTTTTTATTTGAATTTTCGCAAAATACATCCTAAAATATTTCATTCTTGCCACATAATCTACGCCCTCTTTACACTATCTTAAGTAATATTCCTGCCTTCGTAAACTCAGTAACACTATTTAGTTACCGGTATAAATTTAATTGTGCGTGCAGTACCACGTGTTAATAATAATGCTATAAATGTATGTAATAAAATATAATATAGCTTCGTATATTTATGTGTTTATATATTTATTACGTATTAGTGAGGAAAAAGTTTCAACCTTCAATTAAAATATATAGTTTATATATGTCAAGTCCATCATAATAATAGCTCATACATAATAAAATATTAACAATAATAATAATTATTATTATTATTATCCGTCATCTGTAATAATAATAATAATAATAATAATAATAATAATAATAATAATAATAATAATGGGATGTATCAATTGATGTGAAGAATGTAATTACCTGGGGATCAAAATTAACTCAAAGTGTCCCCAAGAAAAATACATAAAATATAGAATTCAAAAAGGCAGATCGGTAATAACATTGTTAAACGGAGTTTTGTGGGATAAGGACATAAGAATAGATACCAAATTAGAAATTTATAAATCCATAATTCGAAGCACGCTAACATAGGTGCAGAAACTTGGCATCTGAATAAAAATTTGAGTTTAAAGCTTATGTCTACTGAAATTTATTGTTTCAGACGCTCAACTAGACATTCTAAATTGAAAAAAAATCAGTAATACAATCATCACACAACAAATAAAAGCCCAAAATTCAATATTAGATTTTGTGAGATACAGACAACTAGAATGGTATGGTCATATATGTAGGGTGCCAGAGAAAAGATTACCCGGACAAGCTTTGGAATGGAATCCACCTGAAAAAGGAAAGAGAGGTGGACCTAGATTTAAATATACGGATGATGTAAGAAAAGATACGAGGGAGCTAGAGCTGGATGAATTGGAATGAGAAGATAGAGAAGAATGGAGAAACAAGATAAAAATTTAAAAAGCTTGGGCATAGGAAGATGTTTTATTACACTATAAACCTGCTTATAAAAAAATAAATAAATAATATTAATAACAAAAATAGTAAAACTTCCAAATAGTACTTTTTTCTTTAAGAATGAATATACAGAATAGAATAGAAAGCACTTTAACAATGAAAAAAATAACCTCACCGGGAAACGAACCTACGACCTCTTGTATGCGAACCAAGTCACTAAGCACTGAGCTACGCTTTCGCTGCCTCGTTGCGATTAGAAAGAATACTCTTCAAAGGAGGAAGGAAAATGTTTTGTAGCACTACTGTGCAATTAGTTTACTCGTGTGAATCGCGCGTTAGAACTTGAAATATTCGAGATCAAGAGTCGGCCCATTTTTTTGTCGCTAAGTGTACATATTTTGGATCATAATAATACATACAAATCCTATTATACACCATTCATAAATATAAGTCAATGTTGATTTGTTTCGGTCTCAACTAGACAGGATATGAAAGTGGTTTTTGTGAACGTCCAGGTCGCCGTCGTCCTCGTGGATGATACCGATGAACTGCATTTGGGGATCCTAGTTGGTGACATGCGGGATACATGTTGCAGCCATCTGTCTCTGTAGGTGGATATATTTTCCTCTGAAGGTTGCATGTGGTGTTCCTTTAAAATATCATCATTCCTCTGATGGTCAGAGTATATACTGCATTTCGGCGCATGAATCTCATTTCTGCATATCTTAATCTGGTGACTGACGTCTTTCTTTCTTTCTTAAAACCCCCATTTCACCTCCGTACAGGAATTTCTGGAGGCTTTTATTAACCAAACCTTTTTAATTAATAATAAATAAATAATAATAAAAATCTTATTATTCCTAGAGAGTTTTATATAATTTGTGCCTTGAATGTTTTTGTACAAGATAAGTTTCTTTGCAGAAGATAGTTTCTTGCTAGATGAACTTATGTAATTATTATTATGCCTACTGTTTGATGTAAAGGCTGTAGATTGAACATCAAATTTTTGTATATCAGCACTGGTACCTCCATCTACCACATTATTATTACTGTTGGATTTGATTTGTATACTATTCTCCTGATTTACATATGTATTACCGCGATATTATATTTTTCCAAACTCTTTACCCCTCATGTTTTCACAAAAAATAACAGCTCACCACAAGGAAAACATATTATTTATGAAAAATTTTAAACATCCGGTGTTGCCAGGTTACAGACAGTGCAACCAACAAAACAAGCTAAGTTTTCTCTCCAAACAGTGGGTGCTTTCAGAAATGTAACATAAGCAAGAGCTGAAAAAATACCTGCAGAAGAAGAAACAATGTCAAAGAAGGGTGCGTGACCAAAGTTTGGTTTGCACAGTTACAAAATTATTTTAACAAATGAACACTTATATGAAGAATAGAACACTGATATTTTGTAATATTAATTTTAAGGGGTAAATGCACATAAATCAGCAAAACTTTTTTTTCTTAAATGTCAGACACTTCGTGGTATCCGGTCCTCTTAACAATTGACATCTTCCGATGTTTACATTGTCATAAGTAATGCCACGAGTGATTTCCAATTTATCTAGAGAATTTGGAAATCAAGGGTGGCATTTGTTAGGACTATTTAACGAATAAAATTAAGCTGTTTACTCACAAATCATTATTTAACTAAAGTTATTTTAAAATATTTATATATTTAATGTAAACGGCGATGTTTGAAAACAAATGAGAAGCGATAGGTACGCTTCATCTGCTTCTTTTGTTTATCACTGCAACCAGATCATACTATTTATTGCCAAAGGAACGCAATATTGTAAGAATGTTCTCTAGTGGAGAAAAAATGAAACATATCAAACTGTATATTAATTCATTTCTGATGTCGTATGATGTAAATATGACAATTATATTTTCTGGATTGTTACTTGGGAAAAAATACATTTAAGAAAGTGCAAAGAGTGGTTTCTTTTTTTGGTGGTATAATCAATTGCTACAAATGTTTTTATATTAACTCCCGCATGCGGCATGTGTTGACATTCATGCAGTATATATACAATCTGGTAGCTGTATTTCTCACAGGCTCAGTCACTACAAAATAATGGTCAGACCTGTTCAGAATATTAAAATGGCGGAGCCTTCTTTAATATGATAATTATAACACTGATAAATATTTCGTGAAACACGACTCTGATTGGTTGTAAAACAGAAATCATTGAAACGTGATTGGCCATTGAGTACCATTTGGAGCATGAGTTAAATAGTCTTCATAAACTTTAGAATTCTACCCTCCTTTTCAGGCAAGTGAAGGCCCGTCATATGAAAACTATATTAGAGCGAAAAAAAAATTAATGAGGGCGAGTGAAAATAGTTTTTTCAGCTAGCTTTTGTTTATAACCACTGTGCATCGAGTTTAACAGCAAAATTTGTCTAATATTAATACAAAATTATTTTTTGTAAAATTACCTTTTATACATTAAAAGTTACTCAGACGAAAAAATAAAGGAAATAAAGTACAAACTTTCACATTTTAAGTCCGAATTGAAAAGGGAATAGCAGCACAAAAGAAAGAGGAGGATTTTTGTAAGAAAAACAGCGATTGGTTTGAAGGGATAGTCATAATGGGGCTCCGTACGAAAAACAATAGTATATATTTCCTGAGTCCATCGCTGTGGTCTCGAGGTAGCGTGCTGCCTTGTCACGCAGCGGGCCCGGGTTCGATCCCCGGTCGGGACAGTTTTATCTGGGGAAGGTTTTCATCGGGGTTTTTCCTCACCTGTAAGACAAATGTCAGAAAAACTTTCAGATCCAAACGGTCCCCGAAATCATTATGGCCATCATCATTCTTGTCATTATCATCATCATCATCATCATCACCACCATCCTTCACCGGTGTGGAAAGCAACGGGAAGCTGCCACACCTTCAATTCCCTAGTAAAGCTGCAAGCATAGCATGAAAATGCTATGATTGCAGAGGACCTGCCTTCGGGCAGAATTACTATGGATGGATATTTCCTGAAAAGCGCAAGAAATTAAACATTATATCATGAACCAAGTTTCTCCGAGAAGTATTTACCGAGAAAACCCAGTTTCAAATTTACTATCTCAAATCAACACCAGCCGCTATTTTGTTTGCAACAGACGATACTATGACGTTACCACTCACATCCTCCAATGTTTACACACAGCGTTGATTCAGGTTTAGTGTTATAGATTATGTTACATGTGCATGTGTTGAGTGATAATATATTAATAGTTTAAGATATTTTAGTAATATAGGTTGTAATGCGGACCTAAAATACTTTATGAAGAGGCCTAAGTTTGGGTGAATCGGATTGCAGTACAAGATTTTAACAGTTATTGATATTAGTTTGCACTTTCAAAAGTTTGAATATATTTTCTTTCCTTCTTTTTTAATTTTAGCTTCTATATAGGACTACAGTTTCTAACTTGATAATTTATTATAACAAGAATGCTAATTTTCTTGCTACGAAATGACTTGGAATTTAGGCCTACCTTCATAATTCAGTTTTGTGTGGTAGCGCGCATGAAAACATTCATTCTAACATATCCATGTTAAATTTTATCAGTGGCATGCGGTGGTCAGAGTAATTACCCCAGCTGTATGACGAAAATGACTTATAGTATATAAAACATTACTGCCTTGTATTATTTTGTTAGATCCGATAAATCTGGAGTAGGCTTACCTTGTTGCATAGTCATTTTTCTCGTTGAAAGATCTGCACGAAAATAATCTACTATGTACATTATAAATTACTAAATTGACAAATCACATTTAACAGTAATACTTTTAAACGCATTAATAACGCACTTGAACGAACTCAGTACCGATAATAAATTGAACTGTTGCTTTCCACAATTGATATATGTACACGTTCGTGATAATTCAATTGTTATTCAGATATATAATATAAATAATCCTTCAAAAATTAACAGGTTGCTATAACTGACAAAACGTACCGCATAATTTCATTTCATTATTTTGTACATTGTAAAAATATAACAAAAGATATAATAAATGTAAAAAAAATGTTATTTCTAAAAATGTTATTATTGAGGAATTGACGCTTTCCAATTCAGCCATTCATGAATGTTTCATGCATCGATAAGTCGAAAGGTCATTCGACCTTGTGTATAATTCGAGTTGTGGCGTTTCTGGGAACAGCTAGCTAGTGTTCAATAAAAAAAATCGATGGAATAAGACACAAACTTCGTCTAGCGGGTTATCGCTAGTCTAGTGTGGGTTATCGCTGGACTTAGCAGGTAGATTCATTTAGTGGGTTATCGCTAATTCATCTTCAGCGAAATAGATGGTGTTGGTGGGGTAACATAGAGGAAACACTCTGTGTGTTCCACTATGGAGATAATGTGAAAATACGCAGAATACGGCGGAAATGTTGATGTTCTCGCGTTGATTTGAATGAAGTATGGCAAATAAGTTATTTTATTTTAATCCGAAATTATTAATATACCAATGCTGGGGTTGAATGCAAGTCATTGAATTTTATGCAACAATAAACTCTCTCTCTCTCTCTCTCTCTCTCTCTCTCTCTCTCTCTCTCTCTCTCTCTCTCCCATTATTAAATGCAACATGACGTAATAGTTCTAACAAATGAATAGTGTAGTTAAAGTTACTTAAAATGAAAGAGGTCATATGTCCAACATTTCGCTGCCCTATTCTGGAGTTTAGCGTTTTTTATTAACTAACCTGACTGACTCGATGTTACGTATTTATGCAGAAGTGTGGTCCTCGCAATTTGAAGCAAATTGCATCAACATGAAGGCGTCTATTTTTGGAAGATTATCGGATCTATCCTGCATAAACCCTTCATCCGACATAATTGGCTCTGAATATTTGAAAGTAGTAAAATACAAAACTCAAAATAAGTTATTAAGATACAACATATGCTCTTTCAAAGAAGTGCACAGATCTACGTAATTGCCATACATTTTTATATTTAACAGCAATACGCTAATATTTTCGAAATATAGCAACAAACTTCTTTAGAATAATGCCTTGCAATAATTAAAATATACACTTCCTTATAAAAAACCAAACAAACACACGTATTATGTACCTCGCATATAGGCCTAGGTATTATTGCCTTCTTGTGATTCGTGACGTCACGGACATGACCGGAAATCTTCAGTAAAGCTCGGTACGTGATCGGAAATGACATTTTTTCGCACTTTTAAAATTCAATCAAGATAACTACCTGACGAAGAGACGTGATATTTTCATGCACCACGTTTAACTGTAATAGCGGTTGCTATGATATACAGGGTGTAAATGAATTATACCGCACAAATTTAACTGCTTACAGATACAAGTAATTTGAGATAAGTAACCAAAGATCTACGAGGAAAATGGGCGAGTTATAGGGAATCAATATAATCGACAATTAATACAGATGGATCAACAGGAGAGCAAAGTAGGAGAAAAAATTATACTATAAAATAGAATATAGGCCTAGAATAACTTCAGATCTTAGTATTAATTCCGAGATCCTGATTTCTAGTAATTCATTAACAACGTTTATGAAATATTGGGCTATCAAATTCCATCAAATGTCGAAATTAGCAATGATTACGATGATCTTGAAGATTTTTGGGCTATAGCCCGTGGTCGTGAGGCGACGTTTCGCCAGATGCAGTCTCTGCGAAACGTCGGGGAACTACAAACCTCACGACCACGGCCCACAGCCTGAAAATCTTCAAGATCATCATAGAAATGATTTCTTCGACAGGTATAGCTATCTCAAGACAACCCTTAAGGACGCCAGACGCAGTCTCTGCGAAACGTCGGGGAAATACAAGCCTCACGACCACGGCCTACAGCCCGAAAATCATCTTCAAGATCATCATAGCAACTCCGGCCGTGAAAGTCAACGTGAATACATTAGCAATGATTGCACGCCACTGCACTGGTTAAAGTAAAATCGGTACAATGTGAGCCTTAGTTCAGAGTGAAACAGGCAGAATCTGTGTAGTTAACTTGTGGCTTAATGGTTAACGCTATGGATTTGAGATTCGAACACTGATGGTTCAAAGCACGACAGGGCATTTTTTTTTTCCTGCGTGTGTACTGCGATATGTTGACATTGAAATTGGTTCAGTATAGTCATGCGCAAAGTACCTATTCCCGTATTGGTTATTGCATTAACATCTTATTAGAAGTTACTTCAGTATCAGTCGCATTACATGAAAGTATCATGGACAATTCTTACAATTATGCTGAACTTGCCGAAATGCATCTGATTTATGGTGCAGCACAAGGTAATGGTGCAAGAGCTGCTGCCATGTACGCGTAGCGTTAACCGAATAGACGCCATCTTCATCGAACAACCTTCGAGTCTGTTGATAGGCGTTTGCGGGAGCATGAGACGTTGAAGGTAAAGAGAGTAGACGCAGGTGAAAGACGTACGCGCCGCATTGCAAACTTCGAAGAAAATGTTCTTCATAGGGTGGAAGATAATCCTTCCACTAGTACTCGTGCTATCGCACGTGTAATGGGCACGAACAATGAAACCATATGGAAATTCCTGCACGAAGACCAGCTTTCATCTGAAAAAAGTTGCCTTACAGCCAGTTGACTTCCCTCAACGGATACAATTTTGTAATCGGGCTTTGCTGCAACCACCGCTCAGCCACCGCACTTCTTTTCCTTGGTGTTATTAATTGATGAGGCAATATTTAATACGGATGGGCTGGTTCTGAACTCATGTGGGATTATGAAAAACCTCACCATCTTCGAGAGGGGTCACCAGCAGAGATTTTCGATGAACGTATGGGTAGGATTAATTTCTAACCACATCATTGGCCCCTACCTTCTCCTCCGGAGATTAAATGGTGTCACTTATAAGACTTTTTAAAACACGTCCTACCTAGACTGTTAGAAGAAGTTCCTCTTCACATCAGGCTCCTCCCCATTTCTGCCGGAATGTGCCAAATCATTTGGACGAAGTGTATCCTGGCCGCTGGATATAGGAAGAGGTAGTTCAACTGTAGTGTGGCCACCTCGCTCTACAGATCTCTGTTCACTTGATTATTTTTGTGGGGACACCTGAAAACATTGGTGTATGCGACCCCTGTTGATACAGATACTGTTAGCTGCACACATAATTGCAGATTGTGATGTGACCCGCGAGACATCTGGTACGAGGCTCATCCAGAAAGTAGTTTCCCTTTTTTTTTTAAATAAAGAAAACACAGTTACCTGAAAATTTTTATTGGCACCAGGTACAGCAATGTTTCAGTTATTTTTCAATATAGGTACCACCAGAATTTAGAAACTTGTCATAGAGTGGGATCAACTTTTGTATCTCTGGTTCGTAGAAGTCTGTCGTTTGTCACTGGAACCAGTGAGTGACAGTCGTCTTCAACCCTTCGTCGTTGTCAAAACGCTGACCGGAGGACAGGAATTTCTTTAGATGCAAGAAAATATGGAAATCGCCGGGAGCAAGATCAGGGCTGTATGGTGGATGATCAAACAGCTTCCAGCCGAACTCCCGCAGAACAGTTGCTGTGCGCCGAGCCGTATGTACACGAACATTGTCATGGAGCAGCACAACACCTGCAGTAAACATTCCACGCCTCTTGTTTTGAATGGCACGTCACAATTTCCGCAGTGCTCCACACTAACGGTCAGCGTTCACTGTTTCACTTCTGGGCAGGAAGTCAATGAGCAGAATGCCCTTCCTGTCCCAGAACACCGTGCACATCACTTTCTGCACCGATACAGTCAGTTTGAATTTCGACTTGACCGGAGATCCACTGTAGCGTCAATCTATTGACTCCTGCTCGGATTCTAGGGTAAAGTGCAAAATCAACGTCTCATCGCCAGTGACGATCCTGTCGAGGAACTCGTCGCCATCATCATGATAACGCTGCAGAAATGTCAGTGCTGCTGCTAAGCGTTTCGTTTTGTGCTCGGGTGTCAGGTTTCTCGGCACCCACCTGGCACACAATTTCTTAAACAGCAGGTGCTTAGTCACAATTTCATGCAGCAAGGATAGCGATATGTGCGGAAAATGGTTGCCGAGCTCCGTAATCGTGAACCGACGGTTTTCCACGATGCGCTGCCGCACCAGCTCAACAACGTCGTCATTGATGAGCGACGGTCGCCCATTGCACTCTTCATTGTGGACACTTTGACGACCTTGGGAAGAAAGCCTACACCAGCGACGCACCATCTGTTTGCTCATGATGTCTGGTCAGTAGACCTTACAGACCTGACGATGAATTTCGATCGGCGCGATGTTTTGCGCATTCAGGAACCTTATCACAGACCGAAATTCTCACGCGGCGGAAGAACGAATAAGAGCCGCCATTTCAGGCCACTGCTGCACTACTGATACCACGGAACCACTGTCAGGCTGACATATTATTGATACGTCCTAGATCTGTTGCGCATGCGCAATTGTCCCAGCCAAATTCGTTTCCTTTATAGGAAATAAAATTGGGAAACTTACTTTCTGGATGGGCCTCGTATCTTGAACGGGGTATGAGAATCCTTTGGTCGTCGATGACGTCTATGTTGTGAGAATGGAGGTGGCCAATTTGAATAATTTCTCTAATTAGTGTACAGATGCTTTACATTTTTTCTGGTTTACTTAAATGTGTTGTTTATTTCCCAATAATTTTATGTATGCCACGTGTACATACACTGTGTAACTCTTCATGTTATTACTCTTGTAATCGCTGCACTATCATTTATTTAAGTGCATAACTACTATACAGAACAATTATACATGCTATTTGCGAAACCTATTGTACCCTATATGCATTATTATTACAACCTTTCAAACAATTGTCTGTACAATACGTACGTAGACTAATATACAGGTCATACATAATAAAGGAAGAGTGGAAAAATAGTGTACACATACTGTACGTAGTTTCCAACGAGACGCATCAATCTTGCGTTTGCGTCGGTTGTAAAAATGATATAACAACTGAGCTAAAGGCGCACACTTGTTGCAAGTTACAGTCTCTGTGTCATATTATTTCCATTTTAATTTGAAACAATCAGTAGCGTGCCATCCATTTTACAAATTAAATCATAACTCGAACATTTTTGTTCGTAGACCATTAGTTCATTATCTCAAATTGATTATATAATACCCATCTCTACGTAGTTAAATTTGTGCGGTATAATTCATTTACACTCTGTGTGTGTGTGTGTGTGTGTGTGTATATAAGTATATATATATACATATATATATGTTATTATTAAATGTTTAACATTGAGCAATGCAAGCTTAATATGGAACGATAAGAAAAATGAATGCCTGGACGGGATTAGAACCCGGATCTAAGTAAAATAAAAATAAGTGTTTGAATTGGATTCGCCTGGTAGTGTGATGGATATCACGCTGAGGTACAGACTCAGAGATCCGGGTTCGAATCCCGTCCAGGTATTTATTTTTCTTATCATTCCATATTAAGCTTGCATTGCTCAATGTTAAACATTTAATATCAACATCTATAAAGCGTCACTGCTATAAGGTAAAAATATTCTCTTTAATTTGCTTACTTGTTATAGTCAGCTGCTAGATGGCGGTGAAGACCGAGTTCTCGCGACATCTAGTAATAATGGAGAGTATAATACATATATAAGAAAAATAAGTGTTTGAATTGGATTCGCCTGGTAGAGTAATGGATATCACGCTGAGGTACAGACTCAGAGATCCGGGTTCGAATCCCGACCAGGCATTTATTTTTCTTATCATTCAATATATATATATATATATATATATATATATATATATATATATATATATACTGTCGCAGACGAGGCCGGTTTCGTGTTCACAAGCTTCACGTTGTAAATAATCCACACATAATTCGATTAAAATCTCACAAATCACTTTATTTACTTCCACAAATTACACTGGTCTACAAAAAAAATACTTTTTGTCTGCTACTAAGGAAATTCTGGCTATTTTACACTGAAAGTGATGCGCTGATTCCAGATCTGTAATCAGATTTATCCTAGCACATCAGGTGTTTGAGTTATGGGAGTCCAAGTATAATCGGAATCTTACTATTCAATAGTTATTTAGTTATAGTCATTAATCGTAAAGTCAGTGGTATAAATTGAGTTTATCCGACATATATATATATATACATCCATAGTAATTCTGCCCGAAGGCAGATCCTTCACTGCAATCATAGCATTTTCATGCTATGCTTGCAGCTTTACTAGGGAATTGTGTAGGTGTGGTAGCTTCCCGTTGCTTTCCACACCGATGAAGGATGGTGATAATGATGAGGATGATGGCCATATGATTTCGGAGACCGTTTGGGCCTTAAAGTTTTCCTGACATTTGTCTTACAGGTGAGGAAAAACCCCGATAAAAACCTCACCCAGAAAAACTACCCCACCGGAGATCGAACCCGGGCCCGCTGCGTGACAAGGCAGAACGCTAGCTCGAGACCACAGCGGTGGACATATATATATATATATATATATATATATATATATATATATATATATTGATAAATTATATTACTTTAAATACATTCATAAGGATATATAAATTTATATTAAGTAGTAAGCACGAAATCACCCATCATACTCGGGCCATATTAACCTTGATATCTGGATTCCATCGTTGACATGTACTCATGGAACCTTTCACCATGTTCATCACTCATAACCCTCAGATTTGTAGGAAAAAATTCAAGATGAGAATAAGAAAAGTGCATTTTTAAAGACATGCGACGACCCAGATTCTGAAATGCTCTAAGCATGTCATGCACTAGCACAGCATTGTTTTCAGCTCGATAAATTCCTAGAAACCTTGTTGTCACCAGTACAAATTAATCCCAACCTTCGAGTTCTAGATCATTTAGTTTTGTCCTGAACGTCGTGTCACAGAACACGTGTCCAATGAAAATTGCTGCTTTCAATATTTCATCACTCTTCATTCTCTCAAACTTCCTTTTCAGATACTTAAAACCTTCACGATCATGAGTCTGTGCCCGCACAATGTTCTTCATGAGGCCCAGTTTAATATGAAGGGGTGGAAGAAATATCTTCTCGACGCCAACAAGCGCCTTAAGTTTCACACTGTTTTTCCCCACAGTCTTTTGAATCCTCGGAGGTCATTGTTGAATCTTGAAATGATTACTGTCATCACGACTATCCCACAAACACAAAAAGCAAATGTTTCTTGTGTAGCCCGACTGTAGACCAAGTAACTTTCAAAATTTCCACAAATGTGTCACTGAAATATCGTGTAGATTATCACTTGCAGAAGAATCTCCGTGGATTCGCATGTCTCCATCAATCCGGTAGCATGAGCTATAGAGAATGATGGTTTGTTGTTACCATTGTGTAACACAAAACACATTTTAAGACCAATTTGGATGAATCAATGAAGAACGTCCAATCAAGGGGTTCGTGTAAATATCCTAATTCTTTCATGAGGTAATTACACCATTACCAAAAAAAACAAAAAATTGCTTTCTGTATAAAAAGAAACCAGTTTCTTATTGCAGTTTCTATAAAGCGTGACTGTGGTGGCATTCTTTAATAAATTCCACTCCTTCAGTCTAGATGCTAAGAGTTCAGACTTCTCTTCTGAAAGAGACAATTCCCTGATTATGTCATTGAGATCATCATGATTTAGCAAATGAGGTTAAGAATTCTCTAATTCATCTGCAAGAAATTCGTCGTGTGAAGAGATTTTTATTTCTTCCTCGTCTTCCAGATAGCCAGTGTGTAAGACCATTGTAACATATGGTACAATAATATTGGGGTGCCCAAATTTTGTTATTGTCCCCTACTATACATCTAAAATAGTGCCTGTAAGCAGTCTTCACTTTACTTGTTATCTTCTTACGCTGGCCATGCGGTGTACATTTCTCACAGATATAGCAGAAATTGTCCGGATGGTTAAGGCAGCTTCTGTTTTTCTTCATATTAATGAAATTCTGAAATGAAATGGATCACAGACATCAATGAAAGCAATATACTTCAACTTTCATATGTGAACCTCTTAACCTATATTACTAGTATGATATATCAATATTGCATTTGGTATGCAACCGTATTAAAACATTAACAGAAAAAATACTAATAATTTATTTAGAGTATACGTACATTACAGTGCTATAAGGAACAAAATGCTGTTGATATTAGTTCTCTTTTACGGAATTGCACACAAGCACTCACTACAGTGGAAATAAATAATTTTGAGGGAGAAAGTATACCCCTGTTGAGAAGATACTGTAATACTAAAACTAAAGATTAATTAAATTATTATCAAGGAGGCCATGGTCTCAACGTATATGATCCAATTTATCTGGAGTAGTAATTATGAAATTAAGAAATTAACCAACAATAAAATTAAGGAAACGTACAAAATATTGTAAAAATTAAAAATGTAATTATAATAAAATTGTGACGTGCTAGAGAAAAACGGACTTCAGATCTGCAATCAGCACATTTCTGTTCAGTAGCAAAATCACTGTAGAGCAGCGTTATCAGTAAACTGTTAATCACGATTAGTAACACCAATTAAATTTGATTCAAAATTACACATAATTATCTTACAGTCTCTGATGAATCCGCTCACAATTTCTTTTACACTTCACCTTCGTTTATCGCTGTCAAAAATAAGATTAACTAAACTTCCTGCCCTCGCCACAAATATATAGGGGAGGGCAGGGAAACTTCTAGGCCCAAGGTCTAGAGACTTCCACATGGAAAACTCTCGTCATCGATTCTTCCCGAAGGGGAACGTAGAGGTGTATAGAAATATCTGGTATGAGGGGCACACATTTCGCCGGTTCGTGCGGGTCTTTTGTCTCTCGAATCGGCGACTCGCACATTTATTCCGACCAATGCGAGACCACTATTCTCGCCTTTGCCCGCGCAATTTAAACGTCGTTACAATACTTTATTTAAATTTGTGTCATTGTACGGAATAACGTTCATAAGGTAGTGTGTCAAATATGTCGGCCAATGAATACATTTCAATATTGAGTGAGAGAAGCAAAATAGGGAAACAATGGATTTACGTAGCAGTACAGATATGGGTGCCCTGACTCATGCTGCACAAGTAAAATTATGATCTATAAGAAGAGATACTTCTAAAGTACTCAATAAAGTAACCAGCGGGCAGAAAAATATAAGAAACCATACTAGCATTGGCCTTAGGAAGACAAGAGCACAATTATCGGCATTAAGAACCTTGGCCATATTTGTCGAAGCTGGTCTTTCGAACAAACAATATGAATAGCGAACGCCAATAAGAAAATAAATATATCCTTGTCACATTGTACAACAAAAGGCAAAAATGGATTGTTATCCGGATAAAGAATTTTATGTTACTGATACTTGTGCTTCAATTAAATTACAAAAATTATAGGATCTTACTTTCATACGATTTCAGACACATTTAGAAGTTGTAGATACTAAGTCATGAAGAAAGTAACTCATTGGATTTAATTTGCAAGTGAGACTGTTGTGGATCACAACAAATCAGTAAGATGCTAACTCAGTTACAAATATTTTTCAGAGTTATTTTGTAACACTGAACGAATTTGTAGTACAAATAATGAGAAATTGATTAGGTATAATCCAACCCCTTCTTCGCCACGTTATTGTCGCCCCATTAGAATAAGATTCGTCAAAAAATCTACTGACATAACTAATGAAGAAACGTACAAAGCTCAAAAAATAGGCTACATGAAAGTAAAGTGGTATTAGGAAACATTATTTTCTTTCAAGCACATAATGATGCTCACCATGGTTGGCGCTAAGGTATGTAATGCTCCCACTCTAACATTCTAGATGAGATGTTACATATGCGGTGTGACATGTAAAGATTTTAATTATTGAACAATGTCAAAGGAAGTTAAACTAGGAATCCTTCAATTTGGTTTATCTATTCTGCATGCCATAATTCGTATATTTGAACGTTTATTGCATCTGTCCTATAAAATACCTGTTAAGAAATGGCAGTTACGATTAGATAGTGACAAAGTTATTGTTAAGCAGAGAAAGTAATCAATTCAGCGGGACTTCATAAATAAAAAGGGTTTGATCGTTGATGTACCGAAGCTCGGATTTGGAAATACCAATGAAGGTAATAGTAGTAGAAGATTTTTCAGAGATCCAGAATTAGCTGCCGAAATAACAGGCAGTGATCCAAATCTAATACATCGATTCAAAGTAATACTAAATACCATATCAAGCGGACATCAAATTGGTCTCCAAAAATGATCAGAATAAGCTTTATCATGGAAACTGCTGAACTGTATATCCAGTTATATTCATGTTATCCGGTGACAATGATGTACAAGATCCTAATTCACAGTCCCATTGTATTAGATAACCTCCTGCTACATGTAGGTCAGCTCTCCGAAGAGGCAGCAGAAGGGAGAAATAATATTTTCGTCTATACTGCCAAAACTACACAAGGAAAATTTCTAGGGTATCGTGCAAGCTAGACGTGCTTAACAGGCTACTGCAAAATCCATACCTTGTTCTGACTGGAATGAAGCCACAACATAGAAAAAACACAAAATCTTTCTAGAAGGAAACTTTGGAAATGCTACTTCCAGCCAAACCTACAAATCTGGAACCAGATACAGCTGAATCGTCAGATGAAATGAAAGTATTTTCGGATGAAGAACTATGACTTTAATCATCATCATCATCATCAAAGTGATCTTGTATATATACATATATGTAAAATGGACTTAACCGCCTGCTAATGGGCAAGTAGAAATTTCAAGGATATCTAAAAGAAGGAAGTGGCTGAATTCAAATACCTAGGAACAATAATCACAAATAGGAATGAGATGCACAAAGAAATTAAACATAGGCTCAATTCTGGAAATGCGTGTTATTATGCATTGCAGAGACTCTTGATGTTCCAACTCCTTTCAAAAAACGTTAAACTGAAAATATATAAAACTATTATTCTACCAGTTATACTATATGGGTGCGAAACATGGACTCTTACTTTATGGGAGGAAAGGAGATTACAAGTATTTGAGAATAAAGTACTTAGGAAAATTTTTGGACCAAAGAGAGATGAACAGACAGGTGGATGGAGAAGACTACATAACAATGAACTACATGGTCTTTATAGGAAGCCAGATATAATAAGAACAGTTAAGTCTCGTAGACTGAGATGGGCAGGACATGTTGCACGTATGGGGAATGAAAGACTTGCATGGAAGCTTCTTGAGGGAAAACGCCCAGTTGGTAGACCAAGAATGAGGTGGGAGAATAACATTAACTATGATTTGAGGGAAGTAGATTATAAGGGAATGATTGGAAAATATTAGCTCAGGATAGGGATGTATGGAGAGCTTATGTCCGCGCGGCCATGAACCTACGGGTTCGATAGTGCCAGTGAGTAAGTAAGTAAGTTATCTTACAGAACTGAAAGTTCAATGCTTGTAGAAGTGTTCTTATTGAGATTTTAATTTCGTGTAGCAGTGCTGTTTTTGAGGTACAGTTTCTCATGTCTGATCACACTGATTAATAAACTATATAGTTTAAAATCGTAAAATACATTTTTTTTCTCAAATGTACTACATTTCACTTAAAATACAGTTAATTTAATAAGAGGGCACATTTATACTCAACTAAATTACATAAATAATGTTGGCCACCTAAATCTGCCGTCAAAGGCTAAATACCTCTTTGTTCTATTTTAATGTAGTGAGGACCAATTTGCGATGTAGTGAGTTTTTTTTATTTGCTTCCACCTATATTCCCTGCCGTATTCATAACAGTAGCTCGCATGATTGGAACCTAGAAAAATTTATCTTCCTGGTTATCATTCAAATTCTATTTTTAAAACTGTATCAGTAGGTTGCAACTGCATCGCAGACCTGAAATACCGTACTGTAAACACATATAATTTCATAGCTCCTGATAACGATTAGAATATATTTATTCGATATACCGTATTCCATACAACACACTTCCAAGTATCATGTTATGTTCTTCCACAAGATATATTTAATTTGTATTATGTATTGTGAAAAAAATACAATAGCATACCGTCAAGATTTCTTGTTTTTCTATAATCGTTATGTATACTCCATTATGTAGGGCACCTGAACGGAATATGCACATTATGTGATCACTGTCACCTTAAAAATTCGCATTAAAAAAGTATGGCATCCATGCATCAATAACTATTTAAAAGGAAGATTATTCAATGAATGTATTAGGCCTAAATATCTTCTATGTGAATTCATGTTGGGGTTAGATCTGCTATCTGAATGAGAGAGAATGGGCATATATAAATGATCGAGTGAGTAGGTCATGTTTAAATTCGTTTAAACCTCAAAATGAGGAAATTAATAACTGAATAAATGCTTTATACATCTGATTAAATTACAATTGTTATGATAAATCATAGAACATAGACGATAGGGTATAATAATAATAATAATAATAATAATAATAATAATAATAATAATTGTTTGCGAGTCGTTGTGTTTTACAACATTTGCCTGTTCAAAGTACAGTTGAGAAGAAGCATAAAAGCGACACGAATCCTCTAAATGGCTCTTTGCCAGTTAGAAGGATTTATGACGTGGGGAAAGTAGAATACCGTATCCAATTTTTGGTAACAACAAGGGCTTAGTAAATTATAAACTAAACTTAATAAATTAGCTACTTAAGTGGATATGTCACCAAGAGCAATTCATTGCTGTAGAAACCCTAAGAACTAATTTGCTATGGGTACAGAATTTACAAGTAATATGAATAAAGGTTTCTAGAAAACAGTTGGAAGAGTATGACAGTGGAGTTGTCTAAGTTAAAATATTATGGCACTCTACAAATCTAGTATAAACATTATCAACAGAAACAGCTATGACGCTCTTCAAGACAGTCATAACTCCCATAACATATGGAATTAACATAATATGGGACAAACTCACAAACAGAGACTTGACACAAATAGAAACAGTAAAAGCACGCTTCATGAAAAGAGTTCTGGGAGTTGGAAAAACAGCACCTTCAAGAATGACGTACGTCTTAATGAAAGAAACCTTCTTCATTGAAGACATTAGACGGCAGCTATTCCTACCGAACACCTGCGCATATGAGACAACAATGCAAGGACTACAGGAGAAGAGGAATGACATCTGCAGCGAATTCTACACAACAGAGGCTATGTGTACGAGAGAGTGGACACGACCAAACTACGAGATGAGGCACATCCTAACACGGTATGCAATCCATGGCTTTCACCACAAGGTTTGCAGCATAAAGCGATTCCACGAGCCAAACCAAGAATGCATATGCGAACTGTGTAACAATCCATGTGAACGATATCACGTCGAAAAGTGTGCGGAAAGACAATTATCGTTTAACAAGTTTTTCTTAGACTAAATTTACTAACAATTTGCACATTTGTGCGCATTTACTTTCATTCAAATCTAGTATAAATATGTTAAATTCCCATGCCTTGGAAATCGACAACAAGCATAGAAACGATGTGTATTCAGGATTTTCCAAGAGGTGTTGCTTCAACCCCCAGCCGTATTTAGGTCACCAGTAGAAATTATTGCAACAACAAATAACCAACTGTAAGACAGGATATTTGAATTCGCCTACTCATGACCTAAAAGCTTAAATACAACTATTCGGGAGAGAGATGCAAAATATGCTCTCACAAGAAGGATGATTGATTTAACTTTGTGTCGAGTCAACAGGGGGTGATTATATTTCCTTAAATACCCATGGGGTTGGATCATATTTTGTTACAAGTCCGACGAGGTAAAACATCACTCGAAACATAACTGGGCGATCACTTAAACTCATTTAACTCAGTAATTATTCAAATTCAATATATTTAAATTAGACCTTCATTGGATCCAACCGTTAATTATGAGTGAATCAAATATTCATGTGAAAGTGATCAATCGCTAGGAAATGACTTTTAATCAAACATGAGTATCGAATGAATAATCTAACAGAGTACGATTCGAATATTAGCAGGATAAATTAGTGTGCTTTATAAATTTGTACCGCCGGTCAATAAAATCAGAAATTGACTAATTATTAAATGAATTACCAAAGTGATCCCTTTTTCTTCCTCAGAGCCTTTACCATCAATCAAATCCTGAAAGCAATGAAATCCTTGCAAAGCCAACTACCGACTGAGTAGAAAATACAATAATAGTATTCAACTCTAACTCACTGGAATTATCGAACCGGTAGATTCATGGCTGTGCAGATATATTCTATCCATATATCCCTATTCTGAACTAATGTTTTCCAATCATTATCTCTCTCAAATCATGTTTAATGTTTTACTTCTACCTCATTCTTCGGCTTCCTACTGGGCGCTTTCCTTCTGGTTATCCTACAAGGAGTTTTCATGATATATTCTCTCCATATATCCCTATTCTGAACTGTTTTCCAATCATTATCTCTCTCAAATCATGTTTAATGTTTTACTTCTACCTCATTCTTCGGCTTCCTACTGGGCGCTTTCCTTCTGGTTATCCTGCAAGGAGTTTTCATGATATATTCTCTCCATATATCCCTATTCTGAACTGTTTTCCAATCATTATCTCTCTCAAATCATGTTTAATGTTTTACTTCTACCTCAATCTTCGGCTTCCTACTGGGCGCTTTCCTTCTGGTTATCCTACAAGGAGTTTTCATGATATATTCTCTCCATATATCCCTATTCTGAACTAATGTTTTCCAATCATTATCTCTCTCAAATCATGTTTAATGTTTTATTTCTACCTCATTCTTCGGCTTCCTACTGGGCGCTTTCCTTCTGGTTATCCTACAAGCAGTTTTCATGATATATTCTCTCCATATATCCCTATTCTGAACTGTTTTCCAATCATTATCTCTCTCAAATCATGTTTAATGTTTTACTTCTACCTCATTATTAGACTTCCTACTGGTTTTCCTACAAGGAGTTTTCATGTCTCTCTTTCATTCCCCATTCGTGAAACATGTCCTGCTCATCGCTGTATAACCAACTGTTGTAATTATATTTGGTTTCTCATATTATCCAACTCAATGTGTCGCTCAAATTCCGAGACAATTAATATAAGCGAACAATCTTGCGACAATGTTTAGTTATCATATTATGTACGGAAATAACGATTGAAGAGTTATCGGAAGTTCTAAAGTTGAATGGGCCATCCTGCATATACTTCATATGTAGAGCATTCCACGTCAAACTAAAAATATTATAATTTAACCTGATATCTGCTGAAATGAGATATCTTCGGAGGACTGCAGGATACACACTACTAGATCACAAAAAAAATGAAGACATCTTAGAAGAATTACACATGGAATCTTTAGAAAACAAAATTTCTGATTATAAGTCAAGATGGATACAACATGTTCATCGAATGGAAGATCACAGAATACCCAAACTAATGTTAAGATATCAACCTGCAGGAAGAAGAAGACCAGGATGTCCACTCAAAAGACTTCTGGATGGTGTTTGAGGCCGAAACAGGTCAACAAATGGCCTAAATTCGTGAATGTACTATGATGATGATGATGAACCATGGATTTTTAATGAAACTTCCAGAATTCATTCTCAACTACATAAATCAGTGGTGTCCATTTATAATTCACCTGGGGGTCAGAAAAAAATAACTTTATAATCAGACGGAGGGCAGCAGTTTAAAAATAAGAGAGATTCTCCTACCGAAATTGTAAAAAAAAAGTACAATTTAGTTACTACTTATGAAAGGCAAAAAGAATACATATATGTACTTATTTTACAAGTAGCATACCTATTCAATGTAACTATTCCAAAACACAATCGAATAGAAGAGTGATACGAGAGGAGAGAGAAATCACTTCGTTAATCTTGTCCTTGGTCACATGGCATGATGCCATAAATAAACTTTTTCTCCCTATTTCGGGATGTTCGGTGGATGAATGTGTTTATCACAATGTAGAATTTAAAATGTATAATAACTACAGTACCTAACAAAAGTTCAAGACCACCTTGTTATTAACAAATTATTTTATTATAAACAAAATTATAGTTGTACTGCCATGTTAAAAACTATTTTATTGCATACATATGACTATAGTCTCATACTGCTGAGTGTTTTTTTTTTCTCTCCATGTTTCTACGTTAAAATTTACATAATCCGTGATACTGCTGTTAAAATTGCAAAATCAAGTAAGAAATAAATTTAAAAAAGCAGTTTTGCAATTCTACACTCACTGAAAATAAGCTTAATGGTAGTCTGTGGGGCCTCTCTTAAGCACGAGACACAACCAGACACATTTTACATTATTTGTTTTTAATCGTTATTTTTATTATTATTATTATTATTATTATTAACATTTTTTAAATTTTATTTTGATTTAAAAATAAATAATTAATTCCAATAATCAATGGGGCCCCCATTATTCTTCAGAATTCATTGATCCCACGGTGGATCTCAGTATTGCAGTATCCGAAGCTGACATCCAACCCCATATCATAAATTAGCCGCCGCCTCCTTGAACAGCTGATACAAGACAATCGGAGAGAAATTTCTCGGTTGGAGTCCTTCCAAACCTGACTTTTCGAGAACTGTACAGCTGGAAACAGGATTCGTCACTAAACAAAACCTTCCCCCAATGCTCCATGTACCAGTTCCTCTTGTTTCGGCACCTAATCTTTATGTTGCGCTTATGCGTATTGTTCAATAATGTTTTTTTTTTAAAGAGGCATGTAAGAATCCAGCCCACATTCCCTTAGGTGACGAGAAACTGTCATAGTTGACACACGTTTTTGTGTCGAATCTTCAAATTCTCTCTTTATTACAGGAAGAGGAGACTTGCGGTTCGCTTTTGAAATCCTGGCAATTAATCTCATCGCGTACAGGGGTAGCTCTGGGCCAGCCACTTTGTCGTTCATCTTTCACCGCACCTTCCTCATGAAATTTCTTCATTGTATTAATAACACGAGCTTTACTTAAACAACTGTGCAACAATTTCTCCGTGAGACCCGCCGCACCTACTCATCCAAATTATTTGCCACTTCAACGCCTCAGACACGTTTTCTTCCCATATCCACAATTTGCAATAACACCATTACTGGTACATAACTTATTTCGCAAATCGGGGATTCACCACTTCAACGGAACTTAATATGGAACATGTATTTTAGTGTCATATTTAGAGCGAGAAACGAACTTTCGATTGTTGCAAGCCCGGACACGATAGCTCCAATCTGCTATGGAGATATAACGTCGCACCTCTTTATTTTAATTATGAGGATTTTCTTCGTTTTGGAAAAAAAGAAAAAAAACAATTAAAGAAATTGAAAAACAATAGACAATTTTTTTGCATTTTTGTTTCTAGTCCCAATTGTTCTTACATCCCTCACAATCCTTCAAAAAAATTATCACTAAATTATACATACTGGCTGAGCATTTACAGATCAATCCATATGTACCATTTTTTTTATAATAGCAACGATTTTATAAAAAAAATCACAATTCGAAAAGTAAATGTCATATCCCCACGTTCTTTGTGCCAATAGATGTCCCAAGGTCTAAATAATTCACAAAAAATTAATGAAGACGATCCTAAAAAAAGTTTAATACTTGAAATTGAAAGTATATTACTTGAAATATGCTAGTCTTAAACTTTTGTTAGGTACTGTACTCTAATGCTTAATAACACAGTACAACAAATTTGAACTTTGTGTCTTGCCGCGAGATGAAAGTATGTGTTCTTTACTAAATCACATACGTTGATTGTGAAAATGAAATTAGAAATGTTCCATCAATCAAGTACCAATTTTTCTGGAAAAGATACGCCATATATACCACTTTTGAGAAACTTCGAAACGACACAGTAACAATACAGGAGGAATATACAGACCATGTAACAAAATTGTCCCGCGCCGTAGCTGAGCGGTTAAGGTAGGAAGCCTTGGCGCAGAGCTACGGGACTTGCGCTGGTTCGAGTTTCCATGGGGGAAGAAATTTTCTCATGGTATTTCGGCCAGTATGGGACCGGTGCCCACCCAGCATCGTGAGGCAATTGGGTAGCTACAATAAGTAGCGGCTCCAGGTTGAGGAAACCAGCTATAACGGCTGGGGGACTCGACATGCTAACCACGTGTCACCCCTACACTGGCTGCTGATCATCTACCTCTGTGATTCACACATGTGGATGTGAGGCCAGCAGCCGACTGATAGGCTAAGGGCCTTGTAGGCCTGTCGCGCCAGGAGTTTGTAACAAAATTAATTGTTTGTATTATAATGTACTTACAAGTTAGAAATTTTTCCTGGAAACTTTATACGTTTTGTGGATGGATGGTGAAACTTCTTATAGGAGAGTCCAGCGGTAATCCGCCAAAATGTTTGGTGGTCATCTTCTCTTATATCGTTTTTCCATGGCAGCGATATGTTGGTGAAATAGTTCACCATGTTGGTCACTCACATTTCCAAGATTAGGTGGGAAGAAATCCAAATGGAAAGAAGGACGTGTAATTTGAGAGACTTGTTACACCCCATAGCCTTGTAACTGTCGAGCATGTGTTCCGTCAGTTCTCTCTCATTCTCATACATTATGTTTCCCAAGAAATTGTCGCAAACATCTTTCAGTGCAAGCCAAGCTGCCTTCTCAGGATGTCAGCAACTGACCAAAGGTAATATCTTTCATCAAGTCACGGATCTGAGGCCTAATGAAAATTCTTTCCATAATTTTTTGCAGTATTATTAGCAGAAAATTTAGATAATAAAAATTGAAAATTCTGGTCATCTTTGTCCACTGTTTTTATAAAATTCTTTATAAAGCACATTCAGATGGAGTGGTGGTAACAGCACACTGTCTTTGTCCACAAGTGGTTCATGCGACACACTTTTTTCACCAGGATTGAAAATTTCTCTCAGAGGCCACTCTTTGACTAATAATGGTCTTCCCATGCCCGAGCGCAGATAAAATTGCGTTTCCAGAAAAAAGTTTAGGTGATAGCGAACAATGGTTTTCACCATTATCACCAGGGCACTGAACTACATAACAATCACATATTTTTGTTCTGCAGCAAATTTCATTGTTGCACTATGTAATTTGATGTATTATGCTATGAAAAAAAAAAGAGATGCAATATAAAAGGAATGACAGATCTTAAAATACTTTTGAAACAAAATGTTTTAATAAAAAATAACATTAAATTGTATTAAAATAAACAAAATTTTCGCGAATAATTTAAATGGTTTGGAGGGATACCAATTGGACAGCCTTGATATAAATGAAAATTATATTTAAAATATTGCATTTTTTGTCAGTTTTGATGTAAATGATTTTAAAGTGTGATAAACTACAAGCTAGACAAGTCAATACGATAAAAAAGTGATTAGAATCTAATAAATGTGACAATATTTGTCTTAGAAACGAAAAGGAATTAATGAATAAAAGTTTTGACTTTACATTACAACTTTTATCTTAATTAGACTTATGCACTGAGATGAAAAAATATATCATCCGAGAGGCTAGGGATCAAACGAAATGTATTTTCCTTTTATTGATTTTTCTTAAAATCTGTTTGATTTTTTCCATGAAAATGTATTCAAACACAATAAAAAAGGTAAAGTGTTCCCACTACAGGCCTCAGGAGGCCCTTGGGGTAGTAGGAGGTTAAGGCTCCCACTTTTTCTTGACAATCGGCACTTTATGTCAGCCGGGTTGTCAGCCCTGCGTGACGACCGCCTTTACCCCAGAACAAGCGTCTGGTACTCATTTCAGTTAGAGGCTGAGTCGACCCCAGGGCCATAGTGCCGCCAGAAGGTTTGGGTCAGTTTAAAAATCCTGACCCCACCGGGACTCGAACCCTCGACCTTCTGGCTTGTAGTGCAGTGCCTTAACCACTACGCTACAGCGTGCCCCATTCAAACACAATAGCTTGTAGCTTATATTCATAAAATGTATCATCCGAGAGGCTAGGGATCAAACGAAATGTATTTTCCTTTGATTGATTTTTCTTAAAATCTGTTTGATTTTTTCCATGAAAATGTATTCAAACACAATAGCTTGTAGCCTATATTCATAAAATGTAAGTGACGTTTCTGTTTTCATGTAGGCCATCTCTCCTTATGTAATATATGTTTTTATAATATTGACTAGAAAAATTAATTATTTCATTAAATTTCCGTTAATTATAAATGTAACATAAACAATACAAATTTTCCACCCATACCGATTTCGAGCCTGACAAACTATTGATTACAACTGCAAATTATGATTGTTTATACCCAGCCCACAAAGTATGTCCCTATCAAACGTATGTTAAATACCACAGAATGGACAGAAATAATTTATATAACATTATTTATATAATTACCCAACTCCTTTCAAAAAACGTTAAACTGAAAATATATAAAACTATTATTCTACCAGTTATATTATATGGGTGCGAAACCATGGACTCTTACTTTAAGGGAGGAAAGGAGATTACAGGTATTTGAAAATAAAGTACTTAGGAAATTTTTTAGACCAAAGAGAGATGAACTGACAGGTGAATGGAGAAGACTAAATAACAATGAACTACATGATCTTTATAGGAAGCCAGATATAATAAGAACAATTAAGTCTCGTAGACTGCGATGGGCAGGACATGTTGCACGTATGGGGAATGAGAGACTTGCATG
Source organism: Diploptera punctata (assembly GCA_030220185.1). Classification (NCBI taxonomy): domain Eukaryota; kingdom Metazoa; phylum Arthropoda; class Insecta; order Blattodea; family Blaberidae; genus Diploptera; species Diploptera punctata. The sequence continues at coordinate 650,863 of JASPKZ010007351.1, read as the reverse complement.
GAAGCTTCTTGTAGGAAAGCCAGAGGGAAAACGCCCATTTGGTAGACAAAGAATGAGGTGGGAGAATAATACTATGATTTGAGGGAAGTAGATTATACAGAAAATGATTGGAAAGCATTAGCTCAGGATAGGGATGTATGGAGAGAGGATAGGGATGTATGGAGAGCTTATGTCCGTGCGGCCATGAACATACGGGTTCGATAGTGCCAGTGAGTAAGTAAGTAAGTATTTAATAATTATTTTCATATTCCAAAGGAGTCTCGTTAGAATATGTATCAGAATGAACATAGGCCTATCTAGGTCAGAATTTAACGTTTCACATGAACATAAAGAAAGAATCAAAAGAAAAATCATACAAAGTAGGAAAAAATTCTGGTGCGTGAATAGTATCCGAATCGATACAGCTCAGAGAACGAACCTAAAATTAGTGTATTCGTGTAAAGTGGACCCAGGTCAAGTTTAACCGCCTCCTGGAGGGTCTACATTAGCCAAATTTCTTTGTTATCTTTAATTATTTCATACAGCACCCATGTCACATAATATCAAACCAAACCCGTCAGTTTATTAAAACAGCATCTACATAATATAATATATTTAGGAGTATTTTCAGCATTTGTAATATTTAAAAGCAGAAATCAAGAATTAATTCTTAGCTTGAAAAACTTTAAAATGTTATTTTTCATAAATATCACAAATAAACCGTTCTTCGCACAAATAAAAGAAACTGGCAATGAACACGTCAAAGTTGTTGAGGGGAAGAAATTTAAAAAAATTCTGTTCCAGGGCAGCCCAATTAAATAATATATTAACAGCGTCCACTCAAACGGAAGTGTGCCCATTACCGGAAATTCCTCTTCATTCATTCATAGTGTTCTGCTCAAGAGCAGGTCTTTCACTGCAAACTCAGCATTCTCCACTCTTTCCTTGACTCAGCTTTCCTTTTTGTATCTGCATACAAACCATTTATTTTAATATTGTCTATCATCTGATGTCTTTTTCTGCCTCTAACTTTCTTTCCGTTGACCATTCCTTCTAGAGCATCCTTCAGCAGGCAGTCTCTTCTTAGCCAGTGGCCAATCCAATTTCTTTTCCTCTTCTTTATGAGTTCCAGCATTGTTCTTCTTTCACCCACTCTGCCTAGCACATCTTCATTTCTTACTTTGTCTGTCCATTTTATACGTTCCATTCTTCTCCATATCCACATCTCAAAAGCTTCCAGTCGCTTTTCCTCATTCCGTCGTAATGTCCACGTCTCTGCACCACATAATGCTACACTCCACACAAAGCACTTCACTAGCCTCTTTCTTATTTCTCTTGCCATAGGTCCGCAGAAAATGCTTCTCTTCTTGTTGAAAGCTTCTTTTGCCATTGCTATCCTCTGCTTTACTTCTTGACTGCAGTTCATGTTACTACTGATAGTACAACCCAAGTATTTGAAGCTCTCCACTTGCTCAATGGCCTCATCTTTAATCTTCATGTTTATCTTCCTTTGTTTCTTTCCTATAATCATGGCCTTTGTCTTATTTATATTTATCTTCATCCCATAATCCTCGCACTTATCATTCAGCTCCATCAGCATGTTCCTCAATGTCGTTGCATCTTCTGCTAGCAAAGCCATATCATCAGCAAATCTTATGCACTTTATTCTTCTTCCTCCCATGTTTACGCCTCCTATATTACTGAAGCAGTTCTTCATTAGATCTTCCAGGTAGATGTTGAAAAGGGTAGGTGATAGAGGACATCCTTGCCTCACCCCTCTTCCAATTTCTCTTCCCTCTGACATTCTTCTCCTATCTTCACTTTTATTCGCTGTTTCACATAAAGACTACAAATTCCTCTAAACACTCCTCTAAAATGGGGTACCCGATTTTATCCTCCATGTCTCGCGCCGTAGGCTAGTGGTTATGAGGTACCATGCTTAGAGCAGAGTTACGGGACTTCATTGGTTCGAATTCCCATGGGGGAAGACATTTTCTCATGTAATTTCGGATCAGCGTATTGTGTGGCGTAATTCCCCTGATGAGAGTATCAGAGATTATCGCCTTACCACTGTTACTTACGGTACGAGTTCTGCTAGCTTCTTAGCAACTAGGTGTCTTTTAGAATTGGGTGAAACCAATAAGGATTCTAATCCTCAAGCCGCAGAAATCATTAAATCATGTTTCTATGTAGACGATTGTTTGTTTGGTGCTTCAACTATTGAAGATGCCAAGGAACTCCAAGGTCAAGTGTCTGAAATTCTGGAAGGTGCTCATTTCCACCTCCGGAAATGGTCTTCCAATTCCCCAACTGCTTTAGAAAATATTCCTATTGAAGACTTAGAATGTTCCTCGCCACGTGCTCTCACTAAAGAATCAGCTGTGAAAACTTTAGGCATTGCATGGCATCCTGTTATGGATGAATTTCAAATTCAAATTAATCTGAAACAATGTACAACTAACGTCACTAAGAGAAGTATCTTGGCTGTAATCGCGTCAATATTTGACCCATTAGGGTTGCTAAGTTGTGTCATTGTAAGGTGCAAGGTTTTTCTTCAAAGTCTATGGCAGTCTAATTTAGGATGGGATGATGCTATCGATCCTTGTTCCACTATGTATAAAAATTGGATGGAATTATATAACTTACATGTGTTAAATCAAGTCAAGATTCCTCGGAAAGTTATTCCATTTGAAAGTGTTAAATCCATTGAAATTGATGGGGTTTCTGATGCGTCAGAAATGGCATACGGTGCCTGCATTTACGTCAAGTCAATTAATCATGACAATCAAACATATGTTGTATTGTTAACCTCTAAATCTAGGGTTGCTCCCATCAAACAACAAACAATTGCTAGATTAGAACTGTGTGCTGCACTATTATTGTCTCGCCTTATGAAGAAGGCTGTTGAATCACTTAAGTTAGGTATTCCATTCAAAACATATTATTGGACAGACAGTACCATTGTGCTGTGCTGACTCCAAAAACCACATACGTCCTGGAAGACGTTTGTGGCCAATCGAGTGTCAGGGATTCAGTCACTCTCAGAAATAGAAGATTGGAGACATATTTCCACACACTGCAATCCAGTAGACATTTTGCCTCGTGGGATTTGTCCTACTCAATTATTTTTTCTACCAATTTGGTGGAATGGTCCTCCATGGTTAAATGAACCAGATATCAATTATCCTAATTTCATTTCAAATGAAATTCTTAATGATGCAAATACAGAATCCAGACCTTCAGTCAGGTCACTTGCAGTTAGTGTCGAGATCAAGGATTTGGAAAGATTTTCTTCCTTTCCCAAGTTAAGAAGAGTTTTCGCTTATGTTTTGCGTTTCATTCATAACTCTCACTCATCCAAAAACAATCGTTATGATGGTCCATTAACCATTAACGAAATCAACAATAGTGAGTTAAAGATTATCTCCATGTTACAAGCAACAGCATTTCTCAAGGAGTTGTCGGATTTAAAATTCAATGATATTGTAGCTTCATCCAGCAAATTAAAAACTCTGAGCCCGTTTATAGATAATAACGGCCTCTTGAGAGTAGGAGAACATTCAAGTTTAGAATTCAATGAAAAACACCCAGTAATTTTACCTCCTAACAGTTTTGTTACAAAACTAACATCAAACATGAACATGAAATGTTGTGTCACGCTGGAATTCAAGCAGTGTTGTTTTCATTGAGGTCCAGATTTTGGATCCTCAGAGGAAGATCCACTGTTCGTGGAATCGTATGCAAGTGTCACAACTGTTTCAAAACCAATCCAATGTCATTCAATCCAATTATGGGTCAACTACCATCAGACAGATTTGAACCCCGATTACCATTCACTTGTGTAGAAATGGACTATGGTGGTAAAATTATAATAAAGGGAGAAAATCCACGCAGTAAAATCAAATTTAAAGCCTACATAGCATTATTTGTATGTCTTGTCACTCGGGCCATCCATTTGGAGGTGGTTAAATGTTTAACTACTCATGATTTCTTCTCTGCATTTAACAGATTTGTGGCTAGACGTGGTCTGCCTCATTCCGTTTGGAGTGACAATGGTACCAACTTCGTTGGTGCCAAAAATGAAATTGTAAGTTTTTTAAAACACAATCAAGGCTTGTTTCAGGAACACTTTTCAAATTTAGGCTTCAAATGGAACTTTATTCCTCCTCACAGTCCTCATTTCAATGGAATATCTGAGGCTGGGATAAAGTCCTGTAAGCAACTTTTGAAAAAGACATTAGGAAGTCACTCCCTGAATTATGAGGAGCTAAATACCTTTCTAATAACAATAGAAGGCATACTAAACTCAAGGCCTCTGTGCTCTATGTCAGACAGTCCTGATGACTTGTCCTATCTTTCACCTGGACACTTCCTGGTGGGCAGACACCTCCTCAACGTTCTTACTCAATACAATTTCTCTTCCATCAACTCCCTTCCTGCTAGATGGAAAATCTTACAAGATCTCTATCAGATCTTTTGGAAATGCTGGTCAAAGAATTATCTTTGTTCCTTACAGCCTAAAAGGAAATGGAACTCACCAAGTCAGTGGACTCCTTCCATTGGTGACTTAGTATTAATGAAGGAGGACAATCTCCCTCCACTCATATGGAAAACAGGAATCATTTCTCAACTCCATCCTGGTACTGACAAGGTGTGCCGAGTAGCATCTGTCAGAACCAATCACGGTACCTTTCGTAGGACTGTGTCAAAATTGTGTCCATTTCCTCACATGTAATCATTATTCATTTGTTTTTCAAGTGGTAAATCAAGTGTATTGTACTCTAGGGTTTTTTTTTTTTGTTTATTTGTTTGTTTGCTTCCCTTTCAGATTTTAAAATTTTGTAAGGCCAGAAGCATGAAGATTTATTTGCATTTTTTTGTCATTTTTTTAAATATATATTTATATTGTAAAGCTTCATTTTTGTGTTGAACAAATAGTTCAAGGGGGCAGTTTATGTTTCATTTTATTTTGGTTTATTCTAGCCTCCTTGGTTTATTCTCGGAGTGTTTCGACTACACTCCTTGATGTGTTAAGACTGGCATCTATGTAATGCTGCAGCAATCATTGGCTACATGTTGCAACGCTGTAGTCACGCGATCCTATCGTGGACGCACACACTCTCTCACAATCGCTTCGGTCACCAAGCTGACCACATCACTTTTCACGTCGGTCTCTAGTCGGACCACTTCACTTCACGTCTCGCTCACCAAGCGGGACACATACACCAACTACGGTCTACACAACGAGACCTCAGCACATTAATTGAAGCTAAGTATTCATCTCAATAAAGTATTGTTAATAATTCATACTACAAATCGTGTTATTATATCACGCCACGTGGTACATCTTTTAGTCACACCCAGCACCTATGGATTCGGTGCACTCATTCCACTCCAGAGGAAACAACGCTAGTTAGCATTTGGTGCACCGACCGATGTAGTGTGCGGTTATTCACCCATATAATAGAACTAATACCACATATTAGTTTCCAGTCATCTGATATCATGCAGACTAGTGTAATCGACACTGGGGAATAAAGCACAGCCTTCCCAGATCAGATCTTGTAACCGGGGTATGCTACACTTACCCTAAAGAGAAAATACTTTTATTGCATCTCTATTTTTAACTTGTGGCTATTAAAGAATTTATTACCTGCCTTGGCAGCGAAACCAATTTAATTCAATGTAAAGTAAAGTAAAGTGATCCCACGACAGGCCTCAAGAGGCCCTTGGTGTAATAAGAGATTAAGGCTCTACCTTTTTTCTAGACAATCGGCACTTGATGTCAGCCGGGTTGTCAGCCCTGCGTGACGGCCGCCTTTACCCCCAGAACAAGCGTCTGGTACACATTTCATTTAGAGGCTGAATCGACCCTAGGACCATAGTGCCGCCAGAGGGTTTGGGTCAGTTTAAAAATCCTGACCCCACGGGGCTCGAACCCTCGACCTTCCGTCTTGTAGCGCAGTGCCTTAACCACTACGCTACGGCGCGTTCCGTAATTCAATGTTTGAAACTGAAATTTCCGGAAAAAGCAAAAATGAAAGTTTGACCAGAGATAGGCGACCTAATGAGGTATCCAAATTTCAGTTCTCAAAATATATATATACACGGTGCCCCAAAATTATACCGACAAACTATGGGAGCTGATAGATATCAATATTTTAAACACTTTTTGTTAATGAAGTTTTTTTTTTGCTGAGGTGCTTTGTTTAAGTGCTAGACGCGTTAATGTCATTAATACCTCCCACCCAGTAGGTTTATATACGTAAATTACATTTGTGTACATCAAACCTCAGTTAATGTGACCTCTGAAATGTAGCATGGGGATTTTCGAAAGCCCAAACATGTGAATACCAACTGTTATATAACTGCTCACGCGTGAAACATGCTTCATCTGCGAACATGACATGGGATGCAAACAGTACATCGTTTTCAATTTTCCCCAGATACCACTAACAAAATTGCTGTCGCAGAGGACAGTCTTGAGGCCTCATTGCGTGGACCTTTTCAAGGTGAAAAGGGTGCAACAACATTTCCTGCAGAATTCTTCCCACAGTGCTATATTTATGTGCAATTGTCGAGCGATGGCGCGAGTACTAGCTGCAGGATTGTTCTCAATGCACCGCAACACATATTCCTAATTCTCAGGACACCGTAAAGGACATGGTCGTCCTTGGCCTTCTGTTCGTCTATCCAAGGAGCCTCTTTCACATAGTCTGTGTTCGATGCTGGCAAATGTAGTGTGATGAGGAACTCCGGTTTCGGAACTGTTCTTGGCAAAGCCTTACAGCTGCAAAACCCGAACCAGCTTTTCCATACACCAACAGCATGTCCGTCATCTCGCTCCACATGTACCTTTCCATGTTGTAAATAAAGTAGTATGCAGCAGACATTCCAGCAAACTAACGCATAATGCCAAGGAAACACAACGATGAACTCAGGAAGTAAACATGTATGCTAAACGAATTGAAGCGTCTTTGTTTTGTTCCTTTCGTGTGTTCCCTTTGAAAGATACATACTGTACACAAATGTAATTTACATATATAAACCAAATGGGTGGAAGGCAGTAATGACATTAACTCGTCCAGCGCTTAAATGAAGCACCGCAGCAAAAAAGAACCTACCTTAACAAAAGTGTTTAAAATAATGTTATCAGCTCCCAAAGGTTGTTCTAATTTTGGGACACACTGTATATACCTGTATGGCCTTTATAACTTACCAGGTAACAGAATATTACAGGGAAATTGCTGAGGAACTGTTAGCTATCTTCAAATCTCTATGTTGCAACATGAGTGTGAAACTCCATTATACTGTGTACAATTTTTTTGTGAATAAATATATTTATTATTTACTGTTATTCTATACAACCATATTAACTACTTCCCCAAATATCTTAGCGAGTGAGGAGCAGGGTGAAAGTTTTCATCAAGATACTAAACCCATGGATATAAGGTACAAGAGCAAGTGGAATGGAACAATGTTGGCGAATTATTTCTGGTGCATGAAGAAAGATTCATCTCAAAATCATCACAGGGGATCATAATGGTGCAGCCTCGAGCATCTGAATCTATGTTTTATTAATATAATTTAAAGTCTGATAATTAATACTATACTCTCGAATAATATATTTCGGCGTTAAAATTTGCTTTTAAAGTAAGACACCTCATTTACGTTATGAAATTCTTGTTTAAATGTTGAAGTTCTTCGTTCTTATTTTTAAAAATTACAGACAAACTGGCGCGATAGAAAAAATCTGAACACAGGTTCGGACTTCAATACCGAGAATTAGTTATTTAAGTTAAGTCAGAGTGCAATATTATTTTTTTAAATCATGGACTTAGTCAGGGCACTTTAGTTAACAAATTAGCATTTTCTCCCTTGTAACAGAAAAAAAATTAAATGCATTATCAGTGTAACTATTCAAGAGTTCTGGTACGAGCTGTTGATAATAACCTGTTTTGTTATTATCTAGAAAACCACTAATTAGTTTTCCGAAGGCATTCCAAGCTTTCAGCTATTGAACACTTAATTTACTTTCGAAGTCCTTGCCTTTCAAAACTTTCCTAATTTGGAGGCCCATCAAAAATCACACTTTCACTCTTAATTTTATTTATTTTCGGAAAATGATTCTTTAATTATGAAAAGCGTTCATTTTTATCCACAGATTTAACTCAATTCTTCATTAGGCCAATTTCCGCATGCAGTACCTATTCTGGCTCCATTAAAAGGCATTCTGATCGTTACATTAAATTAAGGCCTAAGTTTCTTTGGAATAGAGTGTTTCTAGTCACTGTGCATTCCTACAGAAGAAATACTATTTTGTAATTCCACCCTGAAGATGGAGCAATTAGACGATGTTTAAACCTGTGAAAAGTTGCCTGTAGTAATTTTTATATTACATTCTATCTAATAACATTTACAAATTGTCAGAAGTTTCATTCATCCATCGAATAAGCCACTGGAATAAGAGTTCCGTGATTCCATTTTGTAATAATAGCTGTTAAAATTACTGTGGAAGTATCTAACATAAACTTCATTCTTCTGAAATGTGTTAAAAACGTGGTTGTTTCATTACTTGTATATTTACCCACACGTACATAGAACATTTCGTTACAAAGTACTTTGAAAACTGTTCATTTCTATACCACGAAATTCTAGTATCTGGCGCTAAGCAAATCCCATGGTTGCATTCCTGATCCTATAATCTCAGCTTGTTTACTGAGACTATTTAACTCATGCCCCAAATGGGAGTGAATGATCAATCACGTTACAATGATTTTTTATTTACAACCAATCACAGTCGTGTTTCGCCTAGTATTTACCAACTAAAGTTTATCATAATAAAGAAAGCACTTCCTTTTTAACATTCTGAACAGGTCATAGCATTATTTTGCAGTGACTGACTCACTAAGAAATACGGCTACCAGATTGTATATATAGTGCAGGAATGTTAACACATATCGCATGCGGGAGTTAATATAAAAATATTTGTAGCAATTGATTATACCACCAAAAAAAAAACCACTGTTTGCACTTTCTAAAATGTATTTTTTCCCAGAAAAATATAATTGTCATATTTACATCATAGGACATCAGAAATGAATTAATATACAGTTTGATGTGTTTTATTTTTTCTCCACTAGAGTGCATTCTTACAATATTGCGTTCCTTTGGCAATAAATGATATATATGATCTGGTTGCAGTGACGAACAAAAGTAGCGTACCGATGGTTTCTCATTTGTTTTCAAACATCGCCGTTTACAATAAATATATAAACATTTTAAAATAACTATATTTAAATAATGATTTGTGAGTAAACAGCTTAATTTTATTAGTTATATAGTCCTAACAAATGCCACTCTTGATTTCCAAATTCTCTAGATAAATTGGAAATCACTCGTGGCATTACCTATGATAATGATCTGTTACTTGTCGTTTAGATCGCTTATTTTAATTCCGTAGGGCGCTCTGTGAATTTCTATACGGTAGGAGGGATCAGAAGACGTTGGTTGAAACCAACATCTTTTTATTCTACTCTAACAGTTCTTCCATTTTCGTGCGATTTATTAAGAATAGGGATTTTCAGATTTCAGATCCACGTGAAACAGTTCTCATTGTGACGGAAAATTAGTATATTCAACTTTAGGTTGTTTTAACATAGCAATGTTCGTTAAATAGAAATAATAGTATTCTGCATTATTTCTTGGCTCACGCCATATTATAGGGACTGGGAAAGGCAGTATCCGATTCTTCTCTCCAGTCATTCATTTTGCCATATGGGAAGTTCATACGAGGGTCATTAGGTAAGTTTTGAGATATGAAACTATGGACCATGTTGGAGTTTCTAAACATATTTTATATTTTCAAATAACTCTATAGCACAATCTGCACACCGTTGCAACCTCTGTAACCGCACCCGGAAGCAGCCACATCCCCCATTCTCTGAATTACACCCAGCTCCCCAAAGTAGGCAGCAACAGCATTTTCTGGGCTGGGAAATCGGTGTCCGTGTATGCGATTTTCAATTATGGGAAGTGGAAGAAATCGTACGAAGCCAGGTCGGGACTATAGGCTGGACGATTCAATTTCATCCGTGTCTTTTCCAGAAAATGAATTGATGTAGACGCCGTGTGAGAAGAGGCACTGGCATTGTGAAGTAGAAATCACCGCAGTCCGGTCCTTGCTCACTTCTGTAATTTTTGAGAAGACATTGGAGAGACAGACTTCCTTATAGCAAAATTTTCTCTGATCCTCTAGCACATAATTGAGTAATCGCTGAATCACGACTCAATCAATTTGAGTCTCAATATCTATCGGGTTACTGTGCTCTGAACGGCCAGAATCAGCTATGTTTACATCAGTGCCACTGGTTGGTGTATTTTGAGTTGCAGGGAGCCCACCTATGCTCTAGCACAACAGATGTCAGATAACCACTTGTTTGAGAAGACAGTAGTGACCATTTCTTTCCAAGACTTCCTGGTCCACTTGACCTTACTCGGAGGCTGCTCGTCTGGAAAGACCCAGACCCATGATTGACTCTTCGATTCTGGCCATTGTATATCCAAGTTTCGTTGCTCTTACGTTATCTGACACCCAGCGGTATTCCTCGTTGTTGAATCTATCCAGTATTCCTCTTCATCATTCCACATTAGTGTGTTTCTGCCCTTTTGACATTTGGATTCGTGATCCATTAAGAAAAAGTTTTCTTCGCTCTTAAATATTAATGCAATTTGGTGGAACCATTTTGAAACTAGCCCCTATTGCCCCCTTAATGTCCTTATAGATTAATCAATATCTTTCATAATCAGAGTCTCCACTGCAGAAGTGTTTCCTTCTGTCACCACTGTTGTTTAATTTCCACGTCTTCCTTACCTCTAAGGGGTGTTCTCCACCTCTTAAATCCGCAAATAATTCTGTGATTCTCTCAAAATTTGTGATTCGTTTAAACTACAATTAAAATCGTAAAAAAAAAAGCTTCCTCTCAAGTTTTATAAATAACTTATGCTATCACCAAGCGACCACAACAATGCAACGCTAAAATAAATAAATAAATAAATAAAATGTTTGTACCTGATTTGAAGTTTGAGGCTTTTGCCTTACTGTCGCACATTGTCGTGTCTCAAAACTTATCTAATGACCCACGCATCACAAACGTTATTAAAAAATATAAATATACATATTAAATTTATGCGATAAACATCAATAGTGTACTTCGGCTGTAAATTTTCCACAGATGTAAGAAACTACGGCAGGCGAGTTAAATAACGAGCTGCGAAATCATTTCATTCTGAGGAAGAGTATTGAATAAAGCGAAAATAAACCATAGGAGACTAGCGATGCAACTTGTCACAAGTTGAAACCGTCTATAAGTTTTTTTTTTTGTAACTTATGCTAGCTAATCATTTAAACAAGACTATGGTAACTTACTCGATTTTTTCTTTTGTAAATTGTATTCAGGAATCTTAGATTACATTAAAATCACCCCCTCCCCTTAAATAGTGTACGATGGAAAAATGTTTACATATATTTCAGTCTTCTGGAGGAAAAAAGCTTATTCCTCTCCTTATAATTGTATAATTCAAGTAAGTGTATCAAAATGATGCAACATTCCAATCTACAATCAAATTGAATTTTTTCTTCCTTAAAACCTCAACATACTGTATAGACTGAGGATAGAACAATCACTGCAGTAAAGAACATAACAACGCGTATCGTAAAATAATTATTTTATGGAATCACATTAATTTGTCAAACCACAAATAAATTACAATTTTCTTATCAGAGGCAATTTAGTTGAGATGAGACAGGCTTCTACATTTTTTAATATAAAAACTAATATTCTTTAAGAACATCAAACGAATGCGAGAACTGGCGTAAATTCGGGTGAATTATTTATCAGTTTTGTTATACGTATGTGGGAAAAGTTTATTGTAGAATTTTGTGTACTGCCGCAAAAATAAAATGTGGTCGCTATCTTATCATTTTTAGATCTAAAATTACACAGAAATGAAGAAAAAAAGGAAATAGAATTCAGCATTTATAGGAAAGAAACACACACAGATAACTACATCAAATCAACAGGTTTCAACCATAATTCACACAAAATGGCAGTCTTCAACAGCCTAGTACATAGATTGGTAAATATACCTATGAACGATGAAAATTTTGAAATAGAAAAAGAACACATAATTGAGGTAGCAAAAGAAAGTGGTTTTGAAGAAAAAATTATACACAAAAAAAATTGATAAGTACAAAAAACAGAAATTGAAAAATGAAAGCACTGTTCAAATAGAAAAGCCAAAGGAAAGGAGATACAAGAAATTTACATATCATGCATGGGCACACAATAAATTCCAACTTTTTTTTTTGGGAAATTCAACATCAAATTAGCACCAAAGAATGATTATAGTTTTAAAAAAACTTATGAAAACCAACAAAAATGAAAAGAATTGAAGATAATAAAAAATCAGGAATATATCAAATAAAATGTGCAGATTGTGATAAGGTATACATAGGGAAAACAAAGAGAAATTTAAACATTAGAACTAAAGAACACATAAGAAATGTAAAAAAAGGGAGAAGTGGAAAAATCTGCAGTAGCAGCTCATGTTTTGGACAGAGAAACACAAAATAGATATAAATACAAAATTATTAAAACAATTGGAAAATACCAATGAACTCACAATATGGGAAAAGGTCTATATATAGACAGAAGAACAAGGAGAAAATTATGAACTTTGAAATTCTTGGAGAAAGGAGCCTCATTACCAAGCTCTTTGGAACACAGATCCAGGGCCGACAACTTGAAGAAAAAATAATACACCGGTTTGTGAACAAGCTGAAGATGGAGCTATAGCTTTGAAATGATCGTCCAACAGAATAAACATATGAGGTAAAATGTTAGAGAATACAAACTCAAATATTACATATCTTTGTATTCTTTTGAAGAAGATTCCATCCTTTTAGCCAGGAACCAAGCATTTCAGACTGGTTTTTTGATAACTTTAAATCTCATATGAGATTGTTAGGATTTTGAGTCAATAAATGAGGCTCAGATGAACAGCTTTGTTCAAAAGTTGTATCACCAAAATCTATTTCTTCTTTTTCCTTACTTCCATCAGAATCTGAGCTCTCTTCATCTAATGTCACATGTTCTGGAGGCTTTGGTTTGGGCAATTCTTCGCAGTGTGGAACTGGTCTCGTTGCAGATTGCAAGTCAGAGGAGTGATCTTTGGGTTCCCTCCAAATCATAGGGATGGCATGTGGCATGTGCCATTCTTCCATGCAGTGAGAAGCCTACATGATAAACCACAGATATGTGGGGCCCAGATCCTTGTTTGATCCCCCACTTTACACCCAAAATAAAGTTCATAACACTTTTTTACTAATGGGGTAAGGTTTTGCCTTTAGGACTTGAGCGTCACTTCACCACATATATAACAAAAGTTGTTAGGATGATTTAAACAAACTCTAGGCATTTTGTAACTAACAACTAAAAGAAACAAATTTGTAAATATGTAATATACAATAATCCAGATACAACGCACTCACAATTATGTGTTTACTGGTTCACTGCTATCTCACAACTAACATTGTTCTAATGAATGCATGCTACCCTAGATCATGTCTGTACATGTCTATACATGGTGGAACCTGCACAACAGTAGCAATGGTACCATTTGAATTAGCTTATTTGGTTTTATTTTACAATGGACGAAAAACGTTTATTAAAAGAATAATTATTTAAACCCATTAATTGAAATTGAAATAAAAAAAACTGTGGGTGATGGAGAAATTCCGAATACATATTTGAAAACACGATAAAAAACTGCATTAAGTACAACTATTGGTACTCATGAGACAAAAATCATGTTGAGCAGTGAATACAAGCAATTCTGATGCCATATATATCTTCACGCGGACTGCTGGTAGCTAAAGATATTAATAGTTATCACTTAAGTTTATGCTATAGCAAAATGTTTAGTAGTGTTTCCATGATTTAATCCAGTGATACCTATCAAAGTTTACTGAAGTTTCTGATAGAGGCAATAAATATAACTTAAAAATTGTGGAAAAAAAAAAAAGAAACTTTCCTTACATTAAGATATATTTGGGCAGGTTAAATTATTTGGTTGGGTTAGCTGATATTAGTCATTCAAAATATCTCTGCAGGTGGAAGAATTACGAAGCTCTGTTTGTTGCTACACGTGACGTCATATAAGGCAGTGTATAGTGTCAGCATCCCATTCCCCTCTGCACTCGTAGATAGCAGTGTCACGTGTTCTATTCCTGCATAAACACAACTGCAGTGCCCTCCGTCAAACAACTGCACTTACTCCTTAAATGGATAATATTTAGTTAATGTTACAAATGTACCCAGGTGGATTTTCCGAATATAGGGAGTAATCTCTTTTCTAGAGACATCTATAACAACTTTTTTAGTAATAATAAGAGAAGAACCGCACAAGTATGTGATGATTCTTTATTTTATTCTATTACAGTATTAACCATTGATTGATGCTAGGTTATTGCTGGTTGCAGCCATGTTGCTACGATAATATGATCATACGTAGGTTATGTTTTCGTAAACTTTTCGTTCATTTAAATGCATTTTGAGGATTTCTTTGAGAAAAATATTCTTGAGGTAACTACTAACTTTATGTAATGAAATTTGTGTATTCTTTGATTTCTCTTAAATAATGGGACTGCTAGTGTTCCCATTAAACATAAAAGCTAATAGAAATAACTAACCCCAACCTTGAAATTTTTTACCTTTTGGAATTATTCATTCACAGGTTGGAAACACAAGCTGCAATTGAAAGTAATTGAAAAAATCACACTACAATTTGTAACCTGAGCTCCATTCTAACATGCACATACGAGTTGAACTACAATAACTTTTTTTTTGTTCCTTCATAACTAGAGATCTGGGAAATTTGCGAGTTGTGATAACGTGAAATGTTCTAATTTTGTCATTTTCTTGTACCATTTCTTAACTCTGCTTCCCATAACCTCAAAAAATGCATTTATGAATTGCAAAATCCTACAATAATGCAAAATATCACAGAAATTTAAAATTTTCAATGCATTCCGGAGATTTTTTGTTCTATTTGCAAAATTTTCATAATGCATTTTTAAACACTATTTTGGTTCTTTTTAACTGCCATATCTGCTTCCTTCATGCACTCTTGCAAAGGGAAATGGTTGCAACACAGTTCACAACACAGAGGTAATATTTTTTGTCCTTCTCATTCTCAAATATATCCTTTCCATAGATTTTAAGTTCTATGGCCAATATAAATTCCAAGAAATAAAATTATTTTAACGTGTAAAATAAGTTTTTCCCCTAAATTTTTGCAGTCATAATTATCAATTTTGTATCAATCATTATTCCATCCATAGTAATTCTGCCCGAAGGCAGGTCCTTCACTGCAATCATAGCATTTTCATGCTATGATTGCAGCTTTACTAGAGAATTGTGTAGGTGTGGTAGCTTCCCGTTGCTTTCCAAACAATCATTATTAAGTAATGGTATGTTCAAACCTAAAGAAAACATCTTTTTAAGTATAAGCAGTAACCTGACATTAATGCAAGCACTGCCAAATTTGAATAAGCCAACAATGGACCATGAATAATTATATCATATTGATAAATATTATTATAGCCAATTAATTAAAACAGAATTTAATTACATAAATGCATTTTTTTCTATTGGATTACGTATCTATAACATGAATTTTTAACAAAATGTTACAAAACAAATACTGACAGTTTGAACAATGGTCATGCAGAGATACTCACCATGGTTGCTTTTTCTTAAAAGGTAAATTATGCTTACAAATTAGTTGCTAGGTTTAAGTTTTATGCATTTTAGTGTTATTAAAATTGATATCAATTGTACAAGCTAACAGTTTACCTAAACTACTGGATATATCATTCTTATAGGGTTTCATGTACTAAAGTAAGATTAAAAAGACTCAAATTTACATTTTTTAGAATTACACTGCCAAATTTCCAATAACATTGAAATCATGAAATTTTAAGACAAATTTTCCCTAAAAATAAAACCACTTTCAAGGATCTCTATTCATATCACATCAAGATTAAACTACGGTAAAGTATATATACATGTAGAATGAGTCAGCCATTTTGAATATATATAATATACTATGTACTCTGAAAATGGACTTAAAAATTCCATGATGTGACAGGTCTAAAAGGCCCTTAGCCTATCAGCCTGCTGTTGGCCTCACATCTACACGTGTTAATCACAGAGGGGGAAGATCATCCAGCCAGTATAGGGGCGACATGTGGTCACCATGTCAGGTCCCCAGCCGTTATAGCTGGCTTTTTTATCCTGGAGCCACAACTTATTGAAGCTACCCAAATTCCTCATGATGCTGGGTGTGTACCAGTTTCATACTGGCTGAAATTCCATGAGAAAGTTTCTTCCCACATGGGGACTTGGAACTGGTGCAAGTCCTGCAGCTCTGCACCAAGGCATCATGCTTTTAACTGCTAGGTTATGGTACGGGATTGAAAATGGGTATAGTTGATTAAATGAACATGCCACTGAGATTAGTATAGAAATTGAATCTTAAAAATAACCAAACTGATTAACAGGATAGCAAGTCCAATATAAAGTTAATTTTCTAGAACGTCTCTCTGATGGTAATGATAACCTGGGTGCCCATTTTTAAACACAAATTTCATACCTTATCTCATATTTTGATCTCTTATCTGAGACTAATTTCAAAGTTCATTAGGTCTATTCCTATTCTTAGATAAAATTGACTATTTTTCTCTCTTTCACCTCAGTCGGTTTTGACTGAAATTATCTTCAAACCTAGTCCCAAGTGAGAGAGCAAAATATGAGGTAAGTGTAAAGAACCTATGCAATTTCTTTGATGACAGCCCATGTTAATATTGCACAGGTAGTGCCTGGAAAGTTATTCTTTTCTATGTTATGGTACAAAAAGCGGAGATCCAAATTTTGATATAATTTTGGTTTTAAAATTAATCTTAGGAACACCAAAGATGAAAACTAAAAAAGAAAAAAAAAATTTGCAGACCATTCAGAAACAAACTAGTAAAATAACATTTTTTGGAGCACTACATAATCTACATTCCATTAGTTTACTATACATTATAACAAATTTTTTATATAATTTTGGTTTTAAAATGATATTTAGAATTACCAAAGTTGAAAACACGAAAAAAAAAGTTGTGGATAATCCAGAAAACAAAACAGTAAAATAACATTTTACGAAAGGACTACACAATCCTCATCCCATTAGTTTGCTATATATTGCGTCAAATTCCTTGCTACAATATAAAGCCGAGAAACATTTTTTCTTTCGAAACATATGCTTCGAAATTACTCTACACCCCATATTCAATGTTGAGGAAGACTGAGATCTCAGGTACTCTATTTTTATATTATAAATATTACTATGCAGTCTGTAAGTGATTTTGTTAGGATAGATGAGGATAAGTTAAAATAAACAAGATTATGTTACAAATAAGTGACATCTATTTATTGGATGTTTTGTATAGATGCATTTTGTCATCATTCATTTTTGAGAAATACACACAATGACATATTTATTATTGCCGATGATCAACAATCACTTCAGTTAAACAACTTTTTTCTTAAACTCAACATCTACGGAGCATGGGGTACACCCAAGGATCAATTCTAGGTCTAATCCTTTTTCTTATAGATATTAATGACCATCCCATGATTATGCCCAAAGCCAAAACTATATTATTTGCAGATGACACAAACATCATACTCAGTGACGTTGATAATAATGATCTACAACTGAAGATAGATAAAACATCAACAAATCTAGTAAACAATAAATTCAAACTAAACGCGAACAAAACGGTGTACATGTATTTCAATCAACAAAATCTGAATAATCCCATCAACATTATGCTTAATGATGCCTTAATAAAAGAAGCAAATTTTACTAAATTTTTTAGGTGTATGGACTGATTCCTATCTGTCATGGGAATGCCATATACAACACTTATCTGAAAAACTTAGCCGATTATGCTATACGATTCGGATCCTCACTAGTATATTACCAGAGGAAGTCTTTAAACCTATATATTTCAGATATGTACATTCACATTAACATATGGTATAATACTATGGGGATCATCACCAAAATCTACTCAAATTACAAAAAATAATTATTAAAATCATGAAGCAAGTACCAGTCCGAACACAAAGTAAGAAACTCTTCAAAGAACTAAAAATGTAACCTGTTCCTTGTATTTACAGTTTAGAATTAGTTTGCTTTATTCATCAAAATTTAAAACTTTTCAAAATAAATTCAGATTTACATGAACATAATACTAGAATATCTAATAATATACATCTAAATTGTCACAGGCTTACCAAAAGTCTTAACAACATATCACATAGAGGCAGTAATCTATATAATCATCTCCATTCCAATATTAAACTTCTTAAAAACAAACAATTTAAGCATGCTGTAAAGAACACATCTCTCATACCATTAGCATAAATGAATACCTTCATCAACATCATCATCATCAATGCAAGTATTAGGCCATGTGGCCTGTTACAGTCTCAAAGAGTAGTTTTCCATCCAGCGCTTTTTTGGACATCCCAGCGTTCTTTTGCCTTGGGGCAGTAACGAAGCATGGCTTTCGGAATTCTATGAGATGTCATTCATTGAAGATGGGCTTTCCAGCTCTTCTGGTAGTTTTGTATATGGTGAAGAATGGGTTCTAGGAATAGTGACGTGCATTTCATCACCTCTCCTATCCAAATCTCATCTTCAACCTGCTCGTGGTGCAACCTGCTATTACAAATGAGGCTCTGAGGACCGAGTACCGGCAGTATAACCACATCACCTTAATGTAGAGGAAATGCTACATTAGTGGGAACCCCACAATAATATCCCTCTAGGCCAGCAACCCATCGGACGAAAAAAATTTACATTCGCACTCAAGTCTCAAACCAAGTGAACACCTAGATTTAAAATTATAAATATAATTTGATTAAGATTGCATCACTGTCTTCTCTCATGAAAATGCTGCCCTTGGTACTTGTAAGGAGGAACGAGACATGTATCATTCTACTTGTGATTCGGAGGAGGCTGATGAGAGACGATTATGCATCTGCCAGCAATTTCACAAGTGGGCAACTATCTCAAGATGACTGTATAGAGATTGTTATAAAATGACTTTCTAATTGTGTATTTTAGTTGCAATTTAAATATTACATTTTATTTTAATAATTGTAGTTACATTGTATTCATGTTAACATTTGTATCTATTAGGTTCAAATAACAATGTGAATTAATTTCGATATATATATATTTTTTGTCAACCGCTGTGGTCTTGAGGTAGCGTGCTGCCTTCTCACGCAGCGGACCCGGGTTCGATCCCCGGTCGGGGCAGTTTTTCTGGGTGAGGTTTTATCGGGTTTTTTCCTCACCTGTAAGACAAATGTCAGGAAAACTTTAAGACCCAAACGGTCCCCAAAATCATATGGCCATCATCATCATCCTTGTCATTATCATCATCATCGTCATCATCCTTCACCGGGTGTGGAAAGCAACAGGATGCTACCACACCTACAATTCCCTAGTAAAGCTGCAAGCATAGCATGAAAATGCTATGATTGCAGTGAAGGACCTGCCTTCGGGCAGAATTACTATGGATGGAAACAGTATAGCATTGGACAGCAGATGCAGGGTTTGTGCTGTGCAGTGACAAAGGCTTATATGTGCAGACATGGGACGTGAAATGTACACAGACTCAGCAGTATACAAGCACATCCCATGCGTTCACAGTCGCAGTCTGATCGTTTGCTTCGAGTAGATAAGGTGCTCGCTCACTTTTCCTTGTGTACAGAATGGCGTGTGTATAAATGTAAACTGAATGATGTGTGTATAAGTGTAAACTGTATAATGGCTAATAATTTTTCTACTGTACGTGTATTTATTTATGATCAATATTTGTTAACTCAGTCTGCCAGCTAAGTACGAAGACTTTTTTGAAACATGATTCCCAGATGTAAAAATTCCATCATGTTCAACAGTCCATAATCTGTACAACAAATTTTATAAAGAGGTGCCAAAAATGTAAGAACAACGAAGGTGAACAGTTCTGACACCTGCTTCAATAAAGTTGGTACATACGACAATTTGTAAAATAGTTACAAAAATATGTGTGGTTGTATCACCACGATCCTACACTGTCCATTCCCTGCCGTGAGTGAGTGCCTGCATCTGCTGTCCAGTGCTATACTGATCGCACTGAATATATATGTGTGTGTGTGTGTGTTATATTATTATTTATGTTTAAATTGTAATCTGAACAAGTCCCCAAAGCATCTATGATGCTCTGATGGATGATAAATGAATGAACGATTATAAGATTCATCAGAGTGTAGATGTGAATTTGGCTCAACAGTAGATTATCTTTCCCTAGATTTTCCATAGTATATTCTTGTAATACTGTTGCTCTACATACTTCATCTGTCTTTACTAGGATTTTGTATTATTTTAAACATTTTTCAACAATACTTATAACATTCTTTTACAATTTTTATGTATTTATTTATTTACATAAAACATATTATGACATTCTTAGACATTATTGTGATACTTGCTATTTTCCCTCCTCTTACAATGTTGCCACCATCAACAACTCAATTACACTATTTTGTTGGGATAGAGTACATCAGGTTAGTAAGGAAGAAGTTAGTATACATCCATTTTTAATAAACATTAGGAATTTATTTCAAAGGTTGGCCATACCAATTTCACAGTCATGTGCTGCCATCTAGCGACAACTCTATAAACTAATGCACATGTACATTGTTATTCTGTAGGGCTTAGAAATGTATTGGGAAAGGAAACTACTGTTTTTCCCAATATTTATTCTATTTCAGCTCTCCACTGAAGAAAATAGTTTACAATTTTTCAGTCCTGGACTAAGATCTGAATATGAGAACTGATGTCACAACCACGTCCCGCGCCGTAGCCGAGCGGTTAAGGTAGGAAGCCTTGGCGCAGAGCTACGGGACTTGCGCTGGTTCGAGTCTCCATGGGGGAAGAAATTTTCTCATGGTATTTCGGCCAGTATGGGACCAGTGCCCACCCAGCATCGTGAGGCAATTGGGTAGCTACAATAAGTAGCGGCTCCAGGTTGAGGAACCAGCTATAACGGCTGGGGGACTCGACATGCTAACCACATGTCGCCCGTACACTGGCTGTTGATCATCTACCTCTGTGATTGACACATGTGGATGTGAAGGCCCAGCAGCCGGCTGGTAAAAGGGCAACCGCTGAAAAGTGGAAAGACCCTCAATCGGAATGTCACAACCACAATTGCTATTAACCTTTAAGTGCCTGGGTATTTAAATTCCCCGCTGTGCTGCTGGCCGGAATTTAAATGCTCCAAGTGTGATTAAATCCACACTCCATCCATAGTAATTCTGCCTGAGGACAGGTCCTTCACTGCAATCATAGCATTTTCATGCTACGCTTGCAGCTTTACTAGGGAATTGTAGGTGTGATAGCTTCCCGTTGCTTTCCACACCGGTGAAGGATGATGATGATGATGATAATGATAAGGATGATGATAGTGATGATGGCCATATGATTTCGGGGACCGTTTGGGCCATAAAGTTTTCCTGACATTTGTCTTACAGGTGAGGAAAAACCCCAATAAAAACCTCACCAAGAAAAACTGCCCTGACCGGGGATCGAACCCGGGCCCGCTGTGTGACAAGGCAGCATGCTACCTCGAGACCACAGCGGTGGACAAATCCACATTAGAGCGCATATATGAACAAAAAATTTTTTTTACGAAAAACTGTTAGAGATAGAAATATAAAACAACTTTTATTCCATTCAGAAGTGAGTATATTATTCAATGGCATGATTTATTTTTATGTATAATAGACAAATTTGTTATAAATTAATTTTTTGCCAGACGAAGAATATTTTTTTTTTTGGCTTGATAATACAATGGTCTCAGTTTGCCATATGAAGGTGACTGTACTACTTCTTATATCCTAGTGTAAATGGTTGATAATATTTATCATGCTTAGAAAGCAAAATTCGAGACTGTGTGCTTGCTGCCTGTTAGAAAAAACTCTGAAGGTCAGCACACCACTTTTTTGAAGCACATCTCATACCAGTCCTCAAATATACAAACACACAGTTTAGTGAAGTGTGTTGAAATGAAGGGAGTTATTTTTCTCCACATGGAGTTCTGTTTTTATTGTAAAATGAGATCGCATTATTTTACTTACATGAGGAAACGTAACTTGACACCTCTTACAATTTTTATGTAGTGTTTCAGAGAAATTATTATTGAAATATTTAAACTGATACTCTCACTGCTGGGGTTCTGAGATCGAGTCTCAGTTACTCCATGTGGGTTTTGTGGTGGGTGGACTGAACTTGGACAGGTTTTTCTTGGGGTTTTCTCCCGTTTTCCCCTGCCACAATTTCATTCTACCATACTCAACTCATCCCTTTCGTTCATCTGCCCCCGTGATGGTACTTCAGGTTCGATTGGCCAGCACCCTTGTATACAGATGCTCATCTCAACTCATCCCTCGACCCAACCCTGAGTTGGATACGAGTTGAGGATATTTATTTGTTTTATAAAATATATATAAACAATTTCTTTTCTTCTCCACATTTATTCAATGACCTATCTGTATTACAGGACTGTTAGGTTTCCTACACTTCTATTGTAAGAGTTCAAAATTTGAAAAAGGTGACAGGATAACAACAAAACATGACATGGCCACAATTCTATGAAAAGACACAAGATACGTACATATGCTAACAAACATACATAATGCATAGGGATGTTTTTGAGATGCTCATCGAAATATTCTGAAGCCAAAAAATAATAGAAAACTTTTTCTGGCTGTCATGACAGATCTAAAAAATGGCTTACAGTTATTCTATCAGTAGATGAACATTGAAATTGGACTAATAATTTTTTTCACCTTACTGTCTTGACTAATCTGAACAATTACATTTCATTGACATCATGCGGTGCATGCAAGAGTAGCACATCGAAACTTCAGACTTGCCCACACCCATCCCTAATGACGGGTAGAATGAACTTGACATATCTTCTAGGGTTTCTTGTTTAGAAGAAAGGGATAAACAACATTGGTCTACAATTTATACAATCAGATTTAATTATACAGTGTGTTACGACCGAGAGAAAAAGCGGTGCCGTTTACAAAGTGTTAAAAATGCAGTGTAGGGTTGTGTGTATCAGGGTTTTCAAAGGTTTATCATATTAAAGGGTAGTTCTAAATGATTGATGAAGACATCCTGCACTATGAATCCACCAAAATAATGCAAGTAGCTTTATTAAGTATTTTTTAAAATAATGTATAGTGAGGAATTTACCATGTTACTGCATTACACTTCAAAAATAAAATTAGGGGTGAAAAAAGGTGCCACCTTTCTGTGTTTTTTTTCTGTGGATACCTGAACTATAACACAATAAGTTTGAGCGACTGATAACATCCCAGAAATTTATATTTTGGAGTTATTAATATTTTAAAAAAATTATATCATGGGACAAATATGTCCCATTTTCTTTTGGGGCTTTACACTGTATGAGACAAATTTGTCCCACAAGTCTTCTAAGGGTTATATCATTGAGGCAACATAGAATATAATGCTTAAAAAATGTTAATTTCTTGGTTTTTTTCTGGATGGTCTGCATTCTTTTTTTTCTTCTGTTTTCATCCTTGTTGTTCCTAAGCTTCATTTTAAAACCAAAATTACATTGAAATTCGGATGTCCACTTTTACGCTGTGCCATTTTACTAATATTATTTTATGTAGAACTGGAAATGTTACGTCACTGTGCGATTGTACAAGGATTGTGAAGTAGCAAGGGAGTAAGTAAGTGGGGAAAAAATGCTATTAGAAACTAGGTACAGAACAGTATTCCGAAACTACAAGACAAATGCAAAATATATTTCCCTGTTGAGATCTTATAAGCAATAGTTCTGCAATCAGATTACAACACATAACCTTATTTTATAAATTGAAAACTACATACCAATATTATTCATTTTGAGGTATGATGACAAGCAGCTGGAGTGGCAAATATTAATTCACCTCAGGTGTCTATAAAAGTTCTCTCTTATCATTTTAATCAACAAACACTTTTGAGCTGAGAAATCTGAAAATAATATTATTTAACTATTAGAACACAATAAAAAATCATGAATATCAGTAGCTGTAATTCTATTGAATAATAGGTAGAGTAATCAAAGGATTTATAACCTAAAACTGATGATTCCTTATTATGTACACTCACTGTAAATCTTATTCATATTTATGAAGTACGCTATAATTATATAGTTAATTTCGGATAAAGTTTCCGTTCTCTGCTTACAACTGTCACATATAATTAGACCGAATATGTGAAATAAAATTCTCTAGTAAAT
Organism: Diploptera punctata; assembly: GCA_030220185.1. Lineage (NCBI taxonomy): Eukaryota > Metazoa > Arthropoda > Insecta > Blattodea > Blaberidae > Diploptera > Diploptera punctata. The sequence continues at coordinate 626,397 of JASPKZ010007351.1, read as the reverse complement.
TCAATCGCCGGTAGAATTTATTATTTTTATTATTTATTTTACATAAAAGATTTTAATTGCATGTAAAAAAAAAACATGACCGACTTAACAAATATTAAACACCATACATTAATCTCAACTTACAGCTCTTGATAAAGACAACATTAACCTGTTAATCTCTAACCGGCCTTTTCTCAAAAACTATTTTACACTACGCATACGATAAAGTTCTTTGTCGTTACCTTGACGTCATACCTACTATATTTTATATATCTTCGTTTATACATGAATCCAGATGTATTATTTTTCTTACCGGTAAATTTCTGTATAAAAAACTCTATTCCAGAGATAATAATAAAAGGAAGTGCACACAATGTGCATGTTAAGTTTTTGCAAAAAAACTGTTAGCGAGTTTGCTCTTTTTGCGCATGTAATAATAGTAGGAAACGCGCACAAGTGCGCATGTTAGAGCATGATATCTGTAACATTAACCACCGCACACCCACAAACACAGTCTTCACGCGCTGATGTTACGGTTACGCTTTTGCTGCACAGGTGATGAAACCCGTGTACAGCCGATCTAGTCACAATGTGGTGAATATCAAAGTTCGAATTTATCCATTCAGATGTGATCATTTCTTCTCTGCAGTAGAATTGGGGGCATTCAGTAGCCAAAGCATAACATTCAACGGGCAATAAAGCGCGGACTTGCAGCTACTGCAGCGAAGTAAAAGTAGGCTGCAGACAAAAAACCGCTGCATCCATTGTGATTGGCTGGTTCATTCAGTTTAAACATGGCGTCTTTGTCAATAAACAATTTATGTTTGATGTACAAATTTTGTGTTATGTATGTCTGGACATTAATATATGACTTATTAGAGGTGGCTGACCGTTTTAGACGAACATAAGTGATATATGAAGTAAAACTAAAGACAGTGATAATTTTAAGATTGTTATCAAGTTCAAGAATTTACGATTATAACCTCTTTTCATGTAAATCATTGTGTTATTGACGAGTGAATGTTTTTATTATGAAAATTATATCCCCAGATGGTTCATTCGCCAATACCTGGTGCCAAGTTAATTATAATTTTTGTTTCAAGATATATAAAATAAATTAGAATATTATGATTGTGTTCATGGGAAAGTTCTACAGTGGTTTTCGAACCAGTTTTCTCTACAGATAAAACGAAAATTTGTACTTTTCTTTAAATGTGTAACACAGTAAGAAAATTGTGTAATGGACAAAGAGATGAACTGTGTATCTTATGTTTGTAATCTTTTCTGAATAAAGAGCTTTGTGAAGTATCGGCCATAACTTGAATTCAAATATTACAATATTCTAGATTTCTTATCTAAATTTGACCTGTGAAGATATAAATACTCAGTGTGATGTGCATGAATAAAATTAAATTACAGCTAGAGTTGGTTAATGTATTAACAAAAAATTATGCACTCTGCAAATGTATTAACAAAAAATTATGCACTCTGCATAGGATTTTAATCACAGCTGATCCATTATTATTTAATCTCCAACTTTATATACTATGTCGTATCATTGAGATACTGAGAGCCATTACTTGAACCAGGTATGAATAATTTTCACTTTAATTCCCAATTTATCGTATAATGCAATGTGGTCTTATATCTTTTAATTCAAATGCATGTAGTCCCTTATGTGATATTGCTATTCACTGAATACTACCATTAATCTTAGTGGTAAATGTTTTTCATATTATTATAAACGATTCAGTGATATACTGTTTAGTGTAACATTTAACTTTACTAAGAAAGTGGCATTGCTAATGTTAGTGATTATATTAAATAATGTCTTTAAGTATGGTGAGTGGGAGGTTATCTATAATTAACTGCTGTTATGACAGAATTTCACATATATGGTTGGAAATTACATATAATGTTTTGGTTTTATTTTAGCCATAAAGATTATGGTAGTTACTCTTACAAGTAATTAATATTTTCAGATGATGCAAAAAAAAATTAATTAATCAATTATTAAGAAAACTGTATTTAAATTATTATAAATTGATATTCTTCTTTGTTTTCATTCCTATTCCTTAACAAATTTAAAATAAAGATGAAGGTTTAAAAATTACAATGATGCCTTCCTTTATACAATTGTTTGGTTGCTGTACTTAGGTCATGTCTTGCACCATTTACATTAATTTTGCATATATGCCTATATTTCCTGTGTTTTCTAATGTAACCCCTATTCCTCATAGATTTAAATATAAGCCTAAAAGTGTCAAATATTATGTAAGAAATGATATGAATAAAATGGCTGAACAATTAAATAAAATCTGCCCTACAGCCCACGTGGCAATACTTTTAGTGTGGTTATTAAATATATGTGTTATGTGATGATGAAGGAGCAATAGATGCATCGCATAAGGAATTTGCAGGAGTGATGTTTAAATATAATAAAATAATTTCAAGTTGAGACCAACTCAGGGTCAGATCGAGAGATTAGATTAGGCCCATATATTTATATAGGTCTATAATTAACTAGGGTGCAGGCTGACTATATCTGATGAACGAAATGGATGAGATGAAAATGGGGAAAGGTGGAATAAAATTGTGGTAGGGGAAAATGGGTGAAACCCCGAAAAAACATGCCGTAGATCCGTTTCCTCCACTACCAAATCTATGTATAGTGACCGAGACTAATCAAGTTAAAAAAAGCTACTCTTACTAAAACACAAATTAATAGGATTAAACTAATAATAAATATTATAAATAATGTTCTCGAGAAACATGCGGTGAGAGGCGAGTGCCTAATCGCTTACGTGACGGAGCCGCCTGATACATTAATAACTTAAAAAATACAGGTTTTCTCGTTATAATAATATTTTATTTTAAACGATCTATTCGTCAATTTCATAAATTACATACATTAAAATAAATCGTAAATTCTGTATATCACTATTAGTATTATGATTAATTTCAATAGCATCGCGTAGTAATATGAGTAATGAGCCAATGAACAAATTTAAATTTGGCGGTATAGCTGCATGCAGCGGTCCATTCAATAAACTCCTTAAATGTTCGCTGCAAATGACAGCCATTTTTGCTAAAGCACTATTGCCCGCTGAATGCGCCATTCATTCCCATATCGACTCTTTTGGTGTAATTCTGCTAATAGTTCTTGGTATTCCGTGGTAGAGGGCAGTAGGAGTTGGTATGTGAGATCCAGGGATTATTGAGATCCTCCATGCTGAACTATGAAGTAGAATGGTTCTCTCATCAGTTCATAGCATAGCCTCGATTTAGTGCACCCCAGGCCAACGCAAGTGGAAGAGAGTGAAGCCAGGGATTAATCCCTGGTGATGCCAGGTCTAGTTTTTTCTGCCAACGCTTGGAGCGCTGTACTCGCTAAGTCGAAAGATTTAATGAAGGCATATCTAGCTTTGCAAAACATGTAATAGAAAGAGGTCACCAATTCAATACCATCGACAACACTATCCGCCATCCATAGACAAAACAAAAAACACAAAATCAACATTTACGAAGAAATCTACATATTAACCACCAAGGGCTGACTGACTGACTGTAGTTGACAGCTGTTTGCGCTGCCCAGTGTGCCTTTTGCTGGGACTGTTATTTGTCCCTTGACGGCGAATTCGCGTAGGTGTGTGCAGTATTGGGTTTCGCTGTTTTTCCCTAGCCTATACGGCGGTTATATGGGGATTGATTCTATTTTAGCATGTGCTATTGATCTAATGTGGATGTTTGATTCCAAGGCAGATAGATCTCGCTTAATTGGGGCATCGGAAACCGTGTCGCTGATAACTTTCAGGACCGGAATGAGCCACGCCAATCTGCGCTGACCCCTCTGATCTTGGTTATTTCATGCTGAATACTACGGGTGGTTTAATGTGTCGAATATGTTTCTATGTGTAGTACGCCATTGTGGAAGGTGTCCTATATTGCGTACTATGGGGTTTCCATGATCATTTATATTTCGGAGCATGGATGTAACCCTTTCAGTTATGATAGTATCAATATATGGTACCTTCGTGGCCTCGTGCATCTCCGTTATCCTTGTGTAACGCGGTGCCGAAAGTATAATTTTGAGACATTTGTTCTGCAATATCTGAAGTTTCTTTTTGTGGCATTTCGCAAGGATACTCAGAGATTCGCAGCCGTACAATAGCATACTACGGATCACGGCCACGTATAGAGTGACCTTGATCCTTCGGGACAGAGACGGCGACTTGAAAAACGGATATAATATGGCTATACCTTGCTGAGCTTTAAAAGTGATATGGTCGATATGAGCTCTTAGTGTGAGTTTTTTATCCAATATTAGGCCTAAATATTTGACTGAAGTTTCTACTGGTAGGGGTTGCACACCCATAGTGAGCTGAATTGGACAGGGAAAGTTTGATTTGGTGAACAGCACGACTTGTGTTTTATTTGCATTAAGTTTAATGTTCCAGGAGCAAAACCATTCATATATTATGGTTATTGCTCGCTGGAATGTTGCAAGTCTGTGAGGAATGGATTTGAGTTTCGATTGCATGAAGAGACAAGTGTCATCAGCAAAGGAGGCTATTTGGAGTGATGGAGGTGAAGGAAGGTCCGAGACATATAGTGAGTACAATAAGGGTGAAAGGACAGCTCCTTGTGGAACTCCCGCCAGTATGGACTTCATGTCAGATTTATTACCACTTACTGAGACGTAGAAGGTTCTATTTCTCAGATAAGTGGAGATAATTTTGACTAAATTTGGATCAATTTGGAATTGTATTAGCTTGTATATCAATCCGTTTATCCAAGTTGTGTCAAACGCTTTCTCAATGTCAAGGAAGACTGCTATTGTACTACGCTTGGCGTTGAAACCAGTGACAATTTGGTCTATAAGCCTGGCCAGTTGCAGCGGTGTGCTGTGTGAATTTCTGAATCCAAATTGATGGTTAGGAATTAGTTCCTTATTTGTAACTTCAATTTTGAGTCTTGCCAAAATGAGTTTTTCTAGGATTTTTCCTAGAACTGGCAGGAGGCTTATTGGTCGCAAATTGTCTGGATTATTTGGATTTTTACCTGGTTTCGGTAATACAATTACTTTAGCCATCTTCCAAGCTGCAGGGAAATGGTTAAGTTGTATGCAGGATTTAAATATGGTGAGGAGACGTAGTAGCGCTTTGCGCGGTAGGTGCTTTATGGCTAGATTACTGATCCGATCATGTCCTGGTGCACTTGTAGTGCGAAGGGCCTGGACATGAGAGCGTAAGTCAGCTAGATGGATATTGGGTCTTTCATTAGGGAAGGGAGCAGCTAGAAAGGTGTCTACTCTGTCATTGACTTCAGCTTCGTGAACTGGCGTCGTTAGCTCTTGTGGTCTGAATCGGTCTGCAAGATTTTCCGCGAGAACTTGTGCTTGATCGTAAGGATGATAAGCCCAAGTTCCATTATTCTGAATTGCAGTCGGTTTAGAAGGTCCGCGGTTTGACTTTATTCTTTTTATAATCTCCCAAGGTGGGGTCTTTTTTACATTAAAGTTAGCCAGGGAATTTTCCCATTGCGTAATTTTGTGATCTTGCAGTCGTTCTTTGACCAGTCGAGCATAGCGATTGTACTCCTGCTTTGTTTGAGGTGCTCCATAGAGTCTGTACTGTTTGAGGGCTCTCCGCTTATGCTCCAGGAGGTCGAGAAGTGTCTGATCTGTTTGTGTAGGACGTGTAGTGTTGTTGCGTGATGTGGCTGTGTCAAGTGCGGTTTGAATAGAAGCCTGGAAGTCATTTATGGAAGTCTCCAGTTCTTCAGTGGAGTTGATTCTCAGTCGAGAATTAATCCACTGCGAAAGGAGTCTTGAATAATGATTCCAGTCTGTATTCGTCGTGTGTGGCCGGAAGGGGGGCTGAAGTAAGTACCTAGTGGTGAGCTTAAAGGTGATGGGGACATGATCTGAGTTAAGCTCACCAGGTAATGTGCCTATTTGTGGAGAGATGTCGATATTTTTGGATAGTGCAATATCCAGGATATCGGAGCATAAGCCTTGCTGTGTGTTTCGAAAGAAGGTGTGTTCCCTTGGTGCTGAAATTTCAATGTTATGGTTGTTACAGAAGGTTTGTAAAACCATACCAGAAGCGTTGTGTACTCGACAGTTCCATGCGCGATGCTTAGCATTGAAATCGTCTGCCAGTAGGTACCGGGGCGAGAAGGATGTAAGGATGCTCATGTCATGTCGCGTGAGTGGTCTGAGTGGTGATTTGTATATTGAAGCTATGAATATGTTTAAGTGTGGTGCTATAGGAAGGATAATGCCAGTGGCTTCAATGAAGTGTAGCCCTGGGACAGAGATGTGTCTATGTGAGATGGATTTTTTAATACAGATTGCTGTACCACCAAGGGGTCCATTAATGCGGTCTGTACGATATATGTAGTAATCAGCGAGTCGGAATTTATCCTTTGGTTTCAGATGCGTCTCGCTGATTAGGAGTATGTCGATGTCGTGTGTGTGTAGTACAATGTCCAGTTCATGGATCTGAGAGGCAATTCCGTTGGCATTAAATGCCATGACATTAAGAAAGTGTCCCTCAGCGTGTCTATACATCGCTGAAACATAACGACATCATTTGAGTTAGGAACATCATACGTTCCATTGGGTTTTTTATAGTATTCAGCATGGGGGCCATGCTGTGTGCCAGGTTTTGTAGGTTAGGTGTAGCCATTGTGCTTCCTTGTGCTTGGGCCGAAGCAATGCGTTCCTGTAAGTTTATTTGAGGTTTAGATGGGATGCCAGAATTTACTGCAGCACTATAGGATATTTGGGGGTTTATTTTTTGGGAATTAAAAGTGCGTGCAGTAGTACTTTTTGCTTGTTTGGGTTGCCTGCTTCTCAGGTAGGCCTGATTAGCCTCCTCATACTTTGGGCATTTCCTGTATGAAGCAGGATGACCTATTTCTCCACAATTTGCACACTTTAGAAGAGAGGAATCAGATCGTGCTTCTTCTCGGACTGGACAATTTTTATGGCTGTGTTCTTTTGCACAGATAACGCATTTGGGAGTAAGTTTACAACCAGCAAATGTATGGTTGAATTTCTGGCACTGGAAGCATTGCTTGAGGCCAGAGCGAGGACGGTATGGCTCAAAGGAGACCACTGTACTGTATAATTTATCGAGATGATAAATTTGTTTGGATTTTTCATTGTTGGCGAGCTCGATTACATAAAGAGGGAATCTGTGGATAGAACCATCCTCATTTTTCTTCGATATTTGTTTGACACTACGGACTTCATATTCTAGTTCCACGAGTTCACTTTTAATGTCTTCGATATCGACATTAGAGGGAAGCCTTTTCAGCATTACCCTCAGGGGTTGGTCTGTTTTATATTGGAAGGTATAATATTGCCTTCCAATAGAGTCGAAATATCGCGTTACAGTACTATGGTCTTCTTTGGTAGTGGTGTAGTACCTGAGACCTTCGTTAGTGTTGACTATTTTGATGCCATTTGATATGAGTGTTTTCAGGGTTTTGTATATTTTAACTAGGTCGGCATGGCCTATGAGTGTGATTGGAGGTGGCCTAGGACCTCTTTTGGGGTTAGAGTTGGCATTAGGAATAGTATTTGAAGGTCCAGGTACTGGTGACTCTTCGTGTGTGTTGTCTGTTTGTGAGTTACATGTGGATGGGTTCTCCTTAGTGGATGGACCATTGTCCACATGCATTGTCTGTAATTGGTTTTGTGTCATTTGTGTATTTCTGTCTGTGGATGGTTTCTCTTTTGATTTATTAGAGTCACTTACCGTACCTTGTTTGTGCACTGGCTTTCCCTTACCTGACACACTGCGTGTAGAGGAAACCGAGTTCACGTTTTCGTTAGCCAGAATTGCGAATCTGTTGGACAATTCAAGCTGAAGGGTGTCCTCGCTGGCTGTTGTTTGCCGTGGCATTTTAGATTCTGTCATTTTTTGTGGATTTTTCCTTTTGTGGCTATTTTTGCTTTCGCTAATGGACGGAAAGTCTTTTGATTTATCCGCGGTTTTCTTAGTTTCACTAATGGACGGAAAGTCTTTTGCTTTGTCCGCGGTTTTTTTACCCTTTTCCTTTTTTGCTTAGGCATTCATTTTGAATTTCTTTGAACGTGTCCTGAACTATGTTAGCTACTGTCTCTAGATAGTAGCTCAGGTCACGTGTTGCCACTTGAATCTCATTTATTTGGTTCCTGCACTGCAAGGCAATGTCTTCAGCCAGCGAGGAACCAGCGAATTGGGGGAAGGTATCCAGGAAATTCATGATGATTACGATAAGTCCTCGTATTTCAGAGGCTGTTTTCAAGTGAGGTGAATTTTCATACAGATTAGCACTGTCTATAAGTGTCTCGAATTCCCTGAGAACCTCCGCCCATATTTCGTCTGATTTTTGGTTTTCTTCTACGACATCCATCATTATATCATGCAAATAATTATTATTAGACGTGCTGCTTGCCATTGCAAGACTTAGTTCCATAAACTTAATTACTAGGAGGTAAGTACACGTCTTACCAGCGTGTTAAAGAGCACTTGCACTATCACTTTTACACTAATTATATCGAATTATCAGCTAAGCCGAACACTGCACACACAAGGGTGGTTTATTTTTTGGATGGCCACTATAAGCCGACAATATTTTGGGGACTTCGCTCTATAATTCGCGAAAGCACACTGCACAACACTTAAAAAAACTGCCACGATCACTGCTGGTCCTTTGTTCCTGCCACCGGATGCCACGATGGTCCCGAAAGGGTAGAGAACACGTGTATATCGTTTAACCATTTCCGTGCTTCTGCAACCACCAAGGGGTGCCGACGTTTTTGGAAGTACTTGATCTCTATGTACTTCGGTTCTCTATGTACTTGATGCCAGACCTAGTTCCTCCTGCCAATCACTTGGAACACTGCGGTCGCAGGTTATTTCGTCTGCTTTAAGTGCAGCCAACAGACTTGCTAAGTTAAATATTTCTTATTATTTAAATAAATCGGTTTCCTCTTAATTTTAGTAAAAAAAATTATCATTCATAAAGGTTTGTTCATGCTCGTATTATTAGTTTCGAATCATTTATTTGTATTTTTTTTTCTATTTTTTATTATTATAACAAACTGTATATTTTAATTTATTATCTTGGATGCACATTTTAAAATGTATGTAGGATGTAGCATGTTTGTTTTTCTAAATTACAGATAATAAGACTCATCAACTGTTTCCCTGATGTAAGGAATATATTCCTAACATTGGTTAAAATCATAAGTAAATATATCTTGAAAATTGAGAACTTCAACATTCGTAGGAAGTATTACTATGACGCATTAATAAAAATAATATCTCAACTCATATTTTGTTTTTTTAGAACGATTTAGGGGAAATTAGTATACCGTCGTCAATTTTTGCTGGACCACTGTTCTGTCGTTGAAGGAAACATTAAATCACCACTAAAGAACTACGGCAGAATAAAAACTGGCGATGCGTATTAATTTCTCCGAAATCAGACTAAAAACAAGATGGTGTGAAATGTTGTTTTTATTAATAAAAAATCGGGGGAACTATTTTACTTGTGGTAGAGTAAACGTCGAAAATAACGACTGAGATACCGAGATAGTGGAATGCAGGCTTTCACGGCCGGTAATCATGGTAATAAAAAATTCCGGGCTATGTGGCCGTGGTCTGTAACTGGCGTTTCTTCCAGACGTTTCTCCCTCAACTGCGGAGGGCAGTCTACGACAGGGAAACAACAGCTGGAAGCGCTCGCCACTGAAGATGCCCTCCGCAGTTGAGGGAGAAACGTCTGGAAGAAACGCCAGTTATAGACAACGGCCACATAGCCCGGAATCTTTTATTACCATACCGAGATAATTTTCTGTAATCCAACAGATGGCGCTGATGATATATATCGGCAATACATCAATCTGTAATTTGTAAGTTCCTCCTGCCAATCTCTATTTGGGTTATCGCTGCTAATCACTCTCCTACGGCGCGGGACCCACAGAGGATCCAGAGGAGAAAGTGAACAAATTTCGCGTGCATGCCACAAGTGGCGCTAGCCACTAACGTCATCTAATTTTTTTTTTAGATATTTTTGGTACTAATATTAAATTCAGCACCGTCTGGTGGTAAAATTATGAATTATAACTATACAACACCATCTGGTGAATAATCATGGAATTGAACTTTTATAGGAATAAATAACATTTTAATGTGTCTTAAATTATGGAATTATTTGTACGCAGCTTCTCAGACCTAAAGATCTTTTTTATAATTTTTTACAGAAGGGAAAAATAGAAATAAATAAAACATGTTGATCTATTTTCGTTTAATAAAATTTAAAAACGTGCATTATGAGCTCTTTTAAATATGTACAATTGACCAACCCCTTTATTCTCACATACATATTTTATACAATATTTATTAATGAATCTTAGCCATGTCGTATATCTGATATACTTTACAAAGTCGCTCAAATTTTTTAAAAAGTTTATCAGAAATGCCTGTACACCATCATCTCTCTTCCTAACCTAACAAATCTTAGAATTGTATAACTTCTAGTAAGTTTATCTTCGAAAATAGATTCAAATTAAAAACGTAAACTAGTTTGAATTTGCTTACAAATTAGAGTAAAATAAAATCTAAGTAATGATTTTAAACTTTCGATAATATATAATGTTTACAGTACCGTCTATATAGGACGAAAGGATAGCAGTTAAAAATTTCAATTTACAAAATGACAAATTTCCCACAATCCCGAGTGAACACGCCGCGTGCCTTGCATTTGTTTTATTAGTTACGTATTCTGTTACTAGGAAACAGCGCTACCATTGTAGTTTGCTCATTGTAGTTCATCGTAAACGACCGTAAATTTTTAGATGTCACTGTACGCAGTTTTCTCTCTATTCGGTATCTCTATGGCGGGACCGATAACCCACTAGGCAAGGGTAATAATCGATGTGTCGCACTTAGCGATAGCAAGGATGTTAATCGAATTGTGCTTCGTTGCTGGATTATCGCTGGCTCTATAAACTCTTGCGTATATGCACTGTTGTTATATAGATAATATACAGGGGTGAAACATGTTCTGAATGACCTTAATGATTTTAGTATTTAATGAAGTTTTTGGAATAAAAATCAATTTTTATTGAAGAAGACTTAAAAAAGTTATTATTATTTTAAAATATTGATCATAATTTGAAATCAGTGTTAAAACTTGCAACACACATTTCTACAAATATATCGCAATTTAAACAAAATCATAATTTCTGCTAAGATTTTAAATATATCCACGTCATTGAAAAGTTAAAAAAAATTGCATGTTGGACATAAAGTGACACCTAAAATTTGCTTATAATGTAATCATTTTACTTCTTTGAATTAATATTTCTAACTTGAAGCCTCATATTATATATTACGCTATTACTTATGGTATAATTATTATTTGTAGAAATTGTGAAGGAAAGAAGTTAAAGTCAAGTTAGATAAAACCATATTTACATCACATTCCATCTAGCTTATGTACAAATCAGACTGCCTTCGTGATCATAGAAATGTTGTTGCTTTAACATTGCTGTTTTAGTGCTGCTCTTCCGATTAAGTTCCAGTTGTAATGTAAAAAAAAACAAAAAACGAGATGTAACTGTGTTTTCATTCGTCGAATAGCTATTTCACCTTTGAGCATGTAAAAAAATATAGTTCCAGTGGCGCCAACTTTTTAAAAACAATGGGTGGGCTCAAAGTGAAATGAAGGTAAAATCGAATTAAGAAAATAAAATATACAAATAAATCATATTAGTTAATACGGTATATACCTATTCACTTATAAAAATGTTGTAAACGAAGTACGAAGGATGTAATAAATTAACACTAGAAAGTTTCGGTGATTCAGTGGTCACTTTTATTCTCTATTAAAAATGCTGCTTCAATTTTAATAACTGTGAATTAATTTTGTTAAACTTCTACTGATTAGGGCCTACAGAACTAATATAACCGCTACTACAGTGTAATCATTACTCACCATTAAACACTGCGACTTGTCGCAAACGTGTTCCGTCTAGCTGCGCTTCTTCCTATAACTCGTCACAGACTTCTTCTAATCCCAACTTTCAGCACGGCCCATGTGCACATGTAATATGGCCATGTGAATAAGTCTTTTTTTTTGTGACATTGTTGACAGCAAAAATGTTTTTAGTCTTTTCAAAGCAGAAAAGGATCTTTCGGCAGCGGCCGTGGAAACGGGCACTGTCAGAGGGAGACATTAGTTTTCAAAAATTCTACTACATCTCCGAAACTTTTAAAACTCATGTTCAGTAATGCATCACTTTCAAAGATCATATTTCTCTGCGCTCGCAAGATTTCATAGTCATAAATGTCATTCTCGAAAACACATGTAACATCGTCTGTTTTACTGATAACGAAATCTTCTATTCTGGTTAATAGTTCGTTTTCTTGGAAGCGTCCCTTAACGGATACAATGGCAGAATCTACAACTTCGTAAAATTTACTCTCAAAAAATGTTTTCGCATTGGTAAATGCATGCTATGTGTGCTGTTTGTCATCCAGGCGTCGAGGCACCTACCTTTGCCTGGGAATCTGTGGCTCTGTTAAGAACAGTTCGCATGCTCTCTTTGTCGCTTGCTCCCAGAACGTTCCAAAGTTATTAAGAATTGCATGTGGTGCATGTAGCAAATCTTGTATGTGACATGTTGCTTCGTGAAAGTGAAGGTTCACACTTTGAAGTCGTGTACTTGTCGCGTCTATGGGGGTAAAAATCCTTGCCAACATGTTTAGGTATGCAAAGTGACACGATTCCATCAATGAAAAATATCCTCAGGCTTTGGTACCAACATCACCTTTATCGTTCTGAAAGGACGGAAAGTACATACTGGTAGTTATCTATTACGGATCTCAAACTAAGTGCTCTGACAATGAATCGAGTTGGGCATAAGGGTCTCAGGTTTTGATTTGGTTTATGTTCTTCCGTTTTCTTGATGGCATTAAACCAATTCATTCTCTTTGGAAACTCCCTGATCACATTGATTAAGTCTTTCACTATATTCAACACATTTTTACATGTTGAAATGTGTCTTATGTTATCTTGCGCCACTAAATTTAAAAAGTGCATGAAACAAAGCAGATGCCTCGCCTTTTCACTGACCTCTAAAATTCTAACCTGTAACTCTCTATGTTTCCCGGCTAAGCTTGCAGTTCCATCAAAACATTGCCCCCGGCAATATCTTATATCGAGTCCCAATCTTAACATAACGTTACATACAATGTTATATAGAGTTGCTGCATCTGTTGCTGAAGTTTCATAAAACCCTATGAAATACTCGCAAATTTCAAGTTCTTGAGGAACAGTACGGAAAGATATCGAAACTTTTTCTTTCACTGTCATGTCAGTTGTTTCGTCCAAAAGCAGGCCAAAATAAACTGCACTCTGAGTTTCACTAGCTAGCGAACGAAGCACTTTGTGTGCCATAATTTGAAGCATTTCATTTTCCGTATCGTGCGACACCGCTTACATGATTCTCTTTCAAAATAGCGCCTAAGATCCGGCGAATCTTCACAGCGGAATTTAAGAAGCTGGTGAAAATTATTAGTTTGATCTGTGTGTCCCCTGATTGCCATGCCCAGTTTTGATAAATATAACAAAGAAGAGAAAATTTTATATAACGCGGCGCGGGAATTTTGTTGATCCTGCAATTTCGAAACGTTCAAACTTGATGCGACATTCACTCCACTTTGCAATGCCGCAGTATTACTACACGATTCTTTATGGCAGTGAGATTTTTCATGAGTGCCGAATTTTCTCAACGCGTGTTTCCAGTTGCAAAAACCAGAAGAAATTAAACAAGAATCTACTTTGGTGGAAAACTTTAGTAATTTATTTTCGTCGTCTTGCTTGCATGTTTTGCACAACACCACATCCTTATTGTTGTCGTAAAAAATCCAAGGATATGTAACTAGCTACACACTCTGAAAAGCTCTTCCGCTTTTCCTCCCCCCATTAGCACTTTACGTTCCATCTGGAATTTAAATCAGATTCGCGGTCAGAAAAAAATAATTTTGAAATACTCGTTTGTTCTTGAATTAAGGGTACATTCGAAGTTTCTGCGCACTGGTCGGAGGAGTTATTAAGTCGTGGTCACTTGATTATAAATTTATCCATGACGACACTAAGAGATTTCACTTTATAATTCACGCACATATACTTTTACACGCGTTTGAAATATGCTTATTGCCATCACTTCATGTCACTCATACAAGTGCAAAAGCAAAGAGAAGGGTGGAAAAACTACAAAGTGTTCTCAGTATTGTTGAAAGTTCCATTAAGTAGTAAGTTTGTTCATATTTCACATTAACATCTAAAATCAAAGGGAAGACCGATTTTGAGCCATTCCTTAGTCGGCTTGCGGTACCCGAGTCCCGACCTATATCACAAACAAGCCGACAGACTGAATTTCCATTGTCGCGGAATCAATTAATCAAGCCCAGTGGTTATGTGGATAGCGGCGCAACTTTATACAGACTGTCACCTGACCTCTTCAGACTACCTGCTAGGCTGCTACTACACTGCAGATTGTTCTAGGTTGCCACTATACTGCACTTGTCTAATTTTTATATTTACTTAACTCAACAGTGGTATTAAAAATAAAAAAATATTGAATCAGGAAATTATTGGGTAGGTCCGGGCCACACAGGCCCATATAAGTTTGCGCCACAGGTAGTTCCCTTTATAACACTTGGAATAGAGAAAATAAATGAATTGTCTAGCACGTGTATATATAATTTATACTGGAAAATTTTAAAATATGTAATTAAAATTTTAATTAATCATATGAGCATTGTTATAATATTACGCATGCAGAATACGTTGGAATTTGAGTTGTTTAAAATGACCGGTTCTGTATAATAATAAAATATTGGAGAGCATATGAAAATCAGATTATGCTCAATATTTTCAAACAGTTCAGTGAAAATTGTGCTACATTAGTCATTTAGGTTTTGGTGAAAATAACAGAATTTACAGGTGAGTCATCATCGAACATATATTGTGCTCGTAATGAAATTTTAAATATGATATAATTTGACATAATGCAAGAAGCATAAACAACGGATTAGGTAAGCACATAGGCCTATACGCTCTTAAAGTGATCCTCGTCAAAACAAAACCGTATGACCTGCTCGCTTTTCATTGGTTATTGACACCGACGTACGATGTAGAAGCAATAAGTACGCAGAAAGGTAGTTGACTTCATTAAATTAAAATACGTCTTCTGAATGTACTTGTTATTCTTCTTAAATGAAAATAATAACATTCAAAACAGAAAAATATTAAAAAAATGTATCTAATCAATAATTACAACAAAATAGTTTAGTACATATGGATGATGCATGAGTCATGTTTCATGTTTCAGTAGATTCTGATATGATAATATAGCTGAAAGTGATGCCGTGAAGCCATCTAAATTTGTAAAACACAAGTCTGGCAAAACTTTGATTAGTGGTAAAAACAGTTATTTTAGTTATTTTAAATGTATTTCACAAGTTTAGTGAAAAGTATCCAGAAATTCTAGTAAAAGATATTCATTCATTCATTCATTCATTCATTCATTCATTCATTCATTCATTCATAGTGTTCTGCTCAAGAGCAGGTCTTTCGCTGCAAACTCAGCATTCTCCACTCTTTCCTTGACTCAGCTTTCCTTTTTGTATCTCCATACAAACCATTTATTTTAATATTGTCTATCATCTGATGTATTTTTCTGCCTCTAACTTTCTTTCCTTTGACCATTCCTTCTAGAGCATCCTTCAGCAGGCAGTTTCTTCTTAGCCTGTGGCCAATCCAATTTCTTTTCCTCTTCTTTATGAGTTCCAGCATTTTTCTTCTTTCACCCACTCTGTCTAGCACATCTTCATTTCTTACTTTGTCTGTCCATTTTATACGTTCCATTCTTCTCCATGTCCACATCTCGAAAGCTTCCAGTCGCTTTTCCGCATTCCGTCGTAATGTCCACGTCTCTGCACCATATAATGCTACACTCCACACAAAGCACTTCACTAGCCTCTTTCTTATTTCTCTTGCCATAGGTCCGCAGAAAATGCTTCTCTTCTTGTTGAAAGCTTCTTTTGCCATTGCTATCCTCTGCTTTATTTCTTGACCGCAGTTCATGTTACTACTGATAGTACAACCCAAGTATTTGAAGCTCTCCACTTGCTCAATGGCCTCATCTTTAATCTTCATGTTTATCTTCCTTTGTTTCTTTCCTATAATCATGGCC
The DNA here is from genome assembly GCA_030220185.1 of Diploptera punctata. NCBI lineage: Eukaryota > Metazoa > Arthropoda > Insecta > Blattodea > Blaberidae > Diploptera > Diploptera punctata. The sequence continues at coordinate 610,151 of JASPKZ010007351.1, read as the reverse complement.
TTCGTCTTATTTATATTTATCTTCATCCCATAATCCTCGCACTTATCATTCAGCTCCATCAGCACGTTCCTCAATGTCATTGCATCTTTTACTAGCAAAGCCATATCATCAGCAAATCTTATGCACATCATTCTTCTTCCTCCCATGTTTACGCCTCCCGTATTACTGAAGCAGTTCTTCATTAGGTCTTCCAGGTAGATGTTGAAAAGGGTAGGTGATAGAGGACATCCTTGCCTCACCCCTCTTCCAATTTCTCTTCCCTCTGACATTTCTTCTCCTATCTTCACTTTTATTCGCTGTTTCATATAAAGACTACTTATGAGCCTCCTTTCCTTCCAGTTCACGCCAATTTTCTTCAAGATCTTCAGGAGTTTATTCCAATTTACTCTGTCAAAGGCCTTTTCCAGGTCAACAAATACTGCATAAACGTCTTTATCTTTTCTATATATCTTTCTCCCATTGTTCGTATCAATCCAATTCCATCTCTTGTACCATTTCCTTTCCTGAAACCAAACTGTTCTTCTTCCAATTCGCTTTCCATCGTAGAACGTAAACGTCGATTTAGTGTTCGCAGGAGAATCTTTGCAGAGTATGATATCAAGCTGATAGTCCTGAACTCCTTACATTTGTTTGCATTGTTTTTCTTCGGTATTGGTATTAACACTGTCTCAGTCAATTCTTCGGGCCATTCACGTTCTTTAAATATCTTGTTGCATAAACGCAAAATTTCCTTCTTTCCTTCACCCAAGCAGTTAACTAATTCAATGGGGATTCCATCTACCCCTATTGCTTTACCATTTTTCATTTCCTTAATTGCTAGTTCAACTTCTTCCTTCAGAATTGAAAATCCTTTTTCATCTTCTGATACGTCTTCTCTTCATTTTCTATATCCAAGTTAGCCGGACGATTTCTTGTCTCATATAGCTCTTCTACATATTTTTTTCCATGTATTCATAATTCCCTGTTTGTCTGTTTATTTTTACATTATTTTCGTCCTCAATCAGCCACATAGTTCTCCTGCTCTTCTTTCCATAGTCCAAGCTTTTAACTTCCTGGTACATTAAATCATATTTTCCTTTCCTCTCCAGATTCTCTAGTTCTTCACATTTCTACTTCATCCATTCTTCCCTTGCCTTGTCAGTTTCTCTTCTAATTTCGTTGTTTAGCTTCCTGTAGTTTCTTTTGGCTTCTTCTGTATTGCTGTTTTTCCATTTGCGTCTTTCTTCCATCCTCTCCAACATTTTTTCTGTGACCCAAGGTTTCTTAATATTCTTGCTCTCTTTGTATCCTATTTTTTCCTCTGCAGCTATCTGTATTGTAGCAGTAATAACTGCTCTAATTAATTTTATTATTATTAAACATTATTATTATATATGTAGTTGCACTTTCCAGACAACGTTTCGTGAGAAACTTTTTCCAATCTGTTACGCTTCAGTATACATAAAGACATTTCTGTCCATTGTATACTGAAGTTCTTTGAAGATGGACACATGTAAGTAAAACGGTTTATGACCTCGGGACAATGCTTCCCTAATAATACGGCCTCACAGCTGGAGATGTAATGTCCCCTGTCCAGCTCTGGGAGTCATCCTTCCAGACTGATAAATGACGGTCAACTTTAAGTGTGTCAAAAATCACTAGACCGCCTGCTGAGATGGCGACAGTAGCAAAAACTTATGTCCATCTGTTTTTAGTAAAATAATAAACTTCTCACCAGCGTGTGAAAATCACACCCTGTAAATACACGACCAATCAGAGTCCATAAGTAAATAGTATTCAGCTAGTAAGGCGTTTTTTATGTATGTCCAGCCAATGAAAATATTGGTCTTGTAAAGTGCAGTTGTAAAATGGAGTTGGATATATTCCGAATATCGGGAAAGTAGTCTGCTCCGGGATTTGTCCCCGGGTGGAACAAAAAAAACCAACATAAGACTCCGCGCAGGATTAATTGTTGAGAGTCCGCGCAGTACGGACTTGTATATTTCGCCGGTCGCAAGGAAGCGACTCATTAGGTACACGAAAAGTGTTAGGCCGAGAACGGCAAGTTACAAAGTGATTTATATTAAAAGCATCAGTGTGCTGGTGTTATATCAACTTAAGTCGTGTGAAGACCAGTAATTATCAGTGTTCCAAAAATAGGTCCAGTATCGACCGCTACTCGTATTCCCGCGACCATTCCGAAGGAAATAAATTCCGGAATATATTCAATTCAATCCAGTGTTTTGGAATTGGAACTGTCTTGTGCTACTTATGTTATAATAAATATTATCATTAAATTGATGCCAGTGTTTGTCTCGGTAAGCTTCCTTAATGTCTGCTGTCCTTAGTTCGAACCCCGCCTTGTCCCGCGGCGAAAATTCGCAACCCTGAGATACTTATAGAGTCAATGCCATGTCTGCGGTAAGCCTTCCTTTTTTACCGTTATATATGGCTTACCCAACGTTGAGGCTGAACATTAGATTTTTTCGCCGTGGTGTACCACAGCAGTGAGCGACAGTGAACGAGACGAGTACGAGGCCAGCAGCAGTTAGCACCGACATTGGGCTGATAATAGCTACCACAACTACTGGAATTAGTGGAGTAGCTGCCAAACGGAGGATTTGGACATCCACAGGTCAAGTAAGCAAATACGACCAATAGTAAGTGAGAAAAGAAAATTTATTTTTATTATGTATGTGTATGTGTACTGTGTCAGTGTCACAATTTTATTGATAGATGTAATGCTAGTATTTGGCTATTCCAATTAGGGTCTCTAAGCGGTTGCGCAGTAAACGTAGAATGAATTTACAGAGTACTAGTAAATCTATTAAAAGTAAAATGAGTAGTCAATGAAAAAGATGAATGTGCGCAGGGGCAGGACCTAATGGACTCCCCAGCTACTAGCCAATGTGATAATAATAGTGAGCTTAACATAGGCCTAGTCAACTCAAGTTCAAACATATCGCGTGATAACGCGGAAAGTAGGGAGCAAATTAATGTTCTACAGGGTGACCCCCAAATAAGTGCAAAAGATGTATTTCAATTCATGAAATCGTTGAATGACAGGATGGATACTCTAGCGGATAATATGAAAAGTCTTGAAAATAAAATGAATGATAATATACAAGCTTTGAGAAGCGAGATTAGTGAGATAAAACAGGAAGTTAAATCCTCCAATGACGCGCTTAGGTCGGAGTTGAAAAGGGAATTTGAGTTGACTATTCAAGCCACTAATAAAAGACTAGTTTCAATTGAGACTAGTGTACAGCGACAGGCTGATAGCGTAAATAAAAATGTCCATGAACTTAGTGCTACTGTAAGCAATTTAAGAGACGAACACGATGTGCTTCAAATAGTTTTCTCGGCTGAGTCACGTGAACTGAGTGATCAGATAGGCGGGTTACGTACCGAAATGTCTAGTACATTCGCTACCAAGCAAAAAAAAATAGAGGTATTGGAAAAAATAGTGATCTTGCGGGATCCAGAATAGTGGAAGATATAGGGGCAGTCAAGCGAAATGTTAGCGATAGAAATAAAGAAATAGAATTCTTAACTCGTAAAGTATATGTAATGAGTGAGAAAATCAAAGAGTTAGAACGAAATAAAGGTAATGATGAAGGACTAAGCCGATAAGACACGGTTGAAGCACCATGTTCGTCGAACAATAATGTTAGTAGAGTAGAGGCGGCCGACTTTACCCCGAGGGCGGAAAATTTAAGCCCGGGTGTACAGTCGAACGAATGTGGTGAGAAAAGTGTATGCGGTGGTTACTCGTCACATCCTCTCCACTCATATATTATGGATATACCGTTGCCAATGTACGATGATAAAGATGACGCGAGCCCTACAACTTTCTTAAATGAAATGGATGAGTATCTGAAAATAAAAAATGATCCCGAGACAGCATTACATGTATGTTGTCCGGAAAAGTTTAAAAAATCACGCTCTCAATTGGTTAGAGCTCACGCTCTCGCCTGATGCCACTTACGAAATGTTTAAACAGGCATTCAGGAACAAATTTTTTAACGCTGATAAACAGTTAAAAATAAGAGACGAGTTGCGCAACAGTATATTCAGAGAAAATTGTGGGATGTCGTTCTCGGAATATTTTTTAACGTTAGCAAGAAAATCCAAGTTAATCTCTCCCCCCATCTCAGATGCGGAACTGATCCAAATGTCAATTTATCATTATCCCATGTCAATAAAGCCCAGTTTACTAGTGGCGAAAATTCAAAACATAGGGAACATAATAGAAATATTGCAGGTGTTAGAGGGCTTAGGTGCAGCTGAAAAGCGGCATAGAAATGTGGAGAGGGATCAATTGAAACCAAACGTGGCCAATAACGAGCATTGAGTGGACAGAGAGGCAGGATGCCTTAATAAAATGGTTGATAATCAAAGGGGTAGACGTGAGAACGTCGGAAATGATAGACATAGAGACAAGAGCAATTATTATAAGAACCATAGGCCTAGTGGAAACAATCAACCCAGTGGTAGCCGAAGTGATAATCGCCAGATAAATATGTGTACCGTCGAACATAAGGGAGATAGGTCCCGTAATCAATTTAACGGACGGATTTACTCCGGTCGATATGTGCCTAATAAACTATTTCAGGCAAACAGAAATATTGAGAACGACAACACACACCAGGTGTATCTGAGCAGGTATAACTCTGACCATGTACCTCATACAGGAGGGGATGTGCCATTTATGGAGGAAAGAACTGGGTCACAGACAAGGGCATTAAACCCGGGCGCGCAATCTTTTAAAGCCCTTGAAGAATGTCGCGAAAGGGAAAGTCCGAATAGGGATACCAGTCAGTTAGGCTTGTAAACATACTAGCAACATTTGACCGTGACCTTCCTTCATTCACAGCGACTATTAACCCCCTACATAGAAAGTGTAACTCGTTTAGGATTAAAATATGTTTTTTTGGTCAATGAAAAACTGAATTTCGGTAAACTGTCCGACTTTTTTAAAGTGTTTTCTGTACGTGTGTAAGAAATAAAAACGAAATAAAGTTGTTAAAAACACGGGAAACTGTCCCGCTATCATGATTGATAAATAGTTAAAATGCTTGGTGCGTATTTTGGCCTATATAGCATAGGGGAAAAGCCTATATTTTTTTATTATTTACGTGTCTGCTATTATTGCCACACGAACTATCTTAATGAGTGAAGAGAATTTTTCTGCTCGATTGAAAGATAAGTTTATATGTGCTCATTGTACCCAAGAGTTTTATGAATATTAATTATGCTTGTGATTTAGTTGAATTGCCTGCGGGCGCATGTATGTTTTGGGCGATGATGCCTTTATTGAATAATCTGTTCAAGTTATTGTTTTTATTGTATCGGCGAGCGCGATAGATTTTAATATAGAGCCCAATGGGGACAAAATGAATTAAATGATTTGTTTGCTGTGATATTGCACAGAGGACATTTAATAAACTGTTTGCGGGAATATATATAGCCCGAGGACAGATGAAACGTTTGCTGTGAGATATTCCACAGAGGACGCTATTAATTAAAATTTGTTTGCTGTTACGGCAGGTCACAGAGAACACTTAATAAACTGTTTGCGGGAATATATATAGCCCGAGGACAAATGATATGTTTGCTGTGAGATATTCCACAGAGGACCCTAATGATGCAAGAAAGTGCTTGCAGTATATTGTTTATTAGCGCATTTAAATATGCGGAATGTGATATAATTAAATGTCCTTGATAGGCCATTGAGATAGTCTGGCGCGCTCAGCCGATTCTTGATTAATAACGGATTAGCGCGGCGAAAAGTGCAAGTAAATGTTCAAAGTCACAAGCGATTGTTTTAATTATTGGGTACAATTAGCAATGACCCAGGTAAGGTCATTAATATATCAGGCCAAAATTCTTTTAGATGTGCGATGATTGCCTATGTGTTACAATTATATAATTTACTTACACACTTACGGATCGAAATAAATATACAGATTGTCTGAATTGTAATCTCTTAAATATGTCTCTGTGACATAAGAATTAGTTTCTTTGTTTAAACTGGAAGGTGGACAAACTACCGTAAGTTGTTGAGTCCTCAATTAAATAAAAAAAGGGGTTATTAATCAGCTGTAATGGAGTGTGATCACGTTTTATTTATAATCCGCACGCGATTAATTAAAAGTATAGGGCCCTCGATTGCATAGGAGAGCCAAAATAATCATGCGCATACACATCGCTCAAACTCTTGAAATGTATGGTGTGAAACTTGAATACATCAAGATGTATGAGAACTCGTGTGAAGTGCGTCGGATAATAAATAGTGCGTGCTACGATATATCCAGTTATTTATGTGGTCACTAGGTCAAAGTGATAAAAATTATATATATTTATCGAAGTGTTAAGATGAGCCTACATTCTGAAATTCTAATAGTAAAATACATGTTTTTTTGTGTTGTGTTTTTTGTTTTTTCACTCATAGGCGTGATAGCCTACAAGAAATACGAAGTGTGTATGGTATAAGAGTGGAAAATGATTGTGTTTTATAGCATGTTTGTAGAATTGCTTACAGGTACTGAATTAAGTTGCCTACATTGTTTGGGGATGAGTCCGACGGGCATGTCAGATCCTAGCAAGGGTCAGAAGTGGACATTGCTCGATTAATAAGATGGGCATACTCATCTGATTAATCTCTCAGAGGCAATTTGTAGCAGTAATAACTGCTCTAATTAATTTTATTATTATTAAACATTATTATTATATATGTAGTTGCACTTTCCAGAAAACGTTTCGTGAGAAACTTTTTCCAATCTGTTACGCTTCAGTATACATAAAGACATTTCTGTCCATTGTATACTGAAGTTCTTTGAAGATGGACACATGTAAGTAAATCGGTTTATGACCCCGGGACAATGCTTCCCTAATAATACGGCCTCACAGCTGGAGATGTAATGTCCCCTGTCCAGCTCTGGGAGTCATCCTTCCAGACTGATAAATGACGGTCAAATTTAAGTGTGTCAAAATCACTAGACCGCCTGCTGAGATGGCGACAGTAGCAAAAAACTTATGTCCATCTGTTTTTAGTAAATTAATAAACTTCTCACCAGCGTGTGAAAATCACACCTTGTAAATACACGACCAATCAGAGTCCATAAGTAAATAGTATTCAGCTAGTAAGGCGTTTTTTATGTATGTCCAGCCAATGAAAATATTGGTCTTGTAAAGTGCAGTTGTAAGATGGAGTTGGATATATTCCGAATATCGGGAAAGTAGTCTGCTCCGGGATTTGTCCCCGGGTGGAACAAAAAAAAACTAACATAAGACTCCGCGCAGGATTAATTGTTGAGAGTCCGCGCAGTACGGACTTGTATATTTCGCCGGTCGCAAGGAAGCGACTCATTAGATACACGAAAAGTGTTAGGCCGAGAACGGCAAGTTACAAAGTGATTTATATTAAAAGCATCAGTGTGCTGGTGTTATATCAACTTAGGTCGTGTGAAGACCAATAAATATCAGTGTTCCAAAAATAGGTCCAGTATCGACCACTACTCGTATTCCCGCGACCATTCCGAAGGAAATAAATTCCGGAATATATTCAATTCAATCCAGTGTTTTGGAATTGGAACTGTCTTGTGCTACTTATGTTATAATAAATATTGTCATTAAATTGACGCCAGTGTTTGTCTCGGTAAGCTTCCTTAATGTCTGCTGTCCTTAGTTCGAACCCCGCCTTGTCCCGCGGCGAAAATCCGCAACCCTGAGATACTTATAGAGGCAATGCCATGTCTGCGGTAAGCCTTCCTTTTATACCGTTATAGTATAGAAGTTTTCAAATGAATCCAGTGTTCCTTTGTATTGCCATATGAGATTTGCATGGCAGAGGCTTTCTCCTGAAAATTTTGTTGGAATTTTCTCCTTTCCTCTTCAGTTTTGAGTTTCTCCGAGTCAAAGTTATTTGTTGCCTGTCTTCCTCTTATCTTTTTCAGGCAAATATCTACTTCGCCTATTAGTAGGACATGGTCTGAATTGATATCTGCTCCTAGTAGGGTCTTCGCATTTTTCAAGCAATTTCGGAATCTTTCCTGTATCAGTATGTAGTTGATCTGGTATGGTTTGTTGTCCATAGGGCTTATCCATGTGTATCTTCTTCTTTATGCTGTTGAAACATTGTATTTCCAATTATCATTGATATAGTGAATTTAATATCTGAGTTTACCGGTGTGTCGTGTACAAGTGTAATAGTGCTCCGAAAGAAAAAAAAACACGTGGTAAGTATATAATTCACGGTAAGAAAAGAAATGTTTGCAATATGCAATTGATAAGTGTCATGAATTTGTGACAAACGCAATTCCAGTAACAGTGCACAATTTCTTTTTTAAAAACGAATTATATACTTCACACGTTCTCCCTGTCAATATGACAGTAATTGTGACGCGAATGGCGGAAGGACGCAATCGGTGTTTGTTTATGTTAGGATCACTCTAACAGCGGATAAAGCATATATAATTTTTAGTCATAAAAAAACAAATAAAGAAGAAATGAAAGTTCGTAATTATTGGTACCATTTTACCTTATTTTCTATAATATACGATGATGCCTAAGAACACTGTTTCTACTGATGACAGTTCCATTCACCTCTCAGTCATATGGCAGGTAAAGTAGCACCATGATTATCACAATAGATAATGGCGGTGAAGTAATACCTTACGCAAGTTTGTTTACATTACAACAGGAACTTAGCTTAGAACTCAAATAGTTAACAATTTGAGATATTTGATTCTATAACAATCAGAATAAATTTATTAATGTACATGTGTTTTTTATATATATATATATAGTATAATGTATTGCATAAAATATGTATGTGAGAAGTGTAGAGTAAGCCAACTGTATGTTTGTGGTAGAGCTCATAATGCATTTTCTTAATTTGAAATGAATAAATATAATGTAACACATTCCTTTACATTTCATTCTCCATTACTTCCCATTCCATTTTTCTTTTAATATAAATGCATATGTATATATATATATATATATATATATATATATATATATATAAACATTTTTGTATATGTATATGTATATATATGTGTGTGTGTGTGTGTTTGTGTATTATATATAATTTTTTTTCTCGTTTCTTTCGTTTACACTGTTATTCCTTTTTGTTTTACCTTTGTTAACCTTTTTTATCTTATTCACACATACAAACACAAGACAGGACACACACCCAGACCCAAGGTGGAGATTTAAATTCCCCTAACCCGTCGGAAATCGAACCCGCGTCGCCGGAGTGGAAGGTAGAGACTCTACCGACTTCGCCACGGCGACGGACAATAAATAAAATAAAAAAGATGAGGCTGGTTATATGTAATTTCATAATTCGTCGTTTGATGGCGCTGTTGTACCAAGCAATTGCAAATTTGGCTTATAGATGGAGCTGTTTTTCGTCTTTCAGTTTCATAATTTCTGCACACCAGAGATGCTGTTGTAGTGGTATAGTATCGAGTATATGATAATAGATGTCAGTATGCTACACTAGCGCCGCTTCTAGCAGATACACAAAACTCACTCACTCTCCCATCCTTTAGATCTATGGGATATATATATTGGGCGCATTTAGCGGCCAAGGCGTAAGAACCCTTCATCATGCATCGGCTAGGCACACTTCAGTCACCTCCATCATTAGATGCTCGCGCAGAACGTGTAATCAATCTTCCTACAAGCAATCATTGACTCCAAAATCGATGTCCACATCTGATGAAAATACCAGGGCATCTCCCGGTAAACCAAGGTCCTACATTCCCGTCCCTGTGCCTCTGAAACCTCCTCCAACTGAAGAAGGGGCTTCTGGAGCAGGGTCGATGGACCTAAACTCGGTCGCAAGTAAACCTCCGTCCTGCTAGGCAGTCGGAAATTCTCCGCAGAATTGGCAGCCGCGAGCGAGGAGTAAGCAAAATCCAGGCCCTTCACAATCGCCTGTGAAGTCACTAAGCTTGGGACAAGGGTGAGACTGACTTCATTGTCAGTCTATGAAAAATGCCGACTGCTGCTGCAGTCGCGTAAAATTCCCTACACGGAAGGGAACAAGAGAAAAAATCACTACCCAGAAGTACGTGATAAAAGGCACTGACCCCACTGTGGATCCGACCATAATCCAGAGTGACCTAAATGGTCTAGGGTTCGAGGCTCTAAATGTAGTC